>VZTA01015725.1:126841-152721 GCA_013398855.1 Mohoua ochrocephala | reverse complement strand
GCGCTCGCGGCCTGGGGAGCGCGGGCGCAGCGCGCCGGGGACCCCGCGGGTACGGGGGGACCGTGAGGGGACCGTGAGGGGACCGAGGGGCACGGGGGGGACCGGGGGACATCGGGCTCCGCTCGAGCGCTGCACGGCCCGTCCCGCGGGCGGCCCTGCCCCGCCGCAGGTGTGCGGCGCTCTCGCGGCATCGCTACAGCGCTCCTTGCCGTGCTAAAGAGCGAAATCCTCGGGAGCTCGAACCCGCAGCCGTCCCGCGGCCCGAGGAACGGAAAAGTGTCAGGATGTGTAACACTTTTGCGCTTAATTTTCAGAAAACGGGACGCGTTGCATCCTCTCGTCTTCATCGGAGTTTCCTGAAGGATTTTTCACACCGCAGGAGAGGAAGGATGGAGGAATCGTTATCTACTTCATAATTATACTGTACATGTTTCTGGCCGTGTCCATTGTGTGTGATGATTACTTCCTACCTTCCCTAGAGATCATCAGTGAATGTAAGTGACATCCTCATCTTTTTCCCGTAAAACTGAGCAGCTTGGCATAAAACATTCTCTTTTAAAAAGCTTCAAAGTTAGAATGTTCTGAAAGAAAAGTGAACAAGTTTCACTTTCCGTGCGCACATGTGTCCATACAATATTTAATTTGATACACAGTATCAATATTTTATTGAAAAAAACCTACTCTGATTACACTGCACAGGTATTCATTTAATATTTGCTTTCTTTCTGCCTGGAGGAAAATCTTTAAGAATCCTCAATATTAACTAAACTGACAGTTTAATTTTGGGTTGCACAGTACTATGTGGAGGTAACTACTGGTAAAAGGAAAAAAACAAAGGAGGGATGGTGGTGTGTGGAACCAAACCAGGAAACCAAAACTCTTCCTAGAGTTTTTCTTTGAAAGTAGTGAACAAGTATCAGGATGAGCTACTGCTAACATATTAAATAAAGGTATGACCCAGGAGGAACAGGAATTCTGTGGTTGCAGCGGTTCTAAGAAACCTAATCAACCTGCAACAATTCCCCTGGCTGCAGCAGACCACTGAAGTAAAGAGATGGTCTTGGCAGGGAGTTCAGCTTTTCACTGCCAAGAATTAACAAAATTCCCTAGGGAAACTCATCCCTGAACTGGCAAACACTCTCCAAATCAGAACACTTACGGAAAATGTAAGCTTAAGCACTGCCGTAAGAGCTGGTGTTTTGTTTATTGATGATAAAGAAGCATTTGTCAGACTTTTGCCATGGTCAGCCATACGTCCCTGTTCTGTGCGTGCAGGACTTGATGCACAGAGTGAGTTACAGTTCAGAAACAGTCAACTTGCCAGAACAAAAATCTCATTTCTCTGAAATGAGGCTCTTATACCATCCGTACAAAATGAAAATTTGATTTTAAGATTGCAGCACTGGTTTGAATTTAACTGGTGTTTCTGGTATGTGAAGATACAGTAGTATAGATTTCCCTGGAAGATAGATTAGACTTGATATGGATTATATAACAGTTATCACACTGCAGTCCATGGAATTTCCCCACAATTATTACCCATATGAAACATAGTTAAATCCTGCACACAAATGCTGATTTCACAAGAGTTTTAAAGTACTTTCTATAATGAAGTTAGAAATAAACTAGCCCAATAGATCAAGCTCATTTTATTATTTTATGAATCTCAAATAAATGCATTGACTGTATGAAAATAAAGTTTATTCTATTAAACTGTAGTAGTATGTAAGATTATATACTAATGCAAGTAAAGGGTACAGACTACTGAAGTATCAATTCTTTGGAAGCAATTCTTTTTGCTCTATCCTCAGGCCTTGGCCTCTCACAGGATGTTGCTGGAGCAACTTTTATGGCTGCTGGAAGCTCTGCTCCAGAGCTTGTCACTGCTTTTCTGGGTAAGAGATGTGTTTCGACTCCTTATCACTTAGGATTCTTTTCCTTGCATGCCAAACAGAACCATACCAGAGAGTCATTTTCCTTATAGGAGCTTTTGTGACAAAGGGAGATATCGGCGTCAGCACCATCCTTGGATCGGCAATATATAATCTTCTGGGTATTTCTGCAGCTTGTGGGCTCTTTACCAGTGTGGTATGTATCAACTTTGGTAGTTCTGCTCCCAAGAGCCAAACAGTTATCCCTTCTCATTTGCCAACAAAAGCCAAGAGAGACTTACTATGACAACTGCCAAGTTTATTATTTAGTAGCAAAACCAGCATGTAATCAGTTTTAAGATAACTTGCTATGAAAGTTTTTAAAAACACTAACTTGTTAAATATCATACTTAAGTCATTCCTAAGAATCTTTAATTTTTACATAATATAGAAACAACATATTGATGCAGCATTTACAGCACTTAGTGAAAGTATTACAGAGGTTTAAGAAAAGTACATGACTGATCTGCAGGTTTCGAGGCTATCCTGTTGGCCGCTGTTCAGAGACTGTCTGGCCTACACCATCAGTGCAGCAGCGGTCCTTGCGATGATATCTGACAACAGAATTTACTGGTAAGAGCACAAGTAGTGTTGAATTCATGTTGACTGGAGATTTGTGAGACAGTGTTTTGAAAAAACAAACGAAAATCCCCAAGCCCCAAACTTCAAGTAGCCTGAACTGCCGTTCACTAACAGAAAGAAACATCCCGTTGGCTTTAAAAAACTTAAAAAGTCACAATGCTTGTAAAGATTATTACCTAAACATTCAAACTCTGCATATTTATGAAGTTTGATCTGCATAGGTTTGTCTGTACAGACTTCACAATTTCTATCACAACTGTTCTGGCATAGCAATTAGTGTTCAGCATTTACTCCTTTTGAGCCTTTCCTTTCACAGCAGCATTGTTCTGAAAAACATTTGTCTGCCAGAAGGAGATCATGAGTTTCTGATGTTTTAACTCTTCCATCAACACTGAAACGCCCGTTATCTCGACAAGACAGTCAGGTCCAGCATTAAGTCTCTTGAAGTTTATCATTTAAGCATCACATGAAGACTCAATTTTGCAAACATCAGGAAAATGTTCGATCAGTAAGATCCCCTGAAAAACATGCAGCTATACAATACACAAACAAGATTCTGCAGGGGAGGGGAGTTAATCAAACTGCCGAAAGACATGGGGACACTCACAAACTTCCATGACATTAGCCATACAATTGCAAATAGATGCTTCTGTGTGTTCTCCTTCTGCTACTCATGCAAATGTTCTCTCTCTCTCGTTATGCCAACCATTGGGTTCTCTTATACTACATGTTATATAAAACTTATTTTTCGTTCTAGGTATGAAAGTGCATCCCTATTATTGATATATGGGTGTTATATTCTGGTACTATGTTTTGACATTAAAATCAACCAATACCTCATGAAAAAGTTCAGTCCCTGCTGTACGTGTTTTACAAAAGCTATGGAGGAGAATGCAGAGCAGCAGCCACTGGTTGGATGGAAGGAAGAGAGTGGACCTCTAATTCGTCAACAGTCAAGGACAGACAGCGGGATTTTTCAAGATGACCTGGACTACTCTCAACTTTCAACAAGCTTACACGGGCTCGATGAAATCTCTGAAGGTATAAATATTATTACAGCTGTCTCCAGCACTCCGTGTGCCTGTCTGCATCAATTCTGATCAAGACAAGACTCTGAGACAGTATTAAGATTTTGCTCACAAAAGAACTCCAGCCTAGTATTTAAGGAGATCATTGTCCTACCCTGGCATATAACATTCAGCAAAATCAGAGTGGTGGTTTCCATATGAAGTTAGCTGCTAGAGGAATGCAAGGACAGTTGCTCATTTGTGTTGTATTAGGACTTCAGTCTCTGCTATGTATATTTGAAACTTCTCAGCAACGCTGCCTGTAAAATGCACTATCACCTGAAAGCCACACCAGTACTGGACTAATATACACAGTTTCCCTATGACAGTGGCAGGTTCATAGCCCAAAATATGCATGTCATCAGAAGGAAAGGGATAGCTGTGATGTGGCCACAGGTCATGTTTCCTCTTAGGCCAAAAACAGCAGTTGGTACTTACTCTTGGTAAATGCTATGGGTAAACCTTTATAAAGAAATTCATTTTCATCCACCTTAGTTCTCTTCCTGGTGATGTGGGAATAAAGAACATTTTAATCATAGAATGCTAAGCTGGAAGGGGATCTCAAGGATCATTTGGTCCAACCTTTCCTGGCAAAAGCATGGTCCCAGATGGGCCAGCACCTGTCCAGCTGAATCTTAGAAGTATCCAGCATTGGGGAATCCACCACTTCTTGAGGAGATTATCTTACTGGTGATTATTCTCATTGTGAAAAAATGTTTTTCTTGTGTACAAGCAGAATCTCCCCAGAAGTAACTTGATTTCAGAATTTTGTCCAGAGAGACGTAGGTACAGGGTAATACTACAGCTGAAACTTGAGGAAGAAGTATTTTTCACCTTCTTTCAGTATTCCCCCAAGTAGAGGACAGTAATATACTGTATGCTATGGATTCAAACTTAATGCTACTTAAAAATTACTTTTTCTTCAACAGATCATCCAAATGTCTTCACCATGCCTGAAGCAGATATGAAGAGAATTTTGTGGGTGTTATCCCTTCCTATTATTACACTACTCTATTTAACTATACCAGATTGCAGAAGACAGTTTTGGAGGAACTGGTTCATGGTGACATTTTTAATTTCAGCAGCATGGATTTCTGCAATAACTTATGTTCTTGTATGGATGGTAACAATAGCAGGTAGGTACCTAAAGTGTTGTTGCTATACCAGTCAAGAATCACTGAAAAAGTTGTGGGGTTTCCCTGTGAGGTCCCCCTTTCCACAAGCAACAGTCAAGTTTAGCAACTCAGACTGTGCTGAAAAAAACCACAACAAAGAAAAACAACAGAAACTTATGTTTGACTGCTTAGTTTGGCACCCTCTTCTATCCAATGATGGAACACTTTAGAATTTAGCTGCTTCACACTGCTAACCATCACATGAATGAGAACTTTATGTAGCTACAAAAAACCCAGTCTATTTTTAAAAACAGAGAGTTTCATTAAACTGCTTCATCAAGCAAAACAATTAGACACACAGCAATAAACTTGTCATGCTGAAGGCTGACAAACATGAAATCCACTAAGACTGGAATTAGAAGTCAAGGTTTTTGGAAAAGATACGTCATTTCTACACCTGTGTTTTTCAGGAACGTTACAGTAAGAGATTTGGCATTAAATTAACTGCCAAAAAACTTCTCAAATTTGTTTATTAAACATTCTTGGGGGGTGTATATGTAGACCTCTTACAAATCTGCATCATAAAGTGAAGCAGTAAAAGGACTGCATTTAAGTGAGAGATGGGGTAATAACTTGCATGTAAAAGCCTTCTCCTGAAAGTACTTTGAGGTACTAAAGTGCTCCTCATTCCATTGTTTCTCCAGTCAGCTTGAAAGACATCCAGTTTTCCATTTTAAGAACAAGCAGAAAACATAACTAAAACTCTAGAGAAATTTTTCAAAGCTTGCCATTTTCACATTATAGCTTATTAATCCTGCTCAAGCATTCTACTAGTTCCCATATGAATAACTCCTTGTTCAGTGCAGAAACAGACCCACACATTTGGTGAACCTTTGAGAAACTACTAGTAGATCGCTGGATATTACACCCACCATGTTAACCCCTCAGTCAAATAATTTTCCACTTGTACCTAAAGAGCAAGGGTTCAGGGTCTGGATGCTAGAAGCCTTTGAAACAGGATTCAAGTCAACATTATTGCTGTTCTACAGGACAAAGCATTAATTCATAGGAAAGAAGGGACGGTGGAGATTCAGATAGGGTATTAGTTCACTTTCAAGAGTCATCACAGGTAGTACTGGGGTCTTTGGCCCACTACTTCTAGGTAAATTATATTCTATTTACATGTTAAAACACTACAAGTTACACACACGTTATATTCAAGTCCAGGCTCTCCTGAAGGTTGACTCAAAGGTTCTATCATTGCATAATCAGCCTATCAGAATGTCACAAAGGTATCCTAGCTGGGGACTAAACTGGGATGGTCAAGAACAAACCTAACTTAGTACACCTTTCTGTTGCTGGCAAAAAAATTTGACTACTCATAGCAACACATTGCTACTGATGCACAAAATTAACTAAAGCCTAGAAAAATAAGACTATTCTGTCTTTATGGTCAGTTGCCAGAAATAAAAATAAACCCCTACACATTAAATAGAAGATAAATCTATCTAATAAAAAGAAAAATTAGATTCTCCTGAGTTTATATTCTGTCTTATAACCTTCAGAGGGCTAGAAACTAATGTTGGGTACATAAGGCTGGTTCATTCATACGTCACCTTGGTTTGAACCATTATTTTCCAGCCTGGATGGTTTATAAAAGCTGATTTGTTGGTCCCTCATCCTACAAATCTATTAGGAGTGATGGAAGGATAAAGAGAGTACAAATTCTGCAACAGGATCATGTTAGTCCCTCTGAAACCAACAAACAGTTTCAAACATAAATTTACTGGGCTGCTCTAGACTAAGCTGGTAAGTAACAGACAAGCATTGCTGACCTAGCTTAGAGTACTGCCTCTTATTTAAATAAAATCGCTCTTATTAAACGTGTCAAAATATTTCAAGTAAGAAGTCAGATTTCAACAATAAAAAATATTAAGATACTTTTTAGTGAACAAAAAAGTTTAAGAAAAATTGATTACTCCATACCTTGACTAGAGGTATCAAATACTTCAGCATATTGATGCTTCTGAATGGAACAACTGCTAAAACGGTTTTGAAGAATCCCTGTCTTTTAAGTTAGAAATTAATATGGTTACAGGACATTTGGGGCTAAGAAAAATAGACAGTAGGGAAAAATAAGCTGCCCTTCTAATAACAGTTTAAAACTTTTTTTGTTTAAATGAGTATTTACCTAAAGGAACTCACACTTCTAAGGGGTTACTTGTACTTACAAGTCATATAAAAATTCTGCACATTGATTCTTCCAAATCACTTTCTAATTGGAGTGAAATGGTAAAGGCATGTAGTTGAGACAGTATTCTCATAATATCTTAATGACTGTCCTCCCCAGGAAAATTCATGTGCTTTTTCCCACATTAAATAGGGTAATTGTAAGAGTTATTGCTTCATGAGACTTTTGAACATTAACAAGGAGATGCCCAAAACCGTAAGAGAGGCTATAGTATTTTCTAGAAGTTGAGGGGGAAAAAGAAAAAAAAAATAGTAATTTGTTAGATATTTAAACTTCTACTTTATCTGCAAGAAAAAATCATAATTGCTATTGTCTTGACCACTGGAGACTTGAAGAACAAGGAAAGGATATTTCTTTGTTGTAACAGCTTTGTGGTTCAGTCACCTCACGTGTAGTCAAGCTAGCTGACACATTCCATTTGAAATTACTGTACGATTACTGATTCTTTCTCCAGCAAACAAAGTCCAAAGCACTTTCTTTGGATGAAGCCTAACTAAAACCGCACTTGCATTTTCTGCCATTATTTCTCAACTGCAGGTGAAACACTGGGAATCCCAGAGTCAGTAATGGGTCTCACATTGCTCGCAGCAGGAACAAGTGTACCAGATACAGTTGCAAGTGTGCTGGTGGCTCGAAAAGGTAAAGATTTTAGTATTTAGGCTCATGCCAATGGATGTGTTTAAAAGGTACTATGAAAAGAAAGAATTCTATTTTGATAAATTCAAGGAGTAACCTCAAAATTTGGGCTCCAGATTCTAGAGCTTAAGTTTACTAAAAATAAATAAATAGCTTACCTGAAAAAGCTGTGGCTCAGACATTTAAAAACTTCTCAGAGTATCTCAGAGAAGTATTCTAGATTGGTTTATTTGTTGTTGATCAAGTCTTACAGTTTTACTGCAGGACACAACTGTAGGTCTCGGTATTTTAAACATAACTGGACTTTATAATAGCCTGTCTAGCTTAATTTTAAGTGCAACTGTGCAGATGCTGGTGATTTAGGGAGACTTTTTATGGTTGTGGTGCCCAAAACCATGTTCTGTAGAATCGTGACTATAGTTCTTTTGATGTGAAATCTGCAAAGGGTGCTCTGTGAGAAACTGAGGGCTGGCAGTCTGTTCCTCCAAAACAGTTTGGCAATTTCATGCGATACAATTAAGCCAACTTATTTGTATTTCTTCTTTTACAGGAAATGGAGATATGGCTATGTCTAACATTGTAGGATCCAATGTATTTGATATGCTCTGTTTGGGAATACCCTGGTTTATAAAAACTGCCTTCATAAATACACCAGGACCCATAGAAGTGAACAGCAATGGTCTGACGTACACAGCCATTTCTCTTGTCTGTTCTGTTGTTTTTATTTTTCTGGCAGTTCACCTGAACGGCTGGAAAATAGATAAAAGATTGGGAACAATTTGTCTTGTCCTGTACTTAGTATTTACTGTATTATCAATTTTATATGAACTTGGCATCATAGGAAACAATCCTACAAGGGTCTGTGGTAACTAGCTTTAATCAGTGATTATGCTGATGAAAAAAAATAAAAGCAGGAGAAAAAGACCAGTTTCTTCATTTAGTCAAAATAAAATTTAAAAAAACCAACTCCAAACTCCCATTGGGCTCTAAATCTTATATACAGAACTAAGCCATGTCATTAAAGTAATATTAAGTAGAACAAAAACATCACAGCCTAATTGGAGCCCTTTCTTTTAGAGTCAAGAATTACAGTATGACTACAACGCACATATAAAACCAAAATTCTGAAAAAGACATCTACTTTTTACATTACAATGTTGATACACACTGGAGGGGGAAAATAAAAGTCATAAAACACTAAATAAATCCCACTATGCAATCTGGAGATTAACAGAGAAAATGGCTTATTTTATTAAAAACAGTATAACCATTCATTTAAACTGAATGACTAGAGACACTTGGCCTAATTTTCCAAAGGCACTGAGCATCCAAAGCATCCACGGTCTATAGGGACCTGCAGGTGCTCAGTGCCTCTAAAAAAACAACAAAAATCAGGCAAATTGTCTTTAAAAACCAAACATAGTAAGATTCAGTTAACAAGTATCACAGTATATTAAACACTATACTGTTAAAGGCTGGTGGGATTTAAAAGTTCCTTTTTACAGCTTTTGTAAGCATACAATGTTACTAAAAATGACTTACTAAGATAGAGAAGCTAAACAGACATAGGAATGTTCCTGAACACACAGTTTTAAATTATGCATTGCGATCCAAGCGGACATCAATTTCTCTGCCACTGATTTTTATGCCGTTCATTATCCTACAGGCCTTTTCAGCAGATTCTGGTGAGTCAAATCTGACTGTTCCACAGCCCTTTGATTTTCCATTCTCCATTTTTATTTCTGCAAACATTACATGACCTGAATAAATAAGTTAAACAGCAGTTATTTCAAGTCCTCGGTGTACTAACAACTTAAAGAACTCAGAAGTGATAAAATAAACATTTTTAAGTATAATCTAGGGGAACATACGAAATTGGCACTTTCAGACTGATGGTACATTCACTCATTCAGGCAGGGTGACACGGGACAAAACAGCAGGAAAGAATCCAAATCCAGATCTGCTATCTCGACTCTCTCCTTCACATCAGTGTGAGATGAAGGATGCCTGTATCTGACCTCAAGTTTGAAACAAAAGTGCCCTATAAGACTCAGGAAAGGTCTATGTGTCATTTACAGACACTGACAGCAGTGTGACTATTGACAGGTATTGACCAAACTGCAGCTTCATCCAGTCCACCGTGTTCATCACAAAAACATACCGAGCAATAGTCACAATCAAACAAATTTGTTAAGAAGCTGCAGAGCAAAATTAAAGCCTTTAAAACAATAGTTACCAGGCTGGGAGTGGTGGAAAAGTAGCATGCACTATTCAATTCCTGCTGAGTTTCCTTGAGGCTGGACACTCAACTCACAAGGAAATAGTTTTATAAAGATGTCTTGGCACCTCTGAGAATGTTCAGTTCCCTGGAGCTAATGAGTTTTGCTTATGGTTGTAGCACACCCCTCCTGAGCCCCAGAATGTCACTAGGAACAAAAAACTTTTCCCTAAAATACAAAGCCTTTTATTTTAAAATATCCTGTAAGACTGGCCTTTCACTGAAAGAAATGGAACACTGGGAGACAGAGTCTTTGTATTTCCTTACGATACTGACATGAACACAATCTGTTGCTTATAATTCTTAAAAGCAATTGAACATAGTTACTATGTCTGTCAGCTGACAAAGAGATGATGAGAAAAAAATTCTGAACTATCTGAAAGTTGCCCAGGAGGCTAAGACTTAAAAAAAGAAAGAAACTGTTGTGCTATATCCTGCATGTACAAAAAAAATAAAACACCTTACAATTTTTCATAGTTGAACTGTGAGTTCTAATTTATATCAAATCTGTAAACAGCTGTATGGTGACTGTCTTAGGTATCAGTAGTATGTTTTAAATTATTTATATTTTCTGTCTATCTAAAATAAGAAGCCATCCTGTAATTCAGTTAAAGCTCTCTGTTCTGAAAATGTGTTTTCAAAACATGTCATGTATTTCTACACCCGAGCTTTATTTTTCGTTTATTTCTGTGAAAAGACCAACTTTTCTGAATTAGATAAAAACAATTATTGAATATTTGTAGCAAAACTTTATTTCTTAAGATAAAGGGGAACATTACAGCCTACAAATATGCTAATCAGGATCATCTACATGCATAAAATACCCTGTATGCTATACTGGCAAAATTACTAACTCTGATTCAATGCAGCACCATTTCTGGAAGTAATGCATGACCTGGTCACACCCAGGCTCCTGCACGTATTTATCTCAAAAGAAACACTACATTACATACTCTTACTGGCCAGGGAATATGTCAAAAAAAGAAAAATTTCAACGAGTAATTTTATTAATGGAATAGGTTAAAGTTTATAGCAATGAGCACTCAGAGCCAACATAGCCTGTACTGTACCTTGGTCTTGTGTTCTGTCATGTCTAAAAATTATTTATAAAACTCAAGAAAGCTGGGTGAAATAAGAACGATTAAGCTAGCCAGACTCTTCTTCAGAGTCAGTCTTCATGTTGTTATCTGATAAACACCACATAACACATGAAGTCCACGGAGGTGAGCAGGGGTAAGGTTCATATACATACCACATTGACTGAACTTCTCCTTTAGCTTCTGCCAGGTCAAGTCAAAAGGAAGCTAGAATAAAAAAGTATTATTGATAACAAAATATTACAGTGAGAAAAAGAGCATGTAATCAAACATACACCCAAAATAAGCTTGTGGTTTCTATGTATTTAATTGCTTACATTTCTCACAAATATCTGGTTGCCTTTAGAGCCTAATCTCTCTCTCATGCCACTTCCCATCGGGCCAGGCACAAATCCTCGATCGATGTCCATGTTCCTGTCCAGGCCTCCACCCATGGCTGGTCCCATTCGATCAAAACCAGAACCCATCCGATCCATTCCCATTCCTCCAGCCATATTGTTCATACCACCCATTCCACCACCTACACAGAGAAAGAAATGGAGGAGAAAATAAAATCTCCTTTTTAGTAATAAACACGCAAGTATTTGGTATAAAGTTCTTGTGTCAGGAGAAGAATAACTTTATTGAAACTGCTGTAATGTAAACCGTACCTTTTATACATGCACAGTGATTTTTCGAGTAGCATGGCTAGTATTTTAAGACACAGTATTACAAGATACAGAGTGTCAGTTCTAAAATAAAAGTAAAGCCAAACTGCATCAAGCTATTAGTCATACCATCTAATGTAGCAAAATGCTGAACGCAAGAATTCAGATTTAAAGGCTGTCTTGTTTAATTAACAAAAATATGATACCCTTTACCAAAAAGATCAAATAAGTAACTGTGGCAATACTAAGATACAGATAATTTCACCAGATACACTATTGTTTATTTGGCTTCCTGCATTTGCATTCAGCTTTACTTAATGCAGCCATACCCACACCTAATTACAAAATCTCCCAGAGAAGGGGTTTTTTTTGCCAAGAAGAGAAGTTACTGCAAGTACTGTAAAGAGCATGAACTTTCCTATGTGTCATGGTTTAAGCCCAGATAAAAAGTACATACGTGGAATAAAATATATTAATTTATTTTATATAAAGAACTAAGAGCAATAGCATTCAAGTACTGTAATATTTCTGGATTCATAATTACAAATTAATGAACAGTAAAACTATCAAGATCATTCATGTGGGACCCTCTCTTTAAGCCTTATGGCTTTCAAGATTGGCACTAGCACGATTTTAGCTTCTCATCTGCTCTAGCCTGAGGAACTCAGACAGTTGCTGCAATACAAACTCAGTACTGGAGCTTTGCACAAAATTAAACTGGGTGATAATCTGAAATTCAAGGCTGATTTTTATTTCAGTGATGACAGATTACTGAGGTTCAGCTTCATGAAGCTTACTGAAATATCTCTGCCTGTCTTTTTTCTGAAACACAAGTTTACTGTAATCACTTCTCCCTCCAAACTGAAACCACTCCAAGACTAAGATTAAGGGAAAGACTGTATTAGCTAGTTTTCCTCTGAACTTTTGCCCCAACAAAACAGCTTTGAAAACTGTTAGACTTGTCACATGCAACAGAGTTCTACTTCCATCAATGGCAAGACACTACACTACAAGTTCCTCTGATACAAGTAGGTGTACACCGTATTGTTACATTGCCTATGCATTTATGTTCTATTGAAACAAGTTAACCTACTCATTCCAGATCTTACTGGGCCCATGCTAGGTGCTCCCATTCCTCCTGCAAAAACACCAATCATTGCACCACCTAAACAGAGAGAAATAATGAAGTGACATACACTGAAACCACCAGTTAGTGAAAAAAACAAAGCACAGGCTAATGAAGTGCACTGATCTCAATGTGACCTGGAAATATTTTTCTATAGGGCACTTTAACGTGTGCCTTTATTATACAAACTAAATAGGAACATCCAGTAAGTAAAATTAGTTCCTCCTTTTCTACTCTGGGATTTAAGCTACTCTGATTTCTTTCTAGCTTTTCTCCCCTCTGACAGTCTTCCAGCAGCACAAACATGGTAAAACTAAATGAGCCATTTCCCACATCGGGAAGAACAACCTCAAAACTCAAGGCTTCGTCTTATATGAACTTCATAGTATAAAAAGTCAACAATTCTGCTGCAAATCAAACATCCTCAGTTTCACTCTGATACTATAGTCCAATCAAAGACACCTTCCTTGATTTCGAGGTTACTAAAACGAAATGCCTTCACAGTACTTCTTTTTAAGGTACCATTAACCTAAATATTCTAACAGGTGTACATTAGGGCCTTCCCTGATCAAACACACTATCTATTAAAAGTCCCTACAATTTCCTTCCATTATTTAAGGTTAAGCTGGAAATCTCTAAGCTTGGTTCTCAGGACACTATTCAAATGCTAAGATCACTGACAGATTGTAAATTGGAGCTTGCTGGATCTACTGAATGAAAGACACCCACAACAGTTTCTCACAGTGGCCATGCTCGCGCATTTCAAAACCAACGTGTAACCGGGAGACTCAGAAGCCTTCTGCTTGCAGAAACATTTATCACTGAAGTGGCCTTGCATTTTCACTCAGGAAACAGATGTTTATGCAAGTAGCCAGAGTGAAAGCATACACTTGATTTCTAAGACATTCCTTCCGAGACATTAAGACTAGCTCAAAGGACAAGCTTACTAGGTTCTTACCACTTCTACACAATTATCAGTATTGAGGAGAAGCACACAACAGTTACCCTTTGCTATGACTTGCCTCAACTAATAAAATTTAAAATAAAAAAAAATCAACTTTTAGACCAGATGCACCTTATGCTCTTAGCAGTTCTTCTCTTTCAAGGAGGTGAACTAAGGGAATGGAAAAGTACAAGAAACAGGGAGGAGGAAGAAAAGCCATTTCCTATAATGCATTTTGTGTTCAGTTTTGGGCCCCTTACAACAAGAAAGACATCGAGGTGCTGGAGTGTGTCCAGAAAAGGGCAACAAAGCTGATCAAGGCTCTGGAGCACAAGCCTTGTGAGGAATGGCTGAGGGAGCTGGGGTGTTCAGCCTGGAGAAAAGGAGATTCAGGGAGGACACCCTTCTGCTCTCTGCAACTACCTGAAAGGAGGTTGCAGAGAGGTGGGGGGTCAGTCTCTTCTACCAAGTAACAAGCAATACAACAAGAGGAAATGGCCTCAAGTTAAACCAGGGAGGTTTAGATTGGATATCAGGAAAAATTGCTTCACAGAAAGAGTTGTCAATCATACGAACAAGCTGACCAGTGAAGTGGTGGAGTCACCATCCCTGAAGGGATTTAAAAGATGTGTACATGTGGCTCTTGGTGACCTGGTTTACTGGTGGACTGGGCAGTGTTGGGTTAAAGGTTGGACCCGGTGACCTTTTCCAACCTAAATGATTCTGATTCATCCAGGTAACAGCATAGTAACAAAGGGCAAGAAGGCTCCACTGTTGAGCACTTCCACGCCTCTGAAGAGAGAAGAGTAACTCATTCGAGGGCACCCCACTGTCAACAAGACATCACCTACCAACAAAATAATGCTGGCTCAGTCACAGAAGAGGCCAACAAATACCAATCTGAGCCGTATGAGCTCAGAAGGCAGGATGAAAACTGAGGGCACCAAAATTCACCACTCCTGTCCAATGCTACCTGATTTGCAGTAAAAACAATATTGCACCACACATTTGCAAAACAGGCTCATGGAAGTTACAAAGGCTGTACATGGACAGCTTGTTCAGGATTATCAGAAGCATATACTTCAACAGCCCAAAGATTTAATACCCCACAAATTAAACAGTATGAAGGTAAATGCCTTCCTCAAATGGTTATTCCATTTATATTTTACAGAGGGAAAAAAACCTCCACACCTGAACCTCTGTCTTAAGCGGTGGCTGTAATGAACACTCAGATTACATCCTTACAGTAATGACTGGGGGAGAAGGGACAGAAGAAGATGAACAAATGAAACCAGGTCTCCTCTTCTAGCAAAACTCTCCCAATACTAAGTCACAGAAAACTTAACAGTTACCATACCCATCCTTCCAAAAGACTCTCCAAAACCACGGTTCAATGCCATGTCACCACGACCAAATTCTCTTTCCATGTTTGCTCCCATTCCACCACGGAACATTTCTGTAGAGAACAAAGCAATAAACCAGGAAAATTCTGTTATTTACATCTAAGTTGATGCTCCTACAACACTTGTTTCACAGCTGCTTCTTTAAATAGAAGTGAGTCTAATGCACAAGTCAGAGGCACCTATTACACACTCAACTCTCCTGCCAGTTCCTAGGCCTCCGCCCATGCAACTACTTCCTTTGAACTCATCTATACTCCCCACCCCTAAGTGGAGAGCTTTTAATAAGTAAATATTAGCAAACTAATAAGTGTACAGGAACGGTGTTCAACTACCTCCCATTCGGTTGACTCCAAATCCTCCCATGTTAGGCATTCCTTCCATTCCACGAAATCCAGGAAGTCCTGTAAAATAAGGAAGAGTGTTTTCTATACAGTATTAAAGAAATATCTAATGCAAAAAACTTCATTGCACGTACCGCCTCCCATTCTACTCATTCCACCAAATCCTGGGCCGTCTATTCCCATACCTTTAAACCAAAAAGATAAACAACACTTAGTACATCCTAATGGATTTTTAGAAATTCAGACACAATTAAAATCTCAAAAGCACACTACACAATGCTTGCTTTGTCAAAAGTCTGTCATTCTTCCAAATACAGAAATGACAATTTTAAACTTATAGCTCTGAACAACTTAAAAATGAAGAACATGGATTTACCTCCTGGACCCATGCTCCCCATTCCACCACCCATGCTCAGCTGTGTTGCACTGATGGGCTGTCCACCCGGTCCAAGTCCCATTCCAATGCCACCAAGACCACCTCAAAAACAGAAAAACAAGTATGATCAGAAGAGAGACCTTCCTCTGTATCACAGAGACCACAGCAAGCAAAAGTGCTACTAAACTGTGCCAAAACGTGGATCACCACATATTAAGTGCAAGGAGTAGAAAATAAGAGCGTGCACTCACGAGGTAATTGTGAGCTTTTGCTGTCCACAACACGGAAGTCTTCATGAGGAACTGATTTGTCATCCTGATAAAAAACAAGGATGTTATGCTATGATCCTTTCAATGTTTTGGCAGAGACATATCAAGTAGAAAGAAATGAAAGCAACTTACCATTTTCACATGCATGGGTCTATCAAACAGGAATTGTCCATTGAACATAGCTGAAGAAATGCAAGTCAAGGCATCTTAAGAAGGCAATTTAACTATTTATGAAGAATCAATGTAATAACTTATTTTATTTCTGTACAATTACGATGAGCCTTATCTTTCCCCCTACCTTATCTTTAGAAGCCCAATTCAAGGGCCAGAAGATGCAATATAAGCTGTTAGGTACATTAAAGTTAGTTTCACAATTGTCACACTCCCAGGTATTTTAATTTTGTTCAACATCATCAGGAACTTTTAGAATTTAGTAGCATATTCAGTCATTACAAATGTAATCTGCACAGTATTACACTCTAGCCCCTATGTGGTAGCTACAAGGCAAAGAAGCACCATTTGCAAAACTGCACTGTCAGAACCATTAAAGACTAATCGATACTCGATCAATTATGTTTCAAAACCAAGGATACATATTGCTTGAACAGCTTCAATTGCTTGTTCAAAGGTAACTGTTCCCATTCCTCGACTCTTGCCATCTTTATCTTCTTTGATGTCTGCACGCTTCACAGTTCCAGCAATGCTGAACACCTCCTTCAGTTTCTTCCAGCCAACTTTGAAGTCAAGCTTAAACACAGAAAGACATCAGAGATTTCCGTGCACATCTCTGTTCTGCCATGACATTTGGAAGAGATTTTCTGCATTGCTGTTAACTTTTCATTGACAAAATGCTTGATACTTGTAAACAGTTGAGATTTTGTAACATACACACACTGCATCAAAGTCCAAAAAGTCAACCATTTATTCTATGTACATGTATTTTACTTTAATTAACATACTACCATTGGGTTGGTTCTTAGAAGAGCAGCTGTACTGCCACAAGACCCCATACAGTAGTCTTTTGTGCTAATAAAGAACGTGAACCACTACATTTGTTGGAACTTTATTATGTTAGTCTAAAGTAACCAGCAAGATAAACTGAAGTATATATTTAATAAAAGAGAAATGCAATTGTAAATAGACAGTGAGAAGATGTATAAAATATTTTTGAATCAACAGATGACTGTGCAGTAATTAAAAGTGCATGTCAATTTCAAGAGTTTAATGTATCTTTCCATGTCCAAAATCTGAACACATATCCAACATTTTCAATTGGATATACTAATTGTGAACTCATTTCCAGCCTCCTCTTTATATTAAAACTGAACTACACAGGTATAATATGTCTTACAAAGATCAAACATTAAAGTTGTAAAATACAGTTTTAAGCTTACATTGGCAACAAAAATCGTGGATCCAAGCCTGCCTGCTTGCAAATTACTGATAACCTCAGGAGGAATGTTGGGATTATTGAGAATAGAAGGCGGTAAATTCATCATTCCAGGTGCTGCATCAGGTCCATGTGCTCCTGGGAACTGTCCTCCTCCCCGCTGTAACGCCCTCCGAGCATGTTCCCCTTCAGGATCCTGAAACGTGGGCACAAATAAAGCCACTTAACCATCAACAGCAGCACTGGCAACAAACAAAATGGTACTACTTGAAATTCTGCATAAACCCATCAAAATTATCAACTGATAAATATGCTCGTCCATGTCAGAGGGATCAAGAACTGAATCAGCATGGAGACCTAATTCCCTCACCTCTAGAGGTGGGTCCTTTCAGATGAGGGTTGAGGCATATTGGCAAAGCACTTGTTGAGGAAGCGTGCACTGCCACTTCACATGCTGTACCTAGCCTATGGACAAGTAGAAAAGATTTCAAGCTAAAGGACTGTCAGTCTAGCACTTTCTTCCAAAAACTGAATTAATTTAATTAGGTGGTGGTTTTGTATTATTTATTAATACCATTATTAAAACTGTAACAGGACAAGAAGATCTGCATCAGACACCATCATATACCACAGCACTACAATAGAAATGTTGACATTATTTCACTTTCCAGACAGCACAACTTCTCTGTTTCCAGCCCCATTTTTGCACATATGTAGTGGTCTAATAATTAGCTCATCCTGTGTCATATTTTGAAGCAGGTAAGCAACGCAAACATAGAATTATTTCGTTTGGGAAAGACCTGATGACACTGAGGTAAGAATATGAAGTAAAGTTGTTTTAACAAAAAACAGCATTCGATTATTTTGACTTTAGGACATGCTTTTTGTCAGTTTACTTGGCATAAAATCCAACCTTCTGCAAGCCAACAGCCCATTAAGAAAATTTCACAAAAAATGAAACTGGAAATACACATCTAAGAGTCTCAGAACACTGCATGGGCATCTCAGTAGCTTTAGTATCTTCACTATTTCAAATTCAAAACAGCAGCAATAAACGTACCTCTTTAATATTCAGGGGTCTTCCACTAAGATCATATTTGTTCATAGTGTCTAACGCCTTCTTAACAAATTCTTCATCTTTGAATTCAACCACACTTAGAAAGAGATCAAAACATTTAGAGTATTAAAATAAAGTTTAAAATGCCAAAACTAATAGAATGTTTGGATAGCAGTGTGCTTCTACACACATAAAAAAAGAAACTTACCCACAACCCTATATCCACGAGATTTGTCATCATATGTGAAGAGAAAACAAGCAAAAAAACAAGAAGTCAGTCAGCACATCTGATAGAGCAATGAAGATTCCAGTTAAAGATCCCAGCTCACTGTTAAGTAACTATACAAGTTATTTTCAGCTTCAAAATCCATAATACATGCTCTTTAGTGGTAGCCAATCTGAATTTCTCCTACTTTCTCAACATACATACCTTTCAAAGGCAAGAGAATACACTGTCTCTTACGCTCTTTGAGTCAAACCACAATTGGAAAAATGCCACACAGATCCATGTAAGGACAATTGGGAAGAGGAGGTAGGAGGGAAAGGGTGGAAAGAAAATAACCCCAAAACATAACCAAAAACCAATCAAGACACTCATCATGTCATTAAAAGCTGTCCACTAGCTACAAAATTCAAATCTACCTACATCAAGTACACCAGTACAATGAGCAAGCAGTCTGCATACCTCTTCAGTACTACAGCATAATTGAGAAATTACCTTATAAGAAAATAACCTTATTGACTGCACCAGAATCCTTCTAATAAAGCAAAGAGTTGAGGATTTCTTTAAGTATAGCAAAGCTGACAGCATGTTTTAGTTTTAACAAGTATTAAAGAAAGTAATGTACAACGATTGATACAACCTCACTTGAGACTCAAACCTGCATTTCTCACGTTCTCACTGCAGGTTTGGAGCTGCTATTGGCCAAACTTTTGACTATTATTAAGAAGACAGAGGAGCTTTAACAATCTTCACTATTAGTGCCTCATTGCAGGCACTCTGTTGGCTACCAACCATCTCCATCCATTTAGTTTTAAGAAAGTAAATACATTAACCCAGTGTTTAAAAGTACCAACTCTGCAAAGCTGTGAAATCAGGCACTTCACCCAGTATATTCTCAGCTATCGTTTTATACGTATTGGCCCCAAGAAGAGAATACTACACTAACAAAATTTAAATAAAATGATTGGTTTATTGAACGTCCTTTATATGAAACAGATTTGTACCAAGACAAAGGTGTTGGCTAAAAAGAAGAATTAAGTAAATGCCATTTGTTAACATTTACAGAAGTACTTTGTCCCTTACGACCAGCTAGTGCGATTTGCATGAAGGTGTCAGACTACTTCTAACACAGAATCCTCAAGGCTACCTTAATGAAAATCAGTGTAAAAATGAAACTTACTTTCCAATAACTGGTACAGGTATTATACAAAAATAAAACTGCTGAGGAACTTTTAAACCTCTAGCAGATTGTTGCCCACGGCACTTACCCTTGATTTTCCTTCAGCATCCTTAAACAGCTCCACGTATGTAACCTCACCAACTACATAAGACATACAAAGGGAAAATACCAAGAGACAATGCATTTAAACACCAGTATCTTTCTTTACTGTGCCCCTGTGCACAAGTCTACAGAGAATCACCTATTATTCACCAACAATCAAAACCAGACCAACATACCTCCTGTCAATGGCTATATAATTTAGCTAGTTTTCAGAAATATGCAGCAGCCACATTCTCAAAAGCTAAAAACAAACAACTATATTTAACCTAATTCATACTACAGATCATATTTTGGCCAGGATGATATAGTTGGTGAACAAATTCAGATATACACAGTCCCTTAACCTAACAAATGAAACGTCAACGTTCACTGAAAAGTGTTACATTTATCATCCTACTCACAACACCTGTTTTAAGGTGACTTTCTACCTGAATATCTTCAATCAAAAGTTTGCCTTCAATAATAACCAAATTTACACATCAAATATTTCACAGCAAGCGACTCACTTTCTAAAGGAGGAAGTTTCAGTGAATAAACCAATCAAATAGTCACGTCACCTTACAACAGATAAACCAGCAGTTACAGAAGGGGGTCTGGCATTTTTCACAGCCTAAAAGCCAAGTATGCTTTGCATTACTTTTGAAGAATCAATTTTTCAAGGAAAACACAGAACTAACTTTTTACAAAATCCATATGTTATCATTATTTTACCCCAAATTTAATATAAAATTTTTGGGGTAGTCAGATTTCTCTATCAGAACTGCAACAATAGTAACAAGCTTTTAATACAAAGCTCCAGACAAACAGTCGTGGCAGTAGTGACAATGCAGACCAAGTTAATGCCACAGCCAGATTCCACCAAAGAAATACAAAACAACTTTTGAAAGACATCCCTTATTATTCAGGTTAACACACTTAATGTGTTGCTTAAATACAATAGCCCTTAGAGAAAAAAAAATCTACTAGAACTACAACTAGACAAAACACAATCTCTTTAAGAACTCGTGAGGTCATGCATATACTCTCTACTGTCACACCAGAATGGCAGAAGATTGTGAGCACTTCATTTACCCAGCCTACCCTGCAATGCAATTGTCTCGGATGAAAGAGGGGGAAGGGAGATAGATGTACCAAGTAAAGGCCAAAACAAAAAAAGTCAAATCCAATCTGTGTGGCTCAGAGGACACATCCGTTGCATTTCAGCCCTATCCGTTTCTGTATGGAGTGTATTACAAGGAGTGAGTTACCTTTCTCTCTCATCAGGTCTTTAATAGCTTGCCATTTCATGTCATATGGGATGTTGCTAATAAAAACTCTATTGCGATTAACAGCCTTCTTGTCTCCAGAGCCTGCATTCTTCTCTTTTGCATAGGGGTGGAATCTATTCTTGTTTCCAAGAGAAGGGATTGCCTTCGGTTTTGCAACGTACTTCTCTTTCACAGGTGCTTTCCCTTCTTTTGCTGTCTCATCATTATCCCTACATTAAAAAATAAAAATCCAAACAAAAACACTATTAGTCTTGTGTTGGATCATTAGACTATCATACTTCCTACCCATATAACTGAGTATCTCCTACACTACTGGAACTCCCAGGATGTCAAATGCTGCTTTTCAAATTAGGAAAAACAAATTCATGCTACCAGTGTAATTCCAAAATACACTGTTTTCTCGAGAACAAAAAAATGTTACAATATTAAGTAAAGGAGGTACATCTTACTAATTCACATTTCACTTCACAGAATCATAGAATCCTAGAACAGTTTGGGTTGGAAAGGACCTTAGAGATCATCTAATTCCAAGCCCCCTGCCATGGGCAGGGACACCTTTCACTAGATCGGCTTACTCAGGGCTCTATCCAACTTTTAACACTTCCAGGGATGGGGCATCCACAGCTCTGGGCAACCTGTTCCTGCACATCCTGTCTGTCAGGACTCAGGAAGATGGTACTATGGAACTACTACAAATACCAAAATAGAACGAGTGAAAAGTCAGCTGCAGCACCCCTGCCTTGGTGCTTTGGTAGTTTTCACATCACACTTGGCCAAGTTACAGGATATTCACCACAGAAGTGAGAGTAGAAACAGCCTAAGCCTGAGAGCTGAAACAGCTGGGGATGCTTCATTCAATAGAATATATTCGATATATCAAAATCGACTCCAATAGGTTTTATATCAAATTATGTTTTATCTACCCCATAAATAACTTTTATTCACAATTTGTGCCAGCCTGCTTTTAGACAGAAATTAAAATTCAATGAAGAACAAATGCTTTTTCAGTTTCACTGCTTAACACTACTAGAATTTGAAAACTTGCTAAATGCATAGGAAACAGCTTATCAAGCCATGCTATGAATCTAAGACTAATTAAGTAACCAGGTATTATCCACCAAAAACAACTCAATAGACGCCTGGTCCTCAGTCTTTCAAAAATTCACCAACAGCACCAGAATTCTCCTTTTAAAATCTTTTTATTTTTTAGATGAAAATGCAAGAAAATTTGCTGCTTCTCTTTTAAGGCAGCCCAAATCTCAACTTCAGTAAGACACTTTTAACAGAATTAGAAGAAATATCCGTAACTCCTCAGCACTCTTGATATTGTTACTATCACAAGGTCATTTAGCATGCTAACAGAGGCTCAAGGTGCCTGAATTGTTACTTTTAAAAAGGAAAACTGCTGAACTGAAAGAATCCACTGAATAAAGCCACACAAATGTGACCCACTAAACAGATGCTCCTTAGCATCTTTAAGTACACATCACTGTCTACCTAAAGAGAAACTTTAAAAGCACTTTTACACAAACACATGTTTTAAAAAGCCAGCAGTAGCATCTTGAGTTAGAACAATTAGAAGGCGATGTCCTACAGGACTGACAGAAGTGAATGATTGTGAACCCTCCTTCTTAAATTACACCACTGTCTTTACTGTATTTCCCACATTTCAGAAGGCCTATTTTTTATCTCATTTAGACACTTTGGAAGGTTTCTGGTGGAAAATTAGCCAAAACAGGCATTTCAGTTTTACAACCACAATATACGGCAAAACCAGTGATTTTGATTAACTGACAAATTTTCAGCTCTCTGCACAGTTAACAAAACAGCGAGTAAGTGGCAGTCCTGCACTCAAAAGCACATGCAAGGAGCTTTTCATGAAGCTAATTGTATTATCTACTCAAGCTTGGGCACTTTTCAGGGAGGAGTACATTCAAATACATCCATATTTCTCCCATGACTTTTCCCCCAATTTTGAAATACTCATATGGTATTAACTTCACAGTCCTTGTGTTTACAAGTGGATTAAGAAAGGATTAGCAAGTGGGAAATGCATGGATACTCCTCCGGGGCAAGTATTTGTAAAATTTAAAACATTTCAAGTCAACAACACGTTATCTGGTTCAAGCATCCTCCAACTTCCCTCTGCATCATCCCTCCTCCACACCATCCCGTCTGTGTGACAACATAATTCTTGTGTGGCTGTGTAATGAAGTGAAATGGAGGGAACAATGCAGGAACTGGAGGGAGCCAGCGAGAAGAGGCAAAGATCAGATCCGTTCCTTCCATTCCAACCCCATTTACAAGTGCAAAACTCCTGCCCAACGAGACTCCTACTAAAAACCCGAGTTCTTCCTTAAGTTTTAGGATTAGAGCAATGGATTCTCTTCAGCCTTTTAAGCTCCTTCCTGCTTAAAGGATTATGAAAGAGCCCCTTAGTGCTCTACGTAGTGCACAGGACAAGACAGGCCTCAAATATGGAATCCACAGGCTCGGCAAGACCTGGCTGTACAAACCAGTAGAGAGCACAGAAGATACGAGCCTGGCCCAAACTCCTAAATCTGGGAAACAAAGCGACACCTCACTTAGTCCGGGAATCACAGCCAGTCTGCTGAAAATGGAGGATTAATTAAAGAAACAATCCTTCTTGCAAAACTCATCTGCCAAAACCAACACAGGCCAGTGAACAAGCCAGAGGCACAGATCCTTTTACAATTCTTACCCTTCTCCTTGAATATTAAAAATAATTTCAATCAAATAATACATTCAAAGCATTAGTCACATTAGTCACCTACAGACCACAGAAAAGACAGACTCAGAAATTATGAGCTGACATTTTCACGGGGGAAAAACAATAGTAATTTCTAGTCTTTAACTTTTGTATGAGCTACACATTTCACAGATTAAATTAATATTTGCCTGTGAAATCACAGACCATCACCATTCCTAGGACTGGAAAAAAGACGTCTACAATTAGTCCTTAAAACAAAAGTGCGTATGCTCACTGATTTGAAAAGCCGATTATACCTTTTGGGAAAAAAAATAAAAGCTTTTGAACTTTCCATAAACTTTTGGAGACAAAAGACAAGCTTTCCACACGCAAAACTAGAAGCCTAAAAATAATAAGCACAAAATACATCAACATGAAAGCCCTAAAACTTGATTTTTTAAAACAAACTTCTACTCCTCTCCTCACAAGTGTCCACAATGAGATCAGCAGGCAGAAATGGAAGAAGTTCACAGCCTGTGATTCCGAAGCACACAGATCAGGTTAGCTTTGTAGTGCTGAACAGTTCCACTGCCCAATACAATAAACTTCGGGAAGTGTGCAAACTGAGCCAGGATTCCTCTCCAGTTCAATGAGTGCTAAGCAAAGCAGGTTAATGAAATACTTTTTTAAAAGTAGTACATTCCATCTACACACTGACAGCTCAATCCTTTGTACACCTGTTTGGGGGAAGACTAGAAACTATGTGAAAGAATAAGATTTGTATCTCTGTTACCAAGAACTCCCTGTTACTTTCAAACTTCAAGTTGTGACTTCTACCATGCAGAATAACTGGGATTTTTAATTTGCTTGGGAGGTTTTGGAGGGAAAAGAAGACATTGTTGACAAGAGGGATACAGAGAAATTACCTCATTTCAACAGTAGCAACCTAAAAAGACAATACAATTTATATGCCTGGAAGGGGCAAAAGGGTGACTATCTTCCTGTGAAAATTCAATTCTAATCTGTGAAGTTTGGAAGCTGAGGGCCAGACTAGGGAAAAATAAAAACCAAATCCACAACTTCTATTTTACAGTAAAGTGAAATTTATAGCTTGTAAACTACACTAAATTTCACAGGGAATCAAGTAAAGGCACGAAGTACATCTTTATTTCTCCAGCTTTATATTGAAGTTGATCCCACACACATTTTTTTAAACACAACAGTACCAGAGCAGGGCTGCTTAGAACATGTCAAAACTTCACAGACATCAACAGCTTTGATGTACTGCAACAGTAAGTCCACTGTAAATGTATTTTCCCTCCAAGACCTGAATGAGATTGGAAGAGATATTGAAATTCCAATGATCTGAAGCCAAAACCTGCTTCGTGTAAAGAGTGACAACCCTCAAAGCCTGACATCAAGAACAACCACGCACACAAAGTTATTCATGGTATTGTTCCAGAGAGCTGGTAGTTCCAGCTCCCTCATACTAAGTTCCTTTTAGATCTACTCTATAAGGCACGATTTTACATACTCCGTGTATGAAAATGTTACAGTTTCCAAGAAAACTTCGTGCATGCATGTGGGGGGTTGTTTTTAGAAAGTAAATTACTATAGGGCTGTCTTCCTATTCTCACGTAAACAAAGACTAGTTCAACGGCTTTACAAACAACATCGCTTCGGCCAGAACTGGAAACGTAAACGGCAGAAACGATGCGGAACACTGCTGGAAGAGTATCCCGTGGGAACCGGCCCGCCAGGTACCACAGCCCGGGGCTCGGAGCCCAGCCCTGCCCTGCGGGGCCGCCTCGCACCGCCCAGCCCTCAGCGGCCGCTGACCGAGAGCCGCCACCTGCCCCGTGCCCAGGCCGCGGCCTCCCCGAGCTCC
>VZTA01015725.1:77152-118206 GCA_013398855.1 Mohoua ochrocephala | reverse complement strand
CCCGGCCCGGCCGCACTCCCGGCACGGGCAGGGAGGGACGGAGGGAGGCACCCGGGGCGGCGGGGGGAACAGGGCAGGGTAAGCGCCTAAATCTGCCTTCCCCGGGGTAGCGGGGCCGGTGAAAGCGAAGGCTGTGCGCGCCATCCTACAGCAACAATTGCTTTGCAGGTGCTCGGTCTCTCTTCAGCCTCCATACCTTGGGAAGCAGGCAACACTTTTCTACATTCACAAGTTAAGGAGGATGCTAGTGAACGTTCTGTTTTCCCGCATCTCTGGATTATCCAAATCTAGACCACGTATATGAATTTACAACACAGAAGCTCTTGCCCAATGAAGACTCCAGGCTCATGTATTTGCTATGGATAAAATCTAATTTTTGCAATTCATTCCATGTCAGAAGGCTGGTAGTGTCACTGCTCGGCTGCTGCTTCTTTGCAGGGAAATGCTGTTTATGTGGAAAAGTGTTGCTTGCACCCTGAGGTACCATGCTGCAAAAACACGGTGTGGGGCTCTCTTTGCAGAGCTGTGAGCCATGCCTTCATTTGCTGAGCATCCATGGCCTGGCCTTCCTACCTTCACCTCCCTGTCTGTTGCCTTAGAACCCGTACCCTGAAGAGACAATGTTCTCCCCAGCAATTCAGAGAATACAGGCATGCAGCGAGCACGAGTGTGGCAGGTCGGCTGTGCGGTCACAGCGCTCCTTTTGCAGCATTGCTGGCCACGTGGTGTTAACTCGGGTAGCTCAGGCTCTTCCGAGAATTCCATATTCATGCTGATTTCTATTTCTAGTCTATTTTATAGGACTTCTCCATTGTTAATCTTTTCATCTTACCACCGTCTATGACCAATTTCTATAATAGCCTTTCTGGAATACAGTTTAGTTTCCCTGAACAGATAGTTAAGTGCAAATGAGGTGCTTCCAAAGCTCCCAGAGAATGCCTGTTTATATGTCCCTTTTCAAGTTAGGTTTGCTGTTACTCGAGCTCAGGCTCAGGACTGGAGCTATTTGAAGCACTTTCAAAATGACCACATCCATGAACCAGCAGCTGGGCTGCAGACATGCAAGAAGAGAACAGATGGCTACTGATTTGGTCCATTTTGTTACAAACTATCATTTAGGAAGTGAGTTTTTAGGCACCTGAGGCTTAATCGTGCCAAGAGGATGAATGCTCCCAGCTTGAGACCTTGTAAAGATAGTCATTTCCAGTACTGAGCCATCAGAAAAAATCCCCAAGGGAGTTCTGTGAGAGAAGGACTGAAACCCAAAACCCAAGGAAGATTATCCTGGTTACTTTCTTGATCTTCCCAAGTCTCTCTGTAAACATGAGAGTAAAGGCTAGGTCTGAAAAAAGTGACACCCTGTCACCCCAAACCACCAAATAGCTGGGGCTGGGATCTTCAATCAACACCAAACACTGGCAGAGTTGGGCTGGTGATTCTGCTAGAACAAGAATTTTGACATCTTCCTTCCAGCTGCCTCACCATCCCTAGTACCCATGGTATTCCCCTTCATCCCCCCATAGGTGCAGCCAGCACCCCCAGCTCCTACCTCTGTTTTTCTTAGCTCAGTGCTAAGCTGTTTTCCTCATTCCTATTTTCTTTAGGACTCTGATTGTTTCTTCTGGCCTCAGAAGGACTTCCAATGGCCTTTTATTTCACAGCAGGATGTTAAGGAGCCTTTCTTTTTTGCCAGTGTTTATGTGGGTAGCGAATCAAAGGAGAAGAGTCCTGACCTGTAAAAAAAGATTGAGCTCAGTCTGGGGCCAGGCCCCACAAAATGGCTCTGCAGATTCTAACTGATACAATGCTTGTCTCCATGATGCTGTCCTAAAGGCTATCTTTGAGGATTTTGGGATCCAGGCCAGGTTAGTTAGCATTCACAGCCTTCTGACTCAGGACTTTGACAGATACACTGCAGCAAATGGCAGGGTACCTGCCTAACTGGGAGAGGACATCTAACCTGTGTGCAGCACTGAAATGTGAAAGCAATGAAAGGTACTCAAGGTCAGTCTTGGTACCATGGTTTTGGGGATACAAAATTAGAACAAAAATTCCTGTGAACTTTAAGGCTTCAATTACAAATTCTGAAATTCAGGACAAGGAACAGAAGAACACAAAGCTGCACATTAGAGTTTCCCAGAACCAATCCCCCCCAGGCAAAATACAGGTTTCTCATGCAGCTTTTTCCGGCAGACTTTTGTTAAACAAGACTGAGATATCAATTTCTCCATGTTTCAGCATCAGTCAAGCTTTGCACAGAGATCTGTCCCATAATGTCTCCTGACAAGCACATAATGTACAAACAAATCCCATCTAATTCCAGTGTGTAAGCTGCAAAATTAGTAAGACTGGAAGTCATATTCTTGGAAAATTACTCTCTGTGGTGAAGAAATGTTATGTCGAATGCAAACGTATTTGTCTGGACTCAACTCGAACTCAGGGTTTTCCATGGCCAGCCTATCCCTAACATTCTTCTCAATGTCTTTCAAAAGAGCAACTGGGTTTTTTGGGTCTGGCTTTTCCAGGTAGTGACTGTGTATCATTTTCCTGTATAAGCCTTGTTTTTAATTTTTATAACCCAGTGCCCTAGGACTTTTGGAAAGTATTTTTTCCTTGACTGGCTTTTGCTCAAATCAACTGATTTCTAACATAAATTTGTGATATTGAACTTTCTGTGATTTCTTTGTTTCCTGCAGAAGGTCAAACTTAATAGAAAAATTGGAAGCATGCCCAATGAAAATCCATACAGCAGGTGGGCTTTACCTATGATGTATTTTCAGAAAATAAATGTTGCTTCTTGTTGACATTATTTTTAATTCCTGTAGGCTATATCTGGATCTTTCTTCCAGCTTAACAGGAATTAAAACAGCATGACCCAAAGAGCAGAATATAATTCAAAACAAGGAAGGATTTCATACACAACTCTATAGAATAAACAGAACACTGGTTGTTATGCTCTGGCAAATGTGTAAAGACTAACAGGAAACATTATTTAATATCTACTATACTGAGGTTTATTGCAAGAAAAGAAATACTTGTGCTTTGCCCTTTTGATCTTTGTTCCAAAATTTTTGTTCTTTAGGATAATAGTCAAAAACCCCACAGATTTTGAAGTGAGAAAGGAGACACCAAACAAGATTAAAGTTCTGTCCATTTCTGCCTCCTTGGGAATACCAAAAGTTATTTCTGCTTTTTCTGTTGTTTTTACTTGTAGGCTGACTCAGAGCATGGCTCTCTCAGCCCTGACTGCAGCACAGAGTAGAGATCCTGGACCCCCCTTTAACCTGGCTTAGCAGTGCAGGTACCTGAAGCAGTGTAGCCATGGCAGCACAGAGCTCTGAGCGGCCTAATTACTGTGCCAAGAAATAAATGGATACTGGCAATTCCCTGGGGAAAAAGAGGTTGAATTGTTAACAGAAAGAGTTTCCCCTGAGGCACGTTCGTTAAATAGGTGTTAGCAAGAGCCAGAAAACCTCAAGTTCTAACCTTAGAATAAAAATGTCTTTGTCCTTTGGCACTTTTGATGTCTCAGTCCTTCCAATTCTCCCACTGTCTATGGATACAAAAGAAAGCTGTGATTCCAATATCTGATGGAAAACCTAAAATAAAGCAAAATGATCCCCACCACCAACTAAAATCTATATGTAAGATCTTCTTAAAAAGACAAATTTTAAAAGTTTCTCCTGTCTGGAAACATGCAGAGCTCTCCTGGTCGCAGCAGCGGGGTGGAGTTGCTTGAGCATCCTGCCTCCATAGGACACAGGTCAGGGTCAGTCCCCTGAACAACACCAGGAGCACAATCAGATCTGTTTACTGTGCCTGTAAAAATGGCAGGGTCTGTATGGGGAACACCAAGGAGAAGAAACAAATGAGAGCAAGATTTAGGGGAAGGGTATTTAATTCTGTTATCTCTTCTTCCACCCGTCTTTGCTCATACACAAGAATGGACATGTATAGAGAAAGGTGAAGGGGTAATTTTATCAATCTGCTCACTTTCTTACAAGCTCAGCATTTTTTTCTGAAACTGGAGCCCAAGACTTCACTAAAACTGCACAGTCTTTTATTTTACAAGTTGGATCTATTTATGTAGACTCTGAGCTAAGTCAAATGAGCAAAATCCACATTATTTGCCTGAAATTGCCTTTGAGGTCAATGCAAGTTTAACTAGTTTAAGCACAGAGATGTAAAGCCATTTCAGGAACATACCAGGTTTCTCCATGTGGAGCCCTTAGAGAGTATTGCCAAATCACAATCTGTAGACTTATGCCCAGTCTGAAAAAATGCTGTTTGCAACAACTGAAATGTCTGTTTTAAGGAGACAGAAAGCCAGAAAATTGTGAGTCTGCTGTCTCAAAACAGAGGCCAGTAAGTGAATGGTGTGTAGAGGCTAATAGTTGCAATTTTATCACATTAATTTAAACGTGAAAAAACAACGGGACACTTCTAAAATCCAAGCTGGTTTTCATTTTCAAATGTTCATATGCTACATCTCAGATATATGCACCCCATTTAGAGCTAACCACACTGATTTGACGTTTCTATGCAGGCAAAGAAGCAATAGAGGTGAAAATCCCACAGAGTCACCAGGATGTGATGCCCAATGATGAGCAGTAATTACTGCAGCAACACTTCAGCCAGCATGAGTGTCAACGAAATGTCTGCCTTCCCTCTGACTTTAGAACAAAAAACTGGCTTTGCCTTCGTGGGGATTTTGTGTGTTTTCTTGGGACTTCTAATTATCAGATGCTTCAAAATCTTGCTAGACCCCTACAGCAGTATGCCTTCTTCCACGTGGGAAGATGAAGTTGAGGGGTTGGATAAAGGAACATTTGAATATGCTCTTGCATGAAAACTCACAGAATATCCTGCCTTAAATTTGATGTTGATTTCATTTTGGAAACCAACTGTTGCTACATTTGTTATACGTACCTGCATTTTGGAGATATGTTGGTGGCATCCATTTTGTTAAATAAATATTTGTTGCAAACTCAAAAGGTACTTCACGTTGCTTTTATTTGATGAACAGTGGAATGGTAGATGAGAAATGGCTAACAGCAAACAAAACCACAGTAATAATTCACCAGAAAGTTACCTTGCCCAGTGTCTTAAGGATCAGATGATAGCTGGCTCTTCAGAGGAGGATCTCATGTCTACCATGTCTCACGATAGGCTGAAGAAAAAGATGAAGAACACAAAAGACAGGCTCATGAGTGGTGAATGTTTAAAGTGGCAGCCCCCTGCCCTCCTCATCCAACACAGTTTTCTGAAACTCAGTGTCTGTACTTGTACACTGGGGATACAAAAGTGGAGGACAACAAATGGTTGTGGCTTAGAGGAGGTGCCTGCAACAGGTGTGTGATTTTATCCACTTGGTTACAGAAGATGATTCTGTTTAAAGTGGAACTTAAACTGTCTGGTCAACAGCTCCCAGCAGGAATTACACCAGCTTGGCAAGGCCAAAGCAGGCACAGTCATGCTGCTTACCCATTTTTACCCAGCCCCCAGGAGGGACAGGGTCCAGAGCTCTGTACACTCCAGCACTCTCCACAGCTGGTTCTCGTGTTTGTGCTCCTGCAGTTGTGCACAGTATGTGATCTGGACTGTCACTGATGAACTGGTCCTGGGAGATCCTGTCAAAGCAGAAGTGAAAGAGCGACAGCAGAGACTCAGATCTGGATATTCAAGGTCACCCTCATACACACAGCTGTTTAGCAAGTGTGACAGTACTTGACAGAAATTCAATTCCGTTCTTAAGAAGGCTGGCATTAGAATTTTAGGCACTGTCACTTTTGCTAAACAGATCTGTTTGCAATGAGGAGCTGAGACAAGGAGATCAGTTACAGCAGTTGTTTTCTTTTTCATGTATTCTGAAAAATACATGTTATTCCTTTTGCTCCATATACTGGGCAGAGGCAGACAGTGGAACAGCAGACCTCAAGTGCCCTTTGGAACATAAAATACTCGATTGAACAGACAAGGATATGAATCTCCTGTCTGAAAAATACAAGAGAGGAGCAGCCAACATTAATCTACACTGGTCCATTCAAATTATAAAACATAAACAATTTTCTGAATGTAAGGGCTTTTCAACTGCTTCAGATTATACATAAGAAAAAATTCCAGACCCTCAGAGATTCAGTATATTGCATTTATCCTCGTTAATTTAGCCATAAAATCCAAGGTAGATGTCAGTACAATGATTCATGTGATCTGTTATTGCTGGATAGGATCATCCACTGCAGAGACCTGACACTGCCATTCTTTTTATGTACATCTAATCAGCACAGCTGAGCTCTGTGCTGTCAGGTTAGAGTGCTGAAGGTACTTAAGTTATCTGGGTTAAATATAGTTCAGTTATCGCTGAACTACACAGCAAACACTGCAAACATATCCAAAGAACCCCAATATTGTCTTATTATTTTTGTTCTTGACCCAATCTATTGCTGAAAGCAATTGTCTAATTCCCTTATAATTACAAAGCTTCATCGTTTCCTGCCTGCTCTTTTCTTCATCCCAAAAACACTAGGAAGTCAGCCTTCCCAGAAATAATACAGAGAACATAATTTTTCAAAGGTTTTCCTTAAATATACAGAGTAAAACTTTAAAGAAGGTCAGGAGTAAATGTTTTAAAACCGCATGTAGAAGAGGACCCTGCAAAGACTGATCCCACTGACTTCACTGAATCTTCTGCATAAAATGCACTGAGCAGATCCTGCCCTGAACTCTTGTTATCTGCAGGACTATATATGCAGAACTGAAAGATAGAGAGAATATGATCTGTGCAGAATCAGGCATAGCTGGGAGGGAAATGGAGATAACAAAAGTATTTTCAGGCCCCCTTAGAAATTTTGCAATGCCATAAACCCAGTAATTGTAATGGATAGGTACATTTGCTGGTTAATAGTTAACAAGCTAGAATGCCTTTCTAAATCACCATCTAGAAATGTTTTGAAAGAGAGTGATTGGATGGCCTATTCAGTACATTAAACAGGAGAAAAATCTGGCCAATAAGGCAGAGTCTGTAATGCCTCAAAGAGAGGGTTACACTGCATGCATGAATAAAAGAGGCAGATTGTCCTTCCCTAAAAACACAGGATTCCATGGTAAGTTAAATTACCCTGAATAAGGTAAACTTGATTATTTATGCATAATGCTAGAAAACTAAACACAAAGTTAATGGCAAATAACAGTTCAGAGATCTCTGGAAATACATTGTGAAAACCAAAGTATTACTTTCAAGAACAGCAGAAAGGTAAGAGACTTTACTTTTCCTAGCAAAACACTAATATGGAATTAAGACAGTGAAATGACAGAATCATTTTATTTGGTAGCAGAAGCTTCATTGTCATCAAAGAATCAGGATTTCATTCAGTCACAGAGATGGAAACAAACATAGTTTCACTGACCTCAGTGACAGAAGATGTGGTTTTGGTCCTTCACGCCTGAAGATGAAACACTTCCTTGCAACTTTAACAGGCCGAAGGAAGCAGAATATTATCTATGATCATAAATGTGTAATAATAATAATAATAATAATAATAATACAAAGCCAATAGAAGTGAAATAAACTAAATAAGTGTAATATGTTGCTGTGAGGCTTACACAACATTAAGGAGGAAAACTAACATAAACATGAGGGTGACAAAGTGGTGTCTCAGCAGAGAGGTGACAGCAGAATATTACCTATAGCTGATGGAAGAAATAAGGAAATACACTTTAGCTGTATCTCATACTGAAGATGGAGGACATCTGATTATCAGCTCTTCAAATTATAATTTGGATATGTGATTTTAGAGAAAATTTACATTGCTGAGCTATAAATATTGATGCACTATTTTATCTTTCAGTGCCAAAGGGCCAAATGCATTTCACAAAATCATTGAGAAATTTAAATTGAAAAAATCTTAGGAGTTCATCCAGTCCAACCTCTTGGAAAATACGGAATTCTAAAAAAATGTCTGTAATGGGCTTATTTATCCAGATTTTCAGTTCATATATTTGTTTATAAGATATATTTTGTTTCTAATTCTTTCTGCTTTTACAAATGCTTGCAGAGTTTCAATGTCTAAGCATGCTCTGGTTTAGTGCCTTTGAACAAACCTGGGCTCCTCCTGAATTACAGAGGTCTATACAACCACACTCCCTAATCTCCTTAGAAATATGTTTCAAGACAAATGATTGCCATGATTTCAATAGCTCATTTCAGGGCCATCTAGGCCATACTTTAAATTGCTGCAAAGGTACTTAACCCACTAAAGGCCTTAAATATATGTACCCCTTCTTCTCTTGGAGTTTTTGTTTGCTCATTCGTTTTTTTGAGGGAGTCTGTGTGGGGAGGAGGAGGTGAGAAGCAGATTATACAGCTGTGTGTTCACCACTCCATGGGCTGCCACTCAGAGGGACCCAGACAGGCCAGAGGAATGGGCCAGCAGGAACCTCATGACATTCAGCAAAGACAAATGCAAATCCTGTACCTCAAACAGATTTAACATCTGCCCCATACAGGGAGCAGCTCTCCTGGGAGGGATTGGGGGAGCACCAGGTTACACAGGAGTGAGCCCCCTGCTATTCATGTGTTAATTGCATGATCATGTTCCAAGCCTGTGTACATGGATGCTCACAGTGTCGCCCTGCTCTTTTGTGGGTTTTTATAAAACAGATTGAAACTAGAGGAGTTCTTGGCCCATTTACAGCTCAGGCCTTTACCTCCTTTGGAGCTTGTACCAAAATACTGCTGGTTTGGTTAGAGGGCCAAGTGCACCAATCCCAGATGGAAACATCTTCACAGGCTCTGTCTTAGCTTCAACTATGTTTTTACTCAACCAGTCATAGGATGACAGTCTCATTGGTGAGGCAGGGGAGAGGGGAGAGCTTGTGGTGGAAAATGAATCTAACCATGCAAGATCATAGAAATAGTCTATTTATATCTTTTATAGCAGAAAACCAGCAGCCAACATCAGGAGGACTGCTTAGAGATCCAACAGAGAATTCCCAGCCCTTCATTATTTGAGAAGCCAAGATCTGATATGCAACAGCACTAAACCCTCTGCTGTAGCTGTGACTGAGTGGCTGCAGCCACAGAAGAGCACACGGATCACTGACCTCGGTCTGCAGCATCCCCGAAGATGTCAATGAACAATGCACCAAATGTACTCTTGGATCCAAATGCAAATCGGTTTCAAGTTAACATAATTAATGAAGACCATGACAACAATGAAACAACCCAAGAGGATGTGGGCTCTGACCCACCACATTACGAAGAAACATCTTTTACTGATGAAACACATAACAGACTGAGAATCAGTTACAGACCAGGAAAAAGAGAATTATATGACAATTTCCGTCAAAATGGGGAGAAAACAGAAGGTAGTTTACATCCCTATGATACTCACAGTAAAATGTATTATCTACAAACTTTTGGCCATAACACAATGGACCCAGTTCCCAAAATTGATTATTATAGAAACACTGGCAGCGTCAGTGGGAATAAGCTCAACAGACCAAGCTTATTAGAAATTCATGAACAACTGGCAAAGGTAAGTGAAAAGGAAAGATATCATTTTTCTCTATTCCATTTCCAGACTGTTAATTCTGTTTATTAATAGGAGAAAGTCCTTAAATTCATGAACCTTGCCCAAGAGAAAAAGCACAAGTAACTACTTACCATATTTCCTTTGGTAGCTGCAGTCTGTTTTCTGCTCTGTACCCTGCTCCAAGCAAAGGTTTTTATTAAAAGGTAATTGTCATGTACTTGATAAGCAGAAAAACATAGCTTAACCTTGTCTGAAAGTATGGATCTACCAAATCTCTTCTGTTTCACATAAGAGTTAGGATGGCAGATGGTGAATGTCAATTCATAATTTAACCAAGCTACACAATTCACACTTATTCTAAACTTGAATTTTACATCAATGCATAACTAATTTTGACAGATTCCTCCGTTGTACTCATTAACAAATATGAGTATTATAAAAAATATTATGTGCAACAAATGCAATTTCAGTTAATCAGATATCCAGAGCACTACCCAACTGTTGCTGTACCAAACCATTCAAACAGCAAGAAAGAATCCAGAAGAAGGGTGCTGAGGAGAACAGAGAACACTCTTCGGGTGCTGATTCAGTGAACAAATTTGAGGTTAATTGTGCACTTATCAGGGCAGGGCTGGAAAGAGAAAGATCATTGCTATAGTTAAACTGAGACTAAAAGTGTCAACATGCAGCAAAAACTCCTGTTCTTTTTTTGAGTTAGGCAATTGTGAAATGAGAAAACTTGAGAGAAAACAAGGTCTCATCCCCATTCCACTCAGATTTTCCTACTTCTGAGGTCTGAATAATTTGGACAAGCTTCTGATTTTTGAATGCTGGTCCAGATCTTGTTCAGACTTCTGTTTTCTGAAGCTTCCTCTTTCCTAAGAAGGGTTAATATAAAGTAATGAAATAATAAAAAAAATTACAGCCATTAGTAAACTAGGACCTGATTCTTTAGGATCTTACTAGGGCAGCTTCCTAGTTTTGGCCTGACCTACTCAAGTTAAGTTCTCCACAGGCCTGTGGAAAATGGCTTACAAGGAGAGGAGAAACATTTCCAAAGATGAAAACAAAGCAGATCGGAAAAGGGAAAAATATTAATTTAGTATCCCTACTCATTTGCAGATGTACAAACTGCTACTCAAAGGACTAAACACGTTTTCATGCCCAGAAGAAATTTCCTCTTATAGAAATAATTTACTTCAGTAGTGGCCAGAGAGGAGTAAAACTGTCTTGGCTTTGAATATAATGTTCAATGAACATGTATTGAACATTAGCATATTAAAGGATTTCAGTTTTGATCATAACCAGAAAATTCTGGGGTTTTTTACTGTTGTATCTCTCAATGGTTTGTATATTTTAAACAAAGTTAGATAAATTTGTTTAGTTTTTTTTTAAGGCTTTCACTTAAAGAAGATTAAAAAGAAGGCAGATTACATCACAGAATAATGAAGAGAAAATTGTTTCACATGTTGGGACTGTTAGAAAAGAAAAAAGAACATAATCTAACTTGGTTATTTCCAGACTTTTTCCAGTATCCAGTATCCATCTTACAGAAAGATAATCTTATGCCTTTCAAAATAGGAAGGTGAATGTCACAGGTAATGGGATTTCTGTTACACTGGCAACCTGCTGTGCCCTTCCGTGGGCTGTGGCCTGGTCTGGGAGCACAAGCACAGCTCTGGAACAAACGACGCCCCATGAGCGTGGCTGGAGCCCGTTCCTGGCTGTCCCACGGTCCCACTTGGTGACCTTGGACAAATCACTCCGCTCTGCAGAGCTTATGCTGAAGAATAAACAAACACCAGGTCACCAAACAGGAGCTTGGTAGGGAAGGGAATTGGGAGTCTGAAAAGGCAGAGCTCCTCTCAGGAGGCACGGGCTGTACGTGCCCGGGATGGGGCTGCAGCCCCCAGCAAGGAGGGGATGAGATGCCCCCCTGAGCATGGACAGGAGTTACAGTAACAGCCCAAGGTGCACTTCTGAAGCAGACTCTTTATTCCTTTTTTACTTAACCACTAAAATCTGGGCTTACCACACCATACCCCAAGGCAATTCCACCCCCCTCGCCCCCAGTTTGAAACTCAAGTTGTTGAAGACAACTGTTCTGTCAGAGCCCATTGCCAGATTCTGATAAGAAGTGGCATATGTTTGACTTCAGATTGCTAAACATCACATAAGCATTCCCATTGTGCTTTGATGCTGGGCTTCACATCAGAAGATAAATATTAATATTTAATACGTTTTTTTAATATGTAATTTTTCAAATGTCAGAATGTAAGACAGGCTGAAAGGAACTTCAAATATCTAGTTTCCACACTGCTGGAGTCAAATGTGTGTCATCTTTTAGCAAGATGTGTCAGTTTTTGCACACATTAAGCCAATTAAATCCCTAAAAAATAGTCTAAGTGCTATTTCACAGCTGATGGCTGGTGATAATTACTTGGGCTTAATATTTACCCTACATAAGAAATAATCTAACCTTTCTTCCTCTTGGCTATTCTCCACACTCGTTATGGAGATTTGATGAGCTCATCATCTTTAGCCCCAGGAGAGATGAAGACTAAACCATTCTGAAACAAGGAAAGGAAAATGTTTGGGTTAGTTCTTTTTTTTTTTTAAAAAAAGCAGTTAACTTTTTATTTTAGTAGCTTTTCAAAATGTTCTGTCACTTTTATTCCCCATCCTTAATGCATGAGTAGCACAGGTACAGCTGCTTGGTAAATAACCAATCATTCACTAAAGCACACCAATTTAAAATGCATTTATGGAAGGTTTAAGGCCATAATTTATGATAATGGCACAGAGAGCACAAATTAATTCAAAGTACAGAGGAAACAACTTGTTTCAAGTACAAAGACCAAATCCTTTTAATTTTTTTGTCTTTGAAATTCTAACCACTGTAGCAAAAGCCCGTCATATTATTCTGCTGATCTTCCTTCGCTCACTTTAATCATTTACTGTAGTTTGAGAAAACACAGACATTATTATTTCAGGGTAAGAATTGTCACAATTATCTAAGTATCTCAAAGGAGCTCAAAGTCACAGGCTTTCAGTAGATCTTGTATTCCCACTTTTCTTAGGGCCAACAGGGCAACAGGCACCAAGTTTAGCCCATGTCAAAACGCATTATCCAATCACTTATTTTTCATTTGTGAGCACAGCCCTGGATTTACTGTGTCAAAGGCATTCTAAAACCTTACAGCATTTTGGCTAGAGCCCCCATCCTTGAGGGGCAAGTCCAAACATTAGTGTAAGAGGCATATACAGTTGGTCTTTATGTCTGTTTTGGGTTTGTGTGTTTGGTATTTTTAAATTTATGGACAAAATATAGAAACAACCTTAAAGTTAACCAAGATTTAAAGTCTCGTGTTTCACAGAATCACAGATGTCTTTCCTCCTTGACCTGCTTAGTTAATCTGGAAATATCTTCATCACCCTCCAAAGCCTAAAAGCATCTTGCTTCCTCTCCAGGAGTGGTACCTGCTCCCCACTCTCTGCCAGACTATGGCAACGTGCAGGGTCCTTCCTGAAGGCTTTTGAGGAGGACCCAGCAACCTCTGAGGAAAATCCAGCAATTGCTAACCTAATGCCAACTCCTCACAGGAACAGTGAGAGCTCAGAATAAAAAAAAAAAATTAAATTAAATTAAAAGACAATGACAACGAGTATAAATCTCAGTACCATGACTAATTCCTACTCGAGCCACGAGAAACATATCATGGTGCTAAAATGCCTCAAAGACTCTGGGGCAAAAGAGCTGAAGAGATAAAATACACATTTATGTTGGTAACTGGATGTGAACAACCTAAAATTCTGGGCTATTTACACCATAAATGTAGCAATTCCTAATCCTATCTACTACAGTAACACCAGTGGTGGCAAAGCCACAGAAAGGATTGTTCATTTCCTACATTGCACTGGCATTTCTCTAATTGTTTTCAGGAATCTGTTACCCATCTGCTGCTGCAGTTATGTTTGTACTTTATTCAACAGGAAACACTAGATCTCATCACAGAACTTTACCATGCAGCGCTCAGTTAGGTCTCTTTTCACTGTGTGCAATTATCCCTGTTTCTACACTTGGAGTTATTCATAAATTGTTGCAAGAGCGTGCAGCGGCCAACCAGGAGACCCTCATTATGTTAGATGCTCTGTAACAAGTCGACACAACGTGTATGTGGAATAGCTTACAATAAAAACAGGTTACTATCAGGTGATAATGTATTTACTCTGCTTAAGCAATTCTTTCATCTCCTCCCCTTGTTAGGAAGCCCACCTGCTGATGCCCGGTGTGAGCGGAATATTGCACTCTACCCCAGCGACAGTAAAACCTGATCTTTGGAATTCTTCTCCATTATGTCTCCCTCATGCAGCCAGGTGTCCTCTGCCTGGCACAAAAAATGTGTTTGTTTTCTGTGTGATCCTCCAGAACATTGCCGTGAGCACCGGCTCGGTCGAGAGAGTGGCGAATGGAGAAAGCACCGCTGGAGAGGAGACAGCAGCCAGCAAGGAAGAAGAAAACAAAGCAGGATTTGTCAAGTTTGGATGGGTGAAGGGTGTGCTGGTGAGAAACTTACCTGCACTTCTCAAAAAATAATTAAAGAAAATAAAATCAGTTCCATTACACTTAAGTCTTTGAAGAATTAAGAGAGGGAGGCAGACTTCAGGGATGTTTGGGGTGCTTTCTAAAAGCATGAAATGTACTTTACCACCCGTCTGGTTTTTAACATTGCTTTCAAAATTGAACTAATGCAGTATTTTTTCTTTGAAACCTAGGTAAGATGCATGCTTAATATTTGGGGTGTGATGCTCTTTATTCGACTTTCCTGGATTGTAGGTCAAGCAGGAATTGGTATGTATCTTATTTAATATCATTTTCAACAGTGAAAGGGATAAAGAGGATAAACTATACACGATCATGATTAATATATAATCTGAGATGTGCATTTGCATGTTGAACTAAATAATGTTTTCAAATGCTTGCCAGGGTAAAAGACATTAATCCTCCAAACTATTGGAATTTTCCAGACTCACAGCCAAATTACTGCTCAGAGGCATAGATCTGTTAACTATGCATATGATCGTCACATTTGAATATTTCTGAGCTTTAGTGAAATTTGTATTTAGATCCTGTAACAGATGTAAACTTTACGACTTGGGCCAATTTCTAATATGCGCATACAGAGTTAACCTTTAAGAGTTCACACTTCGCTTATCTGTGAAACCCAAACCTTGTCATCTACATATTATAAACAACACTTCTTCACACTTCCCTGCAAAGATGAAAACAGAACTGGAAGGAGGTCTCATCTCATCAGGATTTTGTTATTTTTAACTACAGAGCAGCACTAGATACTAGCGTACTATGAAAGACTAAGTTTTAAAAACTCTGTTACAGCTTTCACATAAATTAAATAAGTACATTTCATGTGCGCTGTATCTTTGCTTCTCCGTTGTGCAATTTAATTAATCCAAATTCCAGATCCCAGATCCCTGGGAGACTGGGCCCGAGGCCTCCATCCAGTATACTGCTGAGTGAAACCAGTGAGAGGGGGAAGTGCTCCCATCACTGCAGGTCTCCAGCACTGCAAGAGCAGCCCAGTGAGGCGCAGGGTCCCTCAGCTGGGTGTCACAACTCCCTCTGTAGAGCTACTGCTCTGGGGAGGCACAGAAACCTGAGCTGCCGTGGCAGTGTCCCTCTGTGATCCATGATCATACAATTAGAGCAGTGGGGCCCTGATCTTTGACTGGCACCCAGATGTTATAAAAAACAGCAATCCAAAGGCGGGATGGCGAGTATTCCAGTTTGGATGCTCACAGAAGGGAAACATTCAGTAATATTAAGGGGTGCCAGCTCTGCTGGGCTTGGATAAAAGTCTGCTCAAAATCAGATCAAACATAATTCACATCCTTGTTAAAGGAAGTGAAATGAAACATCTCCAAAATTTTGCATGGTTGAAGTCTTATTTCCAATAAAAAGCAGTAACTTCATAGAAGTTTCACTTGAGCAAGACTGAGCTTTTAATAAAAGAGTAACAAATGAAAAGCTTATTAAGAAAAAGAATCACAAACTTAGAGAGACACAAATAGGAAAAGAAAAACCAACCCAACAATTTAAGATCCAGAACTAAGCGGAAGAACTTTTACTACTTCTGCAGTGCTCCATGCATGGCTCCAGCACTGTGCCTGACAAAAGGGTGCTTTCTGATTTTATGATGCATACCAAATGAGCACATACAGCCCAGGGCACTCATAACTATATGCCTCGCCATGAAAATTCTGCATCTTAATATTGCCAAGACTTGGCTCTGGGGTTTCATGCAAAATTAGTTTTTAAGGGCAGTTTAGTAACTTATTGAGATCATCAAGAAGTATTACTTTGTTTTGAGGTGTGAGAATAGCCATGGGCAAGAGTAATTCATTTTGGAACAACTTACTTAGGAGCCATATGCCTGGTTTTCAATCTAAACTTTAATCAGATTTTAACATTAATTTGCACCAACATCAGTTACAACCTTTCTGCTTTCATTTTTAATTTTACCATTTTAACTCATTGATAAGCAGGCTCTTCTTTCTTATGGTTTATTGCTCTGCTGTAGCTTTTTTAAATTGAGTGTGTTATGCAAGGGGGTTACTTTTACTTCTGAAAATGGGATGTCAAATTCCATTTGAATAATTTCTCAATGCATTTTCAGAATGCCTTACGAGCAATAAGCTTTAAGTCCCCAGCCAAGCTGCTTAAGGAGAACAGTGATGGAAGCTCATCATCACCAAGGCTCAGGGATTTCACTGGGTACTGCTACTAACACGGAAATTAAATGAGACAGTTAAACCACCATCTGGGCACCATTTATATCCCCATCATTAGAGGGCCAAAGAGAGACAACCCAATTATTTCCATACCCTGATAGGCTGTCTTGGGCAAAAGCTCTTACAGGCGAAAAAATAGGATTCCGCAAGGTTCTCTGGTTATCATCAGCTAGGAAAAAAGGGACAGGATGGTTCTGACAAGATTACAGATCCCAAACCAGTCTGGTATTTCCACCTAACATCTGGGGACTCTCTGAAATCTGTATTTGTACCTATACATGGAATGGTTAGACAAAGGTAGGGAAAAACACCAAGTTTATGCTACCTGAAAATCTGGCCCCAAATATACAATTATGTTACATTATATTACAATGATGTTTTGGTTGAGTCATTTTATTTTATGCATTTTTCTTCTTAAATGCTAAAATATTTGTTAAAAATTATCATTATTAAAGCCTTCCCATGAAGATGTTACTATCAAATTAGCAAAATATCTGACCCTATATATCATCTCCATGTTAACAATATGAATTGTGAAATGCAACAGAACATCCTTGAAAAGTATCCTCAGGATGCACATACACTGACCAAATAACTCTAAAACTGCTTTGAGAATTATGTGTCTAACTTACTCAATTTAAGAGTTAACAGCTCTTAAAGTCATATCCAGCCACCTCTCAGACACAAAATTTGCATGGTTGAACAATATCCTCCTGTGTAATGGTAGCTGACCAAAAGGAATGACCATTTGGATTTTTTTTATACAGACCTGCATATAAAACACTTGCATGACTAGTTATATTAAGAGTTCAGAAATCAGTAAGATAAACGTGATTTATTAGAGGCTTAAATCACTTTAAATATCTTACACTATGTTATTTATCATTTATGGCTCACAGATTGCATTGCTCTATCTTAAAGGATTGTGATAACATGGCTATAATTTAAGCAGCAAAGAACATTAATTCAGGGACTGGATGTCTATAACCATCCAGTGTGAACTGAACTCAGGAATCTGATCTGTAAGTCAGATGGTAGAAATACAGCAGATAAATCACTAAGTTTGAGTACTTCTAGCTCAATGTCAGTTGTAGGATCCAAGTTTCAATTTGGATGAGCCCTGGTCAATAAATACTGCTACAAGCAATGTATATTCTCCAGTTCCACACTGAATGCCTGTATACCCTATGGAAACAAGACAGATACTGCATAAGCCTTAGCAAGGTCAGATAAAACTAACAACTGATTCCAGGCTTGGCACCAAACTGTAACTCCTTTTTTTTTCTCTCCTGGTTTTCTCCCTCCCCTCTCATAGACAGAAATGTGAATAAAAGCAATAAAGTTGAGAGAAAAACCATTATCTTATTTCTTCACCTGACGAGAAACAAAAAGGAGTTCTGGAACTACAGAGCCCAACTCCTCGTGGTAGTGGCAGAAACGTAACAGCAATGGCTGCAGTCGTACCTTGGGAGGCCCAGTTTGTACATGAACAAAACCTTTTCCATTGGGCAGGGAGTGTAGCCCTGGAACATGCACTCCAAAGAGGCTGTGGGATATTTATCCATGGAGGTTTTCAAGAGCCAGCTAGCCAAGGTCATCACTGATTTAATCCTGTGTTGGCAATAGTTCTGCTATGACTGGGACGTTGAGCTACAGACCTTCAGAAGTCGCTTCAAACCAATGCTTCTGTAATTCTAAATCACACAAAGCACAGTCTGCTCATATAGTTTCTAGCACAGTTTCACAAATTAACAGAAACCCAGCCATGTAACCAAAGACTAAAGACATTCTCAGATTTCAGTCCTACTCACACTGAAACCCAGTGAAACCTATAACTAATCACCTATCAATGATCTTCAGATGTTTGATTATCCTTGTGATATCAGCAAAAAAAAAAGAAAAAATATTCTAAGTTCTCTATGACTATACATTACAGGTCACCTGTTAAAGTAAACGGCATCTAAAAAGCAATATTTCCATTTTCAAGTGTTTCTTTTGTGTTAGAGTAAAACCACTTTTTGCAGGGAAACAGGCAGGTGAGCAGAGAGTGGGAAAGCACAGCACTTGATAGCTTGGCAAGTGAGGATGGGGAAGGCTCCCACTCAGGTCTTGTCCCTCTGCCTGACAGACTCTTTGTCCTCGTGCACTATGAATCTATACAGTCAGTCTTCTTTGATTCAACATTAACTTAACTAATGAAAGACAAGAGCATTCTTACAGCCAGGATGTGTGCTAAAGGTAGATATAACCATCCATCAGAGGACCCCTGTTTGCTCATTTCCTCCATCCTTTGGAAACCATAAGAATTTCTGGATAGGGTACTCCTATCAGAAAGAATCACTGCTTGGAGACTGATGGGAATAATTTACTATCGTGACATGGACTTCATGAAAATGTTCTATAAGCTGCAAGTGGTCAACAAACCATCTTTTCAGTTTATTGCTCTGATTCTGGCCTGAAAATTCAATTTAAAGAGAGAATGATTTGTAGGAAACACGGAACATGAGTAAAATATTTTATCTTCTTATTACTGACAGGTCTTGGAGTAATCATAATTCTTCTCGCCACGATGGTAACCTCAATTACTGGGTTGTCAACTTCTGCAATAGCAACTAATGGGTTTGTCCGTGGAGGTAAAAATCTTAGGGTTACTAATGCTTTCCAGCCCCAGAAGGTATTTATGTATTATTTTCGTATGAGACAAACCAGAGGGACCATAAACCAAAGGGCACACCTAATGGAACTGGAAGGTAACAATCCTAGCCACCTCTCATCACAATTTAAGGCGTGTTTGAGCTGTCACTTCTAATAAAGCACGGACTTCAGTTCAGTCTGAGAAGTACATTTCAGATGTTCCTGCCAACTGCTGAGCAAGGGATGGTGCTGGCTTTTCATGGAGTTCTTTCACCTTTCAGCCGGTCTTTCCTATTCAGAACGTTCCAGGTTGGACATTCTTCAACAAACTGAGCACCAGACGTCTCTTCCTGTCGTTTTGAAGACTGACACAGAGCAGTAGATATCTTCAGTTTAATGCCTTCTTTGTAACACTCCTTCCATTTCAGCCACTCCTTGGAAGACGGGTAAATAATTTGGCTGTAGAAGTCCACGTCAGGTATTTTATGAAACAAAGTTTTAGTGCATTTCAGAGCCTTTAAGTTATAAGTGGTCTGGTCTAAGCCCTGTGGAAAATGGCAAGTTCTTACTCCGTCGCTTAAGCAGAACAGGTACTGGAATACACTTGCATATACTTTCTTTTTCGGATCTTTCAGGTCTTGGAATCATAGTTATTGCTCTGAGTGTAGTAGTAACAACATTGACAGGTATCTCCATGTCTGCCATTTGCACTAATGGAGTAGTAAGAGGAGGTAAGTGAACATGATCTCATGAAAAAGACAAAAATCTGCAGATTTGAATTAGAAAAATAAATGGAATTGAGATAACTGTGTTATAAGCAAAAAAATAATATATACATTTGCAGTGATTCTCCCAGTGGATCAACAGCAAACTGAAATGTGTATAGATTTAATGCAAAAAACATTAAAGATTCACTGCATCACTATGAGGCAGGAACTTAAAAAATGTACCACAGAATGTGACCTTTCATGCTAACATTGGGATAGATCAATGTAAGTTAGAACATTTTTGGAAGTGAGGTTCTCTCTCCTTTGTGTTGCTATATCCTGCATCATGAAAAATCATAACAAGGTCCACTTTTGCATGCTAATATGCACCAAAAAGATTTCTGGAATAGAAAGGCATACTGAAAAGTCTGAAGGCAGAACCAGTGCAAAGCACATTGCTTTTTTGCAGTGTCCCCTATTAATATAGGGCAAAGATTGATGACATTTGTGAGATTAAAAACACAGATTTCTGCAGTAACAGTTACATGGAGGGGGGAAAAAAAGCAAAAGTCGAGTGTTCAGTTGTGCTGAAATAACAATCATTTCTGTCTGCAGGGGGAGCATACTATCTTATCTCAAGAAGTCTGGGCCCAGAGTTTGGTGGATCTATAGGACTTATCTTTGCCTTTGCAAATGCAGTGGCAGTTGCCATGTATGTGGTTGGATTTGCTGAAACAGTTGTAGAACTTCTTAAGGTAAATGCTGATGTTTCATGTATGTGATGAAATTGGTTCAGTTTTGTTTTGTATGGCTGAAATTGGTTCCGTTTTGGTTTTTTTTTAGGGGGGTGGTGATGGTGGTGTTTGTTTTACATAATGTATTTGCATTAGTGATATGTTTTAGTTAAGGCTTGAGGGACATCTTTAGCAGGGAAGAAGGTGGTCTGTCTAAACATGCCACAGAATGCTTCTCCATTACTTCTACCTTTTGAGTATATTTCATACATTTCTTGACAAGAATCTCAAAAACAGACAAGGAACAGACATGCCATTAGACAGCCAAATAACCCCCACTGCAAAAAGCCAGCTGGAACATGACATACAAACACTTGGTCTCACAAATCTCTGAAACCTTGACAGCTCACTGCTCTCTATTTCACCTTGTTACTTGATCCCACCAGTTGGGCAGAGAAAGACTGATTCTAATACAATTTCTTACCACTTTCAGGAGAGCGATACACTGATGGTAGATGAGTCCAATGACATCAGAATCATAGGGACCATAACTGTGGTGTGTCTTCTCGGCATCTCTGTTGCTGGCATGGAATGGGAAGCAAAGGTAAACCATTAAAGGAATATAAAAGCAAGCAGTATATTAACCTGCTGTACAGCATTTGTGTGTGAGGAATGCCATTCAACAGATGGAATTTTCAAAAGCACTCAGTTTCAGTTTATGCTTAATCTTTCTAAAAGCAATAGCAGTTTAATCATTACATTCCATGAAAGCCCAATTACGCTACACTCTTCCTTGAACATCCATTTAAAAGCAAAGAGGAAGTTTGAGTTTTGCAGACAGCTTGGTTATATTGATTTTTATAATTCATGGCATCATTTAGAGCCTTGGCTACATGCCCCTTTTGCCCTTATTTTTGATGCAACTTGATAGAATAAACAGTAGTAAAAACAACATATGGTTTTATCACTGTACTCTCTCAAGCCCTACTCAGCAGAAGAGCTCTCGTTGTTACCCATTCCTTAATCACTAATGCTTTCTGCTATTCCTTCACCTGTAAAAAAGGTCAGAATGCAAATTCAAATGGAAATACTTTAGAGAGTGGAATACAGCTATGGAAATCAGGTACAGAAATCGGGTTCAACAGCACCCTTGTTTTTGCATTACGCTGTGAAAGAGACTAGAACAACTTGTAAAAGAGATCAGAAAACAATTTGATATTATAACCTTGGAAGTGACAACCCCCTGCCACTAAAAAAATTTTATAACAATATAAAAATGTCTTATACTTGATATTAATGCATCAGCTGTTCCATTTTGCCTTTTCTTGTAAGGAAGCTAACCTAAAATTAAATTATAACTCTATATTTCATTATCCCCTTAGTAAAAAGCATCTGCTGTTGTCATTAGCTGATTCAGCTATCTTGATTCCTGGTATTTTTCAAAAACTGTAGAAATTAATAAACCTTATATAGGAAACAGATACAGATAACTTACTATACAGCCATCTCCACAGCAACAAAGTTAAAAACAACAGGAGAATCTTTTTGTTTCTATTAATAGGCTCAAGTTATTCTTCTAATTGTTCTCCTTGTTGCCATTGCAAACTTCTTCATTGGGACAGTCATTCCTACCAACACTGAAAAGAAGGCAAGAGGCTTTTTTAATTACCAAGGTAAGCAACCTTGCTATCTATCATAAAATTATGTTTGCATTCTTCTGACTTAACAGTAAGTTAAGGATTCCATTGAAAAAGGTCACAAGATCAGAATCTCCTGCCCAAGTTTAAGTGAGCTTGCAAACAAAGGAAATGGATTTCATCTCTAATTTTGAGTCTGTCTCTCTGCTGCTGCAGCTGACAGCACAGTAAGATGCAGCTTGAGTCATTTATACATCAGTAGAGCACAGACAAACTTTAACAGAGAGCTAAGAGCGAGTGCTGCAGTGACACTTCTGTCACTTCAGCATGGATCTGTAGCTCTGAGATGCAGACAAGCACATCCTTCTGGGGACCACATTAAGGAAATCAAATTTGCTTTGCTTATGATGTGAGACAGATTCAAACCCAGTTGTCCAGATGTGAAAGACTGGCTTATTCACCTCCTTCATTAAGTAACTTTGGAATCAAATCTCGTTGGTATATTTCATTCTCACCTGTATTTGCAGCATCAATATTTGCAGAAAACTTTGGACCAGATTTCAGAAGTGGAGAAGGATTTTTTTCGGTGTTTGCCATTTTTTTCCCAGCTGCCACTGGCATTCTTGCAGGAGCCAATATCTCAGGAGATCTGAAAGTATGTATTTCATTAACTTTATAATGCTAGCTGTAGTTTGGAAAAATAACAAGAAAACCAATCACGAATCAACACTGTATTCAGTTTTAAATCATGCCTTATTTTGGGAAGCAAAGCTCTCTCTTTTAAGTACCTGCTTTATTATTTAGAACATCAATTCACATTTTCTCTCATAATGCATTATGGGTATTTACAGAAATGACTGTAGCTAGATTTGGGTTGCTATATCATTTAAAAACATGTTTCAATAACCTGCAATATATCATTAATGGTCCATTAGCAGCATATGCTATAGGAGAAATTACATGTGTATCTCTTGGAGCTCATCTTTTGTACACATCAATCCCAACGTCATCCCAAAAAGCTTACCTGGAAAGCTCATGTTTGTACTCAAAAGAATCAGTGGAGACCAGCTTTTTGTGTTCAGGGTCATAGCAAGGGCAGAGCACACAGAGCATTTAATGAAAGCAAGTATGTCCCAATCCCATGTCACTATTGCTGCTCAAAGGAAAAGCTGCAAGCTTGCAGCTGTGACAAAAAAAGGACTCTGAAGAGAAAGGGAAAAGAGGTCCAAGGGTGCCCAGCTGTCTTGCTGTGGCCATTCTGTCAGTTCCCCATTCTCCTCTTGCAGTTTAGCAGTTGTAGGAGATGGAATTTCCAGTATCTAAGCATACAGGTAAATTAGAGACGGGAATTTAGTTTTGAGTGCCCTCTAGTTTTCATGACAAAAACACTCAAAAAGCAACCAAAAGAAAAAAAGAAAAAAAAGTCACCAACAAGAAGCAGCTCACAGCTTGATAACCCCAGCATGTCAAATAAAGTTATTTGGCCTTATCCTATAAATCCATTGCCTTGCAGACCTTAAGGATTCAACCAAAGGTCTGTTATTTCTGTATTGGCACAGCAGTCACAAGTTCACCAGATCCCACCACCCCTGAGAGCCAATTCTCTTTCCCTTCCTCACCCTGAGCTGCATGCCTCAGCTCCTTTGTTTTCAGAGGACTGCTTTTCAAGCCAGGCACGGAGAAAATATGTGGAAACTGAGCCACTGATAGCGTCAATGAGATTCCATTTTTAATTAAAAAAACAAAACCCATTGTACTTCTGCCCAGTGAGACTGAACCAGCCTCACACAATCTCCATCCTTTTATCAAACAAAAATAATTCTTTTGCCATATATGGTGCTCTGTCTGCATGGCAGACTCCCAAAGCAGCAGCACTTCTTTCATCAGCTGTTTGAAACAATCCGAGCAGACCGAGGGAAGCAGCTCTCCCGTTGGATCTCTGCAGTTGTTTCAGTCTCACAATAAGTGGACTTCTGTAACCAAGTCCTCCAGGCAGCAGATTCCCCACTGAGCATGTTTAGATGCATTAGACAAGTCTAATTAAATTAACCAGCCTCTCCAGAATCTAAAAGACAAGCTGAGGAGTGTTTTAAAAGTGTAAAATTTACCAATCAAACTTCCTTTAGAACTTGTTGCAAATACCTACATCCCTGCTCCCGCAGCCACTACACACTCAAGCTGTGTCCAACTCCAGAGCCTACTTCCAGGGACAGCTTCCCAGTGACTTCCTACTGACTTCAGTGGGGTTTAGCCCCTAAAGTGCTAACAGCAGAGGAAATATGGGTTTAAATTTTAAAAACATAAAAGTTTTTAAGTTGTAAGAAGCTTTAAGCTTAAGACGTAATGTTACAGAGTTTAAGATAACCATGAGATGCCACAAAAACAATGACCTAAAACATGCACATCAGAACTGCATAAAGTTACCATGGTCTGAGTGCAAAGGGTCTTATGCAGCCGAAGTGACTCCACAATTATTTTTCAGCTCAGTAAATCCTTACCTCGTTTAAAAATTATATAAATTACTAATACATTTAAGCAATTCATCCATGCTTCACAACAAACTCCATATTTTTGGTTTTTTACCCAGCAATAAGCATAGTTATAAAAAGTCAGTGACTTAAAATGCATTTGACAAATCTTTGATTTACAACACCTTGCTAAACCAACTTAAGAAGAAAATTCATAAAAAATTCTTCCTAACATAAACAAACACACCCAAAACTGTAAGGTTTTCAAGCAATAAAAATCCCTTTAAAATGTACAGTGCAGTGCAGATCTTTGGACTCTTACAGTTGCATTATTGAAGCTGATACTGTTGTGAGCCAGTCTGTGAGCATCATAACCCAGCTGTATTAAATTATCTAAATTAAGTCAATACAGTGGAAGAAAGCAGCTGTTTTGAAGACCCAACTAACAATTACTGGTTGCAAAGCACAGAAGTACTGTGTTCTGTACAGGGTGACTACATCCATCTTCCCAATTAACCAAAAATGGTCCCATCTTGTCATCCACAAGAGTCTGATGGTTCAGTAACTGTTTACCCACTAGACCATCAAACATTAAAATAAAGCCAATTGCAATGTAAAGAGAGTTTGGAGTTCAGGAAATGCAGAGCTCAGGACCCTCCTGTTGCTATAAATGTGAGCTCTGCTCCTGCAGAATATCCTTCATACACGTGCAGGGTAGGAGCCCTGCACCACAGGAGCACTGCTCTGTCTGCCTGCTGGGACCAGAAATGTTGGAGCAGGTCCGAGTGATAAAAATCTGCTCTCTAGGGGTATCTTCATACCAGTGAGGCAGAACTCCCAGCGTGCAAATGCAATCAGGCTGCAGCACACGAACTCACAGTGTTTCTCGTGTTACTGCTTTGTTCAAGGACCCACAAAGTGCCATACCCCAGGGGACAATGCTGGCCATTCTGATCACCACGATTGCTTACATTGCTGTTGCAATATGTGCAGGTAAGTACAGAACTTTTGCTTCATGTCCTCACTCCTTCAGTTAAGTCTGAAAGCTTGGCATGGAAATGAATGATTAACCTCACTGCTTTTCCATCCAGTGGATTTATTATGTAGAGAGACAGTAGTTTTGATTTTACTGTCAAAAGAGTGGTTAAAAAAAAGCAGCAAATACTAGAAACAAAAGTCCCCATCTGGCAGCTGGACCTTCAGGTAACTCATATGGTTATTTTTGCATTAGATTCAGTGACAAAAACCACCAGCACATGGTATCCATGATAAAGATCATGGAATAAAGATCAAAGGAACCTCTGATCAATCTGCTGATCTTTTGTCCCTGGTTCACACTGAAATTTCACATGGCTTCTGCTTGCATTCACTAATCTTACTGAACACTCATGAGAACCACAGGAACAGGGTGAAACACTCATTTTGTACATTATATGTCAAAGAGAGAAATCAGATGCCTGTCTCAAGGGAACTACACAACTACATGTTCTACAGCAGTGGGATGTGAGGCAACAAAATGGACACGAGTGAAAAGGAAACAAATCTCTGGTCAAGAAAAATAATTTTCCTTTTGTATTTAACAGTACTGTAATAAAGAGGGTTGCAAACAACACTCTTTCTTATGAGCAAATACCTCCATACCACAAGAAAGGCCTGCAGAGAACTCCTTTTTCTGGGAGATGACTCTCAAGTCTTCTTAACTTCTGTGGTTCTTGGACTTTATGCATAAGGTAGAATACTTGACTCAAGCCTCAGCTCAGGTCGTTGTGCTATTTAGATCAAGTTTCCCCCTGCAATTAAAATTAAAGTAGTCATTCTTCACTTTCTTTTATAAATTCACTTTATATTATAAATCATTGTTGTTTATTTGAGAACATTGCTCTGGTCTCACAAGAAGTAGCTGTATTTCAGCTTCAGAACTGTGTATTTTTCAGTGTAATACTGCCTTCTTTTTTTTTTATTCATGTCTGCATGTTAGTTTCCTAAATAGCCAATGAGTATATTGGGACTCTTAATGTTTTTGAAAAATTTGAAGATATCATATAAACTTACATTTTGGCCACTAACGATGTTGAGATCAACACTCCAACTTAACTTCATATGTTTCTTCTTATTTCTGGTGGCAAGCAAAACAAGACAACATAAATATCAACAAACACAAAAAGAATATGGGTAATTTCTCCTTTTCAAAGTTTTTCTCATCATATTGGTATCAGTAGGGCTATGAAAATCTGAACAGCTGAGGATCTGAGTCTCTAAAGCAATTCTGTGCTCTTGTTACACAAATAAAAGGATATGCCTAGACCTAAGGCCCTCACTGACCTGTTTGCTCTGAATACTGGCACTCTTAAAAGTGGTGACAGGCAGACAAAAGACTTCTGAGTTAGTCAGTTTATTGTTGATCTCTGGTTCTCTAATCTCAGAAATATGCTAATCCTTACTCGTTAAGTGGCTGATTATTTTAAAAGTAACAGAAGCAGATATTTGCTTACAGACACCATGAGCAACTGAAGCCACAGCACAGGGAAGTAATCCCTGCCCAAGGGAAACGTTGCTCTTTGGGATGAGTCTAAGGCAGCAGTTGGACAAAATGTTTGCAGTTTAGGAGTCAAAGTGTGGCAAGAACATTCTTTCAATGTCACAAGGAAGCAAAATAAAAATATATCATTGTTTCCACAGCCTCCTGTGTTGTACGAGATGCTACTGGGAACGTCAATGATACAATTGTACCCGGAATGAGCTGCAACGGATCATCTGCCTGCGGCCTGGGCTATGACTTCTCCAGATGTGCCAGTCAGCCATGTGACTATGGGCTGATGAATAATTTTCAGGTTTTAATGAGATCATATGTATTATCATATAGGCATATATTAGCATCATAAGCAATACGTGAATACCTAAGTACAAACATGCAAAACCAACTAACTACAACAGGACAACCACTTCTATCTAAAAAACTAAAGAACTACAGGAATGATGAAAGGCAAAAATCCCCTGCATTCCACATTTACCTTCATACTGCCCATCACTAGCCTTCCTAACACTCTGGGTAAGGTCTTTATATCCTCTTTTAACAAGTACCATGCAGCAGTGTACGTTGTAACATCTTCAAACTGAAAGCCCAGACTTAACAGAGACCTCAGGAACTCCTGTTAGATGAGTAACTCACCTCACTGCTCTTGACACATGGATGTGATTTTACCTCAGGGGTGCTGTGGTCACTGTTAAAGGGTTGTGTCACAGTACAAAAACCAGAGTCCTGACTTCTTGAAAAAAGTATCCAAAAATAGTTGACTGAAAAAGCAAGTGAGAAGTAATGGAGTCTTTCTCCTAGGCCAGAGAGAGACTCTGTCTGCCATTTTCATTCTTCAAAATAAAGCTTAGGCTAAGCATCAAAGTAAAGCAGTTCTGCAGCCTGACAGCCACAGCTCCCAGATCTCTGTTCAGCCCCTGTGCTTCATGGCCAGCGAGAGGAATTCACCACCCACCTGCACATGCTTTTCAACGAGTCATTTGTAGCTTTTAAAGTCACTTGCTTTTTTCCCAGCTGGCTCTGCTAAATGACAGGGCTGGGCAACCACCTTAAAAGGGATATGCTGTCCCTTTCACAGACTACTTTCCCTTCCTTCCTTGATCATTTACCATCCTTACTCCCACCCCAGTTCAGCTGCCCACACTCAGGGCACCCCTTAAGATCAGTGACCTCCCTACAGCCGAAGTTTCACTTCTTGCATTTACCTCTGCCAGACCAGAGGCAGAAAACAGTATGTCTTCATCTGACAAATCTCCAGGATTCGCTGGTTTCTTTCCTGAAGTACTGCCCACACGCCAAAAGCATCTGGCAATCACATCCATCCATCTTTTAGTTCCCTTGTCTGGTGCTTCTCAACAACCCTTTTGCTTCAGCAGTCACAGAGGCCAGGCCTGGCAGTGACCATCGTTACTGTTGGCAGCCCTGCAGTTACGTCAGCACCATCAGGCATTTTCTCTCATTTTTACCCATATTAAATAATCAAGAGAAAAAAAAAAAACAAAACAGACAAAATAAAGTGCCTCCGGCCAGATTTCCACATTTCATACTTTGGTGCTTTTTCCTGCCATTTCCACTTTCTTGTCCTCTACAAGCTGACTATTTACTCATCAAGCAGAGGCTTTTTCTTATGGCAATCAGTTAGTAAAGGCAGTGAGGAAATCTCACAGAGTACTCATCTGCCCCAGCAGACAGCTGCATACTTGAATAAAAATTTGGCTTTTAACTAAACCAGAAATAATAGTATTTCCCTACTTCACAGCTGGTTTGTAGCAGATTAAATTTAGAACCATGAAAAGCAGAGACACACAGAAACAGAGCACTTAAAAGGGTTTGTCATTAAAAAGTGCATCCAAATGCAAGCCTATTCTTTTTACCTTCATTTTTTTCCTAAAGGTGATGAGCATGGTGTCTGGCTTTGGTCCTCTCATCACAGCTGGCATCTTCTCAGCTACTCTGTCATCAGCTCTAGCATCTCTCGTCAGCGCACCCAAAGTTTTCCAGGTAAAATTAAATTATCCATTTCCTTATACTCTGTTTTACTTCAAAGACAAAGTTGAACTCTGTGTGCCAAATGTAATGTATATTTAAACAACACTGACGTGGGAGGAAGAGGCAGGGAAAACAATATGTAGAATGTTTTTCAGCAGAAATAGACAGGTCTTATCATCATACAAGGGTGATAATGTTCCTCTGGTCAGAGCTCAGCTTTGCTGCAGGAGCAGGGGATTTGCATGTGTCATAAATAGCTTCAAGGGTACTTTCAGGATCACTTCCATCTTCTTACAGAAAGCCACCCTGTAAGCACAGGAGCCCTCAGGACCATAAAATTCAGGTGCTCTCAGGTGTGCTCTAACAGGCTGTACAGAAGCTGTCTGGGCAGCAGCAATGTGGACAGACTGGGAGCAGAGGGCATGGGACAGAGAGAGAACCTGTACAAATTACACCAAGCCACTGATTTGTGCTTCAATTTCTCCCAATTTAGACTCTACTTAGCTATTTAATTACCCTTTTCTTTTAAAGCACTGAATAAGCACTAAATGCCTGTGATCCTGTTTCCCACGATAGAATAACATAGTAGCACATTGTCTTATCTCCTTATTTAAATGTTCACATGCCACAGCAGGTTGATGTACTTGAAGCACTAAGACAGATTTAACTTTTGTTTAGCAAAAGCCTAGCAAGCTGCCACTCACAGACAGAGACTTCTGGTGCAAGAAAGTGCTGCTTATTAGAATTATGTGCTGATTTTCTTACCAGGCTCTTTGCAAGGACAACGTCTACAAAGGGCTAGAATTCTTTGCCAAAGGATATGGAAAAAACAACGAGCCTATCAGGGGATATGTCCTCACTTTCGTGATCGCCATGGCGTTCATTTTGATTGGTTTGTACAATGTTACACAGCTGCTATACTATCATGCTCTGAAATTACACAAACTGATACTATAATATAATTAGTAGCTATGGTTTGAAAAATTTCCAGTCAGGTAAGCACTGACATAAACTCAAGCATACTCAAAGTCTTGGAAGCAATTCCATTATTCTTAATGAAGGCAAAAAGAAACCAGCAGGGATTTTAGTGACTTCTCACCACCACCACAGCCTCATTCTCCAAGATGTGGAGTAGCTGCAATTCCTGTTCACTCTGCTGGAAGAGGGCAGTGCTTAGAACTCTATCAGATAAGGCAAAGTCAGAATCTTTGAAAAGGGTTTTCCAGTTTATATTGCACATAGCTCTGAGGTAATTTTGAGATAATCAGGAAGCCTATTCTGCCCAAGGTTTTCAAGCAATAGAAGAGAAGCAAATCCCAGTTTACCAGCACTGGTGGAAGAAAATCCCAGCTACCACATTTAGGGGTGCAGGGATTTTTAAATCAGTTTTTCCAAGATTTGAAATTCAAACTGTCCTACACTAAGTAAATAGGATGTCTAGTAGAGAGAATTCAGATTCCCAATAAGTTGTAACTCCAAATAGTTTTTTTAAATGCATCCATCCTCTCAATTACTTATTTTAAATTCTGAACTTTTCATCAGATCTACATCATTAAGAGACAGTATGCTGAATCACAGTATCAAGTATAACCTTGCACAGCACATAATGTTATTAAAATCACCACTAGCAGACATGATTCATATGAATGAAGGTAGATCAAGGTGGCCTTAAATTAGTAAGACAGGAAAATACTCAAGCTCTCCCTGGATGATAAATGCAGACAACGTTCAGATTTAATGTATCATTAGGAAACAGCTAGCCAACAATCCAGGAAACTGGTGCCTGTCTGACTTGTGTATGTGTCTTGCAGCTGAACTGAATATCATCGCTCCCATCATCTCCAATTTCTTCCTGGCTTCATATGCTTTGATTAATTTCTCCTGTTTTCATGCCTCCTATGCAAAATCTCCAGGTGAGTCTGCATTCAGCCGTGATTTAAGTATGGGCTTTATAGTCTGATCTCTGGAAGTTTTTGACTGTATGTCAGAGAAAATTGCACTATGTGTAAAGTATCTAAGCTATGTGATCTGATGCCTTATTGAATATGATGGCATTTTATTTATCTCCAAAAGATAAAAATAACAGCTCCAGTCCTTACAATCCCTACAGCTGCACAGGATGAGAAAGGCTTTGGTGGATGCCACTGGAGCAAAAAAAGCTCCTCCTCAGGGTGGCTTTTTTCCCCTCACTATCACAAAACATGGGTGTGCAAAAGGTTATGCCAACTCTGGCCAATGAAGTAAGCAACGTATAGTGGGGAGTCATCGTTCCCTTCTCCAAACCTACAGTGAAATGTACAGGGAGGTTCCTAAGCACAGCAACTGTGCTACGAGTGATGCTGCCTGGAAGGGACGTGTAGAGCAAGAGCAGGTCCATCAAACAGCACCAGCACAGCTCTGCAGTGCCTAGGAGCAGAATTGTAAGGCACAATTGTGAAGCACAACGAGATCCTGTTCAGGAGTAACTTGAGATCCTCCCTCTACATTTGTGCAGCAAAGGAACATTCTGGCTGTCAGACTCGTGCACTGCCACAGCAGAATGATTCTCACCATCTCATGAATGAAGGGGTGACACCTTCAGGACTGAAGTCAATCAGCTCAGCAACACTGGTTTGGCACACGGGAAAGACAATTTCCTGCTTCTGTGAATTAATTATTCAACTCAAGGAGCGAGGAATACATTTTTGATTTCCAGTGTGAAGAAACTGCAGTAGCGACATAAATGCCTGCATCAACTTCCTTCCTATAGATCTGCACAGTGCCATTTGTTTAGAGGGCAGGAAAGATGAGCACTTCTGCTAATTACCTGCACAGCTGAACAAATGCAGATCTGCTCCACATGGCCTTGGAGCTGAGTGACAATTACCTCTATAGATTTCATCTGCGTGCATCTGACTCTACTCTGCCACTACTTAGCATTTCAGACAGAACTGCAGCCATTTTTCTTTTCTCATTTCCTCCAGTTAATTTCTGCCAATTCACAGTGATAGATTATAATAATTGCAAGGCTGTAGGACAGCAAATTTCTTCCCAGCAGGTCCTTCCCTCATTCCCTCATTACAAAGATGATCCAAGATAGGGTTGCTCAGCCTCTTTGTATCTTCTGTGTTTTTTCCCTCTCCAAAGTCTGCTCTGTAGAACACCTGGCAGAGACCTGCAAACCATGAAGGCTAAGTGCTTGCCTCATCATTTTAATTGGTGGCAGGGGATGGAATCAGTACTGCAGCTGAAGAGCAGCAGGAATAATATCTTTTTAAAGTCAATTGCAGATGATTTTCTTTTTCTGCCACAAGGCCAGGCAACTTCCAGGTTTAAGACAGGTGCACTTACAGTATTGGGATAAATACTCCTCTCAGTAAGTGTTTAGCTACCAATAATAAGTTCTGTGTATGTGCATCAAAAGTACAGTCACCAATTACCTGGCGTTACAGGTAATCTCTTTCTGATGTTCTGAAATATTCTGAACCAGTAAACTTTAATTTTGCAAAAATACATATAAACAGAATAGCTACTCAAAGCCAGGCTGAACAAAGCAGTAGGAAAGAGTGTAGCAGAAGGCCTGTAAGACTCAGTATTTTATAAATTGAAACCTACATCAGCCAACACCTGAAAGTATCTGTTGATACAATGCCTGAGAATTTACAGATATCTCTCCCACCCCTTCTGACAGAGCTGGAAACAAACTGCACCTGAGTTTGTATGCACAAAAATCATGGATCACCATTTTATCAATATATTTTATGCTCTCCCAATTTCCTCAATTCTCTTTAAACAGGTTGGAGACCTGCGTTCAGATATTATAACATGTGGGTGTCACTTTTTGGAGCCCTGCTGTGCTGCGGGGTGATGTTTGTCATCAACTGGTGGGCAGCTCTCATCACTTATGCCATTGAGCTCTTCCTATATATTTATGTAACATATAAGAAGCCAGGTAAGGCCAAACCCCACCATTATTATGTGTCTATGTTATGCTGCTAGACTGGATTTTCAAGGAATTAATTCTGCTTACAGAATTAGAAATTATTTCTCTGTGCTATCTTTATTTAGAGGGGAGTCTGAAACATCCCATTAAATTCCACTTTATATAATATAGATTAAGCTGATAGTCTGGTGACTGCCTGTTTAACAAGCACTTCAAGTATGGTGCAGGGTTTTCTGTAAACATTCCAGCAGACTGGTTTATTCCCGCCACATCTTTATGACATTTGGGCTTTTACTTGAGCATCACTCATAATATTTTCTTCCACCCACGCACAAAACCTTACCTAAATTTTGCAGTGCTCTTAGCTGACTCACCCAGGGTCCTCACTCAAAATGTAAACCTGCTGTCCATTATACAACAAAAATGCAAGCTGAATTACTCATGAACTGATCATCCTCCAGCATCTCCCTACAATTCCCCCATAAATCAAGACAGATGGGCCCACTTTACTACTGGAAAAAAACACTTAGTAGCTCAGCAAATCACAGGAGCTGTCCTCAAAAACCTGTGTGCTGTACAAGACTAGACAGCCTGGCCAGTCATATCCAGGACAAAACTAACCCAGGCCCACATTTCAATGCTAACCACCTGAACTAATTCTGCAGCAGAAAAAAATAAAACAAAACCAACAAATAAAAGAGGGAAGTTTCCCAGCAATGGATGTGCTTTTATCGGAGCAGGCTTGGGACAGTAACACCTGGTCTGAGACTGTGTTACCCTTTTCTGGGTATTCCTGCACTGTTGTCTGTCCTCTCTCACACCCACTGGGATGGTCTGTGCTTCCCTCCCTGCAGATGTATCATCAGCTGTAGGAAAGCACCCCTGTCTCAAGGCAGTTGTCAAAAACATTTCAGGATTTCTCCCCTCTCCTTGTATACTTACAGTGTCTCTGATGCAAAGTAGCCCCTTAAAGCTTGGTTAAATTCACTGAAGACACTGTACAAAAGCCCTCTATCTCCTGCTAAGAGAGTGAGTTTTCTTCAGCACTAATTTACCATCAACTGGAGGGTTCAGAAAAAACTAATACTCCTTAGAAAAGGAGACTACACAAATCTCCACTTAGGCGCACTAAATATTGGCTTTGTGTCTTGGCATAACAGGACTTGTTCTGCATTCATGTAGATCTCAAAGTATAGAAAGACATTTCTTAGAGGTCTCCATTGACCAAACAGCTGCACAGTAATGAGAAAAGATGTATATGCCAAAACTGTGTTTGGAGAACAATTTTTGGCCTATACAGTAGAACAGAGCAAACTGGAACTAGCAATGTTCCTTCCTAGTGGTTTCATTTGCCCTTCCTGGAATTCCACACCACAAACACCACTCAGGGCTGTCCATTTTCTAAATGGGAGAAGGATACAAAGTTAATGCAGCAGATAAGAAAACAGTTTTTAAGCAGGGGAAGAACATTCCCTACAATATTTAAATAAAGAATGAAACTACTTACTTGCATGGGGTTTTCTGCATCACACAAGCAAAACCTGCTCTGTTGTGAAGCACAAAGAACAACAGGTCTGCATCTATGAAGTATGAGAGAATATATTCTGCTTTTCATAGAGAACACCATTGCTGATTTTTGCAACAGAATGTAGGGAAAAGCCCATGGTTTAATATGTATTATTTATCTTTATTACATGCAGAAGTGAACTGGGGCTCCTCTACACAGGCTCTTTACTTTGTTAACGCCTTAGACAGCGCTCTGGCATTAACGACAGTGGAAGACCACGTGAAAAACTTCAGGTAAGATTTCCAGTGAACACTGGAATGGCTTGTCCTGAACATGTACATCAGCCAATTACATACAACCTCTTTTTTCTCCACCAGACCCCAGTGCTTAGCATTAACAGGAGCCCCTATGGTCAGGCCTGCTCTGCTAGACATCACCCACACCTTCACGAAGAACAACGGGCTGTGCATCTGCTGTGAAGTGTACACGGTAAGGGTGATTCACACAAACCTGCACACCCAGCACCAGTGGGGGCTGCAGGTCTCCATCACACATTCCACTCTCACTCAGCACACGGTGTTCCCACCGGTGCTGATTGGCATCTGTGCACTCCCTGAAAGAGATTTGCACTGAGAATGAATTTTGTCATAATTCGTGACACGAACGTTATCGGCTGATACAAAGCCTGCTGGTAAATGCCTCACTGAGATGCATTTCAAAGTTCATAGTAGGTGAACCAAAAAGTGGTTTGGAAAAAAAAAAAAAAAACCAACATTACAAGGAAAGATTTTAGGCTTAGAAAATGGAAAACCCCCAAACCAAGTAACACACAAAATCTGAAGGGTTATTGTGCGAGAGTCAAATTACCCAGGTTCTAGGAACAGCTTTGTCACTGATTTGCAGAGTTGGGGTTTGGCAAATAATTCAGCTCTCTTTTCAGTGGTTCCTCCAAAACTGTTACAATGCTAATTTTGAGGATAAACATGCTCTTCTGAGATCTAAAGAGAAGAGCAAAGTGTATTTCCAGATATAAATACACAGCAAATGATGTACCTTAGAGGATGAAAATCTAGTCTCTCATAAGGACAGAACAAAAATAGATAGGTTTGAAGTGTAAGCAGAAAATGGATTTTAAATATTACAATGACCTTTTAATTTTGAGAGAGAGAAAAAAAAAAAACCAGCTCCTGGCACTAAATGGGGCTGCAGAATCTAGATAATAGAGTCAGTCCAACCAAGATAATGTATTCCTCTACAGGAGTGTAGGAATAATTCATTTGATGCTGCCACATTGCAGAAACGGAGCACGGAAGATCCACATGTGATTCTTCCCAAATCAAATGAATCTATAAAGAGTGACTGGTCTTAATTCTTCCCTCCTATAATTGTTGTTAGATTTCCCACTGCATTCAGTAAGCCTAGAACCAATCCCAACAAGATCCTGAGACTATGCAGCTTCCTAAAGCTGAGTTTCAGCAAGTTTTCTGAATTCTTAGGCATGTTTCTCTATTATTAATACTTTCTACGGAGAACTGAGATTTCATTCCTGTCTATACAAAAAACCCCCAAAGACTGTTTTGTTAGTATAAGCTTTGTAACTGTTGGGGGGGGGGGTGGATTCCAATTATTTCTTCAGCAACTTAAGTGAAATTTGATTTCCTTGGTAATAAAAGTGTGACAAAATGAACCTTTATGAATTGTAAAATTGTGGTAAAAAGTGGATGAAAAAATTCCTAGCAACCACATTGAAGAGCAGCCTGCAATATATATCACAACAAATACAGCAAGACTATTCAGCCATAAATGTAACACCCAGCACATTTTGCCTCAAAAGCTGACATGCTGTTAGCTATGCATAAAGTTTTGAAACACCACGCCAGAGAGAATATCTTCCATTCTTTTTTTTCCAAAAGGCAGCAAGGAACATGGTGAAACATAGCTCAGAAACAGGCAAAATAAAGATCTCAACAGAACATAAAGATGCTTTAAAGTTTACTTGTCTCTGAGGTTATGGCTGCATGTTGGTTTGAACAGCCTGAGTTTCTAGTAAAAGGGACTATTTCTGCTTTTACTCCCTGCCTCCATGTAAAATATTTTTGCAAGGTTAGTCCTCAGTCTGCAGATTCAGTGGACTCCTTCCACAATTGCACAAACATTCCACAGGTACAAAGGAGGAGCAGGGAAGGACACAGACAGTCTGTCACCTGGGAGAGGGGTGGGACTGGCCCCTCGGCCAGCAGAAGAATATTGTGCAAGCCAGTTGCAAAACCACCTTCAGGTGCTTTCCTTTGAGAGCAGGGAAGAAGGGCAAAACTTGTTTTTTCCCTGTCCTTACCCACAATGAAACTTCAACCTTATTGTTCAAGTTATTATTCCCAGCTCTTCATACAGCCAGGATCAAATTCTTCTTAAGTTATACCCCTGTCTTGTGACTTGGATATGCACGTGGATTTTTTTCCCATTAAATTACCAGATGACCACTGAAAAAACTGGCAACAAAGGCATTTGCATCTTTAATTGTATTGCACCAACTCTTTTCTCTTATGTCAGTAGATAGGAACTTTAAGATGTATATTTAGATCTGCTGGGACTCTTTTACATAGTCAAGTCAGGGAGGGACTTCATTCACTCTGAGATGCTTTACCGTACCTTAGATATTTTTTTAAGATGCTACAATCCATAGTAGTCCTTCTTTTTGTCAGAATCACTGCATTTAAGTAGCATTAACAGCCTCAGCCCTCTCAAACAGAATGTGAATTATGTTTGCAGCACAGTTCTTTTCAAAGGGCTGAATCTCTGTGGACCCTTTTTGGAAATGTATTTTTCTGACTCTCTCCATTTGCTCCCACAGCAGACTAGGTAACTCCTTCAAAATCACTGTTTGATGTACAACACAAAGCCTTCTTAATAATATTTTACTGTATCATGCAGGGACCACGCAAGCTGTGTGTTAAGGAGATGAACAGTGGCATGGAAAAAAAGCAGGCCTGGCTCACAAAGAACAAAAGAAAAGCCTTTTATGCAGCAGTGGCAGCTGACAGCTTCAGAGATGGAGTCAAAAGTCTACTTCAAGTAAGCTTTTTGTTTACAGAACACACAGAAGAGTGTACATCAAAGCATCCCTTTATGTGAAGCATTACTATTTACTTGTTGAGAAGCCCTACATATACATGGATAATGTTATAGACAGAAAGGGCATTCTGGGGGTACATTTATATTACAGATTATTTCATAAAGATCTAGTTCTGGGCTATGGAATTATGAGACAAGGCAGACTGATTCTCTCCTAAATGAACAAGACACTATTATGAAAAAAGAGAGGCATCTACAGGGCAACATATGAATGTCTACGCAGCTGACACTTGATACACTTCAAATCAATTCTATTGTTTGGTCTTACACAGCATAGTAAATATCCGAGAATGTTTTTGGCAATAAATGAAAACTGAAGATGTGTAATATACATTTCCTGCAAATAGCGAGAAGGTCATTTAAATAAAAGTCTGCAATATTTTTCTATTACCCTAAGAATGCAGCAGATCATTTCCAACAGTCCATTTAAAATGGCCTTAATGAAGGCACAGAGACACTGTTTTCATTTTCCCCATCTCCCTCCCTCTCTCACATATATGAATATTTAAAAATATATGTACTGAGGCAAAATGTAGAGAAAATTCATATCCTTTGCACAAAATACACTGCTGAAAAGACATCAGTGCCAACTGAGACAGTAGGGAACCAACTAAAACACCCTGGGTAAGTCACCCACTGGTGTCCTACCAGGGCTCTTTGTACACTTGCTGAATGGACAGTACAATTGAGCAAGATGAAATGCTATTAATAAAGATCCCTTTGTTCTATAAAAGCCTCACAAAGACACTTCATCTTGGGCTTACACATTGTCTCGGTAGGAGATCCTTCTGATGTTTTTGAGAACTGCTACAGACTGATGATCTCTTCCTTTCCATTACTACTGAAGCACGATTGCCAAAGTCAATCTGGACCCAAAATGAGTCAATCTGGACCCCAAATAATTCCCTTCCAGCAAACACAAGGATAACCACATCATCATTATTGTAACCTAAGGACACCAGCAACAATTACTGATTTCAGTGTAAACAGTGCTACTCAAAAAACCCACCCAGGTTCCAACAGTTTTTACCCATTTTCTGTTGGCTAGCAGTAAAAAATGGGCAGGTGTTACAACTTTACAAGCTGGTGTTTTGTGTGTCTCCTCCTGAAGGTTCCCAATACACTGAATATTTAGATTTCTATAAATATTAAGTTAGAGTGAATCTAGATCTGACTTCCCTTACCTGTCCAGGTTTTAGCATCCAGAACCAGTTTTGAAGGCAAAATAATACATTGACAAACCATTTCTTTTTCCTGTTTATAAACCATAATTTTATCTATAAAGCATGCCCATCAGATTTTGGATAATCTTTTGAAAAGAACAGAGCAAATGAAACAGCAACAGTTTCCAAATTCAAGGCAAAAAACTTCAAAATTAGCAGCCTATGCCTTCTCTGTGTATCTGAGATGTTTTAAGAGACTTCAGACCCACTTCATCTATTGAATATTCCAAAGCTAATAAAAGCTTTATGCCATTATGTTAGAATGAGCATACAAACAGTTCTTGAACTCTCTCTTGATTCCAAGTTATTGAACCATTTTAATGAGAGCATGTCAGAAGAAATGCAAATGAATGCTAATTTAGCAAAACTACACTTCTGTCATCTAAAATCATTTATAGTTGGAATGATTTAAAGCTAATCTTTCTGCTTTCTGCATGGGTATGAGCATGAAGGACATTTATGAAATGCAATCTAGTTGTAAGTGTCTCCAGAACATTACTTCAGTTATCTTTTGCCATTACTTTTCATTTACAGTAAAAGCATGTATGTGTACCTTTCTCAAGCAGTGTTTTAATGTTGTCAGGCCTCGGGCTTGGGTAGAATGAAACCAAATACCCTGGTGATTGGATTTAAGAAGGACTGGAGAAGTGCACCTGCCACGCAAGTTGAGAACTATGTGGGCATTATACAGTAAGTCAGCTCAGCACCTCCTTTTTCACTCCTCTTAGACCAGATTAATGTAGCATTTGCATACAGAACTTGATGTGCAGAAGCAATGCAAGGAAATACCTACAAACCTGGCCCCACACATCCTAGCTCTGTGGCTGAAGTTACTGCCCATCAAAAAAGGTTCACTGGCTTCCCACACCTCGTAGGATCTGCTCAGCAAACACCTGGCACCATCAGAGCTGATGTGGCTTGACAATGCTAAAGAAGCTGCACTGCTGTCAGCAGTGCTTTTGCAGAACTGCATTTTCCCGTTTTTAGTGGGCAGGAGCTCAAGAGAAAAACAACCCTGATGTACATACTAAGGGAATAAGAGAACATCATGGAATTCTTCTTTTAAGCCTAGGAGACAGAGGAAAAGCTTTGCTTCAAATCTCATGTGTGCCTAAGGCTCAGCAGCTCTGTGGGTTGGAATTTAGCTAGGAAACAGTCATTTTAAAACAGCCTTCTCATAGATGCTTGCTCAAAATTCACTTGTAAAACTGAAGCAAGTTACAGAGCAACAAACCCCACCTCAGTTTTGCTATTTCCTCAGAGAAGGGAGAAAAAAATTACCCTATGGCAACCTAGTTCCTAAAAAAGTGCTGTCTGAAAGACCCATTTCAGGAATAGCTGATCTGTTCCCATGCCCAATCACACCCTTTTTTTAAATGAGGGAAGATAAGTTAAGTACTACAAATTTATCTGGGGCAATTCCTTCTGCAGTTTTACCTATTCTGTCCTCCCTGTGAACACTTTCACGGATCTTTTCAAAGTAGCTTTCCTCATCGACATGCACGATGCAAAATGCTGTTTACTCTTTTTCTTTCTTTCCAGTGATGCCTTTGATTTTGAGCTCGGCGTAATTATCGTCAGAATTAGCCAAGGATTTGATATATCTCAGGTCCTTCAAGTTCAAGGTATGTAGTGACTTGACAGCTGAATATCTATGCTGCTCAGATGCACAGCATAAGAAGGACTCTGACTGACACTCATAAGAGTCACCATCTGTTTTCTAGAATAGTTCCTACATTCATAATTTCCACAGTTCATCCTTGCTTGTGCAGTTTAAATCCTGTCTGAAATCCTTGCTGATCACTGGCAGTGACAGAAGGAGTCCAAGCCTCATACATTAAGGGGCTCTGCACAACAGAGAACTCAACTCCCAAAGCAGTTCCAGCACAGGCACAGACCAAAGCAGTAAAATCATATTGTGCCACAGCAACCGGTTACTCTGCTGCATGTTTCCTCCCTGGTCTTGGCACACCTTCCTCCCTCTGCCTACCTGATATCTCTGGGACTGGCAGGAAATGGGGAGCTGCACTTTTGGAACCACCTCTGTGGAACTCTGAGTCCCACAGAGTTCCCACCCATGCAAAAATCTGGAAGCCGCAGGAAGCATCAGCTCTCTCTTTCACCTTTTCGTTCACTCTGCCTTAAGTTAGCGGTGCATATCTCAGGGGGAAAGGGAAAACCTGCCATACCACCACCACCATCACTTGGGGAGACATGCCATCTGG
>VZTA01015725.1:59822-76959 GCA_013398855.1 Mohoua ochrocephala | reverse complement strand
GGCTCTCTGCTGCCGCCTGCCGCCCGCCCGCCGCCGCGCACCGCCTCGCCGCCTCACGGCCCCGGTAAGCGCTGCGATGGCCGGACGAGGTAAATGAGGTGAGCCCCCACAAGCAAATCCACCCTCGCGGAATTAAAAGGCGCCAGAGACGCCTTTAAGGAACAAGGGTAGACGAACACTCACTCAGCACTGGCAGCTTGATGTGCATAGAGACCCACGGGGCAAAACTACAGGGACTCGGAAAAAATTCCAAAATAATCAAGCTTTTCTTCTCCCCCTGGTGATTTCTGGGAGAGATCTGCCTATCTCAGTTTCTGACTCGCATCAAGCAGAGTGCTCAAAATATACAGTCATTGGAACACCTGTAAAAATACAGTGAAAAACAACCCTGCAGTCTTACAAATGAGCAAATGTTCTCCAAGTGTTAAGACACAAGGAGTCAGAAAGAATTAAGGGGGGGGGAGCCTCAAATACAAAGAAATATTTTGAAGCAGACACAAAGTCATTGTAGTGGAAAACAATGATCATTGTATTCTCTTACACTTGGTACAGCATTCTGTTCAATAGAAAAGCTGAAATTTTAGTTTTGAGCAACCATTAAGTTCGTGGCTATCACCATGTCTAATAATCGGAAGTATGTGACTGTCATTGATTAAAAAGTAAAAGAAAGTCTATTCTTTCTGTGGGCAACTGAGAGTGTTAACAGAGCTAATAATGTCTAGCTAGTGAGGATTTATTTTATTTTTTTAGCACAATGTCTTAAATGAACTTACCTCATATTTAGTTCATGAATTACTCAAATAGAAGATTTCCTTATGAAAAAAGTTTCCTGCAGGCAAATTCCTGGATCATATTAATTAGTGCCTCACCATAATATATTCCACAATAACAAACGGTACCTTTTTCTCAGCAAAAGTCTAATATTGCTAAGATGAAATTGTTTTTCTGTATTACCAAGTTTACAGAATTGATTAGCTAAACCTTACATCTTTGCAGCAAATGCTCAAAAAATTAAAACATGAAAAATATTTCAGCATAGAGAATGATTGTATATTCAGGATCCTTACTTATTTCTGAGAATCTCAAAGTACAAACCATGAGACTTTGTTCTAAGAAAAGAGACCCACAGGCTAGAACTAAATACCTCAGCTTCCTCAGTGTAGGAAAACAGCTTTCCTAATGTCTTTTCAAATTCTTGGCTAAAGAAACCAACTAAACAGCCACAAAAATAACTCAATAAATAATATCTCATGTAACTAAAAAATGTCATAATACTGAATTTGACTTGGAAGAGACAACCTGAGAGCAGCTGGCACATCCCAGTGCTGTAGACACAGGCACCCTAAGCTAGGGCTTCCAGAGGTGAATTCAGCTTCCTTCTCCCTACTGGATTGCAAAAAAAAAAAAGCATTTTAAAAGAATTTTTCATCCCAGGAGCTTTACATTGTCTGCAAAGTACCACAACACCAATTACATCATTGCCATTAGTTCAGTGAGGGATTTAATTTAAAAGACAACAATGTGTTCTCTTACTTTTTCTAATATACAGAGGAATTAGAGAAGCTGGAGCAGGAGAGATTGGCACTGGAAGCCACCATTAAAGAAAATGATTTTGAAGAAGGAAAAAGGGGCATCTGTGGATTCTTCAAAAAAGCCAGCACACTCAATATCTCAAAACATGAAACAAAGAAGGGTAAGTTCCAAAATGACAACTTATCCCCTACCCTTCAATGCATCACACCTTCACCAATGTGCAAACTGCACCTTACTCCAAGCCAGAAACTCCTGAGCCACACAGAAGCCCCTGGAACAGAACCTCCCTTGTGGAAACTGTGGTGGCCCCAACCCTGTAATGCAGCGCAGTGCCATCCCTGCTCGTAGGACACGCTACCTGCAGCACAACCATCTCCCCCTCGTTTGCTAGATAAACTTCTCAGCTCAGCTCACGTTCACTCCTACTCGTCAGAAATAGAACATGGTTATTAAAGTTTGAGGAAGACAGAACCAGTTGGCTGGGAGGGGTTTGGGTTGTTTTTTTCTTTTTAATGGGGTGTTTTAAAGAGAGGCCTTTTTTCCTCCTCTCTAAAGGAAATAGGAACATATGCACAATATGCAGGGAACAGCAATCACACTTTACTTAACACACACACACACACAAATTCAGCACACAGCTGAAAACCAGGTAAAAATAGCACAACTGTTCTATATTCTAAGCATAATTTCATAAAAATGCACAAGTGAAGGTGGTAAAAATATTGAAAGTACATACACAGCATACTGTCAAATAACTAATTAACACATAACTTAAATGTGTAGGTGATGAAGTCAGTATTACGTTTCAGATATAGTAAAATGATACAGACCCAATTTAAGGTCTCATTTCACAACTGTAATGGTAATGACCCACCTGAAGCCACACTTGTAGGCAGACATGTATTTTGAGAGTTTTCACCTGCAGACACTATTATATCTGGCTGTGCATGCAACTCCCACAGGTACCAGGAAGATCTAGAGACCAGGAACATAAAATGCCATTATTCTTCAACTGGAAGACTTCAGCTCTTTTTGTTTCAGTAGAATATATTTTTATGACAATTCCACCAGGAGCATGTACCCCTGTTTCACCTTCCCTTTTTGATTTAGTTGAGAAAGGCATAAAGGAAATACATATTACACATTTTGGCTCTCTATATTAGATAGACTGTGTTAATAAATAGCCCCTCCTCTGTTTTGCTTTTATGTTCATACTCCCCAGAGCTGTTGCATCTTCCAGCAGAGATGCTAGAACTGTAGAGGAAAGCCAGTAACTGCTTTAGAACTATCCTGTACACACTCCAGAAATACAGGAAAACCAAACAAAGCATTTTCAGAACCTAGCAGATCAGAGTGAAACCTCTAAAGAAGCCTGTCTGTTCCATTTAGAATATTGCTCTGACACCACCTCTTTGAAATCATTGGAAGAGAAGCAGTAATAAAGCCCCAGCCTTCAAAAGGTGGAATGAGGGAAGGTACTGTTAGTGCAGAGTCAAGACTGTGTCTTTCAAAGCCAGCCAAGCAAACAGCAAGAATCAACATTTATTTCCAATTAGCAGTGACCATGTCAGCATAGGGAAACAGCCATACATGGCTTGTGTTCTCTGACTTCCAGCTTCACCTATGCTCTCCCTGTACTCCACCAGCTCATTTCATGCACTGTGACTGTGCCTTTCAGGGAGCTCTGTATTTTACAAGACAGCTGAGCTTGTAAATGATGCAAAATGACACATTTACTTCCACGATCTATCAGATATTTCCCAGTTGCTTTTTAAGGCCCCAGTGAATTTTACATTAACTAAAAAGAGACAGAGAACAAATAATCAAGGAACCTTTTTCAAGACGTTATAATCCAGTGACAATGTGTTACACAAGCTTTGGTTTCTGTGCATATTGAAACATTAAAAGTCCAAAGCATCTACTCTGTACCTTTTTTCTCAGATTTAAAGTACAGAAATTATGTCAGAAACAGTTCACTTTCCTGAAGCTTTCCCTCCATTTGGCTCCCTAAAGCTACTTATTGCCTCACTTATCAGACATCCTTCCACATTCTTTTCTTTCTCATTACAGAGAGCACCATTAACACCATACAGTCAATGCATGTGGGTGAATTCAATCAGAGGCTGCTGGAAGCCAGCACTCAATTTAAAAAGAAGCAAGGAAAAGGTACAATTGACATTTGGTGGCTGTTCGATGATGGAGGTAAGGAATTTCAGTAAGAACCACAGGGAGAGATTTCTCTGTTACCAAATATAAAAAAGGACTTGGGAAGTTGCATAAAACTGGTTTTTATTAAGCTCACATAGTCAATTTTATGTCAGGCTTAAATGTTTAAAAATTAACTTACGTCCAACACCACTGAAGTGAAAGATGGAATTTTTACCATACAATGCACTAATTTGCTATTCCTCCATTTTCATATGTTCTTCCAGGTCTAACAATCCTAATTCCTTACATTCTAACTATCAGGAAGAAGTGGAAAAATTGTAAATTAAGGATCTTCACTGGAGGAAAAGTCAATAGGATTGAAGAAGAAAAACTAGTGTAAATATAACTTTATTTGTCTCACTGTTTAAAGAGTTTGATTTGATGCTGAATATAATGCATACATAGCAGGAAGGTGGGAATTTTTCAGCACAACTGGTTTGTTGTACCGTGGGCAGCATGAAAAAAAAAATGTACTTGATTGAAAGGTGTTAAGCTCATGGCATAGCCCTGAAGGCTCTGCAAATGGTGATTACCAAAGGAAACTCACATCCAGCACTTTTTCCCATTAATAGCTCATATTCCCTTCTCTGAGAAGAGCAGTCTGCACTCTGTAATGAGAATATAATTACTTTTATGGGATTTACATGAGATTGTCCAGGTAACAGCAAGTGAAATTGCACATGAAGCTCTCATTTGCGAATAGCATAGACATATAGCTCACATAAATGTGATTAACTGTGGTAAAGTATAAAGAACTTAAAGAGCAAGTTAATCAACTTTAAGGCCAAGTTGATTTTACTCAGCGTTTTTTAAAAAGTCTAGATTTCATAATCATCATTTGCCTTTGAGGAAATGAAAGGTACGAATATAAACTTGTTTTTATCACCACTGCATGTAGGACCTTTCCTTCCCCAGCACTTTACACACTGGAGGCACAGCCATTTCACACCAGTGGAAGCAGCTCAATTTGGGATGAAAGTCAGTGACTGCTCAACAAAGAGCAGAAGCACCATGGAGAGAGTTCAAATAACTCCAGCCAAAACTCCAGTGGCAAGTGAGAGGGGTGCAAGGACAGGAGTTAGAATCACCTGCTTCACCAGGATTACAACACAGCTGCCACTGCACGTTCCCTTAAAGCAAAAGGGAACACGTAAAGCAAACTTTACTCCACTGTGGTTCTGTCAGTTTTAAACATTACCCTAAGGTTAATGTACTTCTGCACAAGAGATTCACAAGTGTTTGTACAAACTATCATTACAATCGGGTAAAAAAAGCCCTAGAGCTGCTCAAGGACCTGCTGGGAAGTGTTCTCTGCTCCCTTTCCAGAGTCTGCCCAATTTTGGCTGATCAGGACTGTAAACAGGCTCGTGAACCTAGACCCTCTAGTCATCAGATACTGCTGGAAGTAGGAAGTTTTAACATCAAATGGGATTTGTCAAAACCCGACAGATTCCACAGAGGCAGTTCTGGCACCTGCATACACAGCTTGTCCCACAAGGGCCAGAGTAAACAGCATGATCAGGACAGCTGACAAAGACCCAGTTTGTCCCCAAGGAAACAGTACGTGTCTGCACTGCTACCTAAACACCAGCCTTCCCCAAAACATGATCTACCTGCCACATGCAAAAGCCTTCAAAGAGGCAAATCTGGGCTGGGTGGTTCCTCCATTCCCTAGGAAGATCTAATACAAAATCATCCAAGTACAATTTCAGCCATGTATTTTGAATTCAGAAGTCAAATTTAACTGGACTTTTACCAGCATGTAATTCCCCAAATATTAAAACCTTTCCACAGAAGTTGAGATTTTGCTCTTTGTCGTGTTCAAAACAAGGACTGGTGCAAGGGACATCAAGAGTTATACAAGCGGTATGTTCTTCTTTTATATATATATATATATAAAAAAAAAAGGAGTAAACTCTCAGGTCATAAAAAAATACGTATTTCTACCATGGTTTGCTCCTAGGAATTCTCTGACCTTTTCAAAATCCAAAGCTTAAACACCAAAAATAGAAACAAAAAGGGAAGTGAGAGAAGGAGGTGTGGGGAAGAACCACAAGATCCCAACCATGGTTCAAACAAAGGCAAAACTGAACTAATTAAACCTCTCTATCCTCAGCACAAACACACAAACTATAAACTCCTCCTTCTGCCAACTCGGGCAGAAAAGCAAAGTATTTTCTTTCATGAACATGTGTAAAGACGACATATGAGTAGATCAATATAAATTAACAAATGAAAAAGATGAAAAAGATTCTTTAAGTATTGCACATCAACCTTCTGGACCAAATTTTCACCAACACATGCACTACCAGTATTGTAAAACTCCATGCACAGCATTCTGACAGTAACAGAGTAACAGATGCCTTCTGTGAGTATTGGAGAATTCTGACCTATTGTATATTGAATATTCTTCCTTTATAACTCAAGCCTTTGGAAATACTTAAAGTACCATTGTTTTCCCAAAATGTAAACACTTGCCCTCTGCCTGCTATTAATTTCCATTTTTTTGTGATTTTCATCGATCATCAGTTAAATGAATTATGCTACAGCAATCACATTAATCCAGTCCTGTAATTGGAAATTGAAACACTAAAGCATTGAAAATAATTTGTCAAATACTTAAAGATAAGATATAAAATGCAGTTGTCTAGCTCATTTACAAGTGTTCTTTGATACAAGGCACTCAGAAGTACAATGATAAAACATTCTCTCGTTTGTTTTCAGGATGGCTTCACTCCTAAGCAAATTCAGAATAAAATTTGCTGATATTAATATCATTTGTGATATCAATATAAAGCCCAACAAAGAGAGGTAAGAAGCATTACCAAAACCCATTATTTAGCAGCCAGCCTTTATCTAGAGCTTATTTCTTTTATGTTGAACATTAAAAACAAAAAAGCAAAAAACAGAAAATAACACTGTCATTTTACTGTAATAATTTTCTAAGTACCAAGAGCAGGAAAAAGAAAAGAACCTTTTAACAATCACAGCTTAAAGGGTCAAAACCATGTGTAGTCTTTTTCTTTATGTTGTAAAGACTAATTAGACATCATACTTATGAGCCACTAAATTTAACAGACATTTTATGATGACTTCTCATATTTACTTAGGTTGCAACTAAAGAATATTAAGATTTTATAACTACATACCTAAAGTCCCCTTTTAGTGCCCTCCTGATCTCTCAGGTAAAATCTTTTAATTATATAAAGAACTGTGCAATACATATCTCTTTTTTCTTCAGTACAGTGCAGTGATTTTACATAAATAAAAGCTATCAAAAAGAATTAATATCTGGCATTAACATAAAAAACACATACATTTGCTGCATCAGCACTATCTGAACTGAATGAGTGAATATTATGCCAGACACTTGCTAGACAGACCTCTGTATCTCTCTTCCAGCTGGCATCCCATCTATCTGATTAACAATAAGAGGATTATCCCTATTTTACATAGTGAAACAGACAGTAAGGATGTTGACAAACTCTGACAACTTAGCAACAGCAACACTAAATGCTGCAAATCATGGCCTTTAACCCATCTCTTGGCTTCCTGGCCATGCAGCCAAGGCCAGGCTGTGCCCAGTCTCCCACTTCACTTCACAGTGAGGCCTGTCAGCACAAAGTGCTCAGAGAAATACACTCACATCCCTACAAAAGAAACTCCCTGAGGTCTCTGTGGGATGGTAGAAACTTTCAACAATGGGCAAGCAAGGAAGTACAGAAGGACGATAAGGTTCTCCAGATTAAAAGACTCACAAGTTCAAGAAATAACTTGAAATTCAGAGAGAAAATCTGAACACAAATCTGAGTCCACATGTAGCGAAAAACCCTTGTCACAGGCAATTTGTATCACCTGTTTATCCATTCCATTAAAACCCTCAGTAAAACCGTATCAGTGAGGTGACTGGTCCAGCTAGTGATGAAACAATTATTAAAAGTTCAGTATTCATGAGGAGACCCATATTCATTGTTAATATTAGTAACCAATATACTGCAGTTTGGAGTTGCTCTGAAACTCATTTCAGTACTTTTGCTACAACCAGGACAACGCAGAAAATTCTCTGCTAAATGCAGTGTTTAATTATCCTCAAATAACCTTTTAATTATCCTCAAATAACCCAAACATACAGAAGTGGCACAGATATAACTTGGGGCACAATGTAGCAAAGAATAGTTTAAGATTTTGCACGTTTTTCAGCTATAATTATTATCAGTGAGGCCTGTCATACACAGTGACTGTGAAATAAGTTAGTGAGTTCATACCCTGCAGCAAAGGCCTCCTTTGTAATTCCTGTTTCAGCTGGAAATTCTTTGAAGAGATGATTGAACCGTATCGCCTCCACGAAAGCTGCAAAGATATAACAACTGCTGAGAAATTAAAGCGAGAGACTCCATGGAAAATTACAGATGCAGAGCTGGAAGCATTCAAGGAGAAGGTAAAGCCTCGCCTACCTTTTTACATGTGTACCTTTTCTTACCCTCCAGATGTTTGAAGTGATTAGTAAGAAAATGTGAAATACCAGATATGGCATTAGAAACATGACAAGTACAAACCTGTATTTGATATTTGCAGATTGGATTTACATTGTAAACACTGCAGAGGTGTGTTATGATGGCGTTATTGAGCACTCTCAGACCTTGGCATGTTTACAGAGTATTTTCCAGGCTGATGAGAAACTCTGCCCACATCAAAGCCAGCCAGATGAAAACCACCTCTGAACCAGAAGCCACACAGTTACTGCACTGAGCCTGAGCTAACTGGGTCTGCTGAGAGGTTTATTAAATGGCTCCACTGTTTTGGAGCTTGAATCTCCTAAAGGGTGCAGTTCCAAACATTCACCACTTCGGGCAATTTAGAATTGAACCCAGACACTTCAGCTAAGGCTAGAAATTTCTCCAAAGGCAAGGCTGAGCATGAATTCTTACCTCAATGGCAGAGTGAAGACTAAACCAGTCTGCTGTGCAGGAGCTCTCCTGCAGTTCAGAGGAACTTCAAGGCTGATGCTGGCTGATCCAATGGGTGAATTACAGCCCAGTCTGCTCTTTAAATTTGTTGGAAAAATACCTTTGTACCAATGAACCACCAGGCTTCATCAGGCCAGTGACAAAAGGATACTGCAAACTCTTTCACCCTTATGAGACAAGTTCTCCTGTAACTCCCAGAGAACTGATCTAGCTATTTTAGTTATGGTTCCTGTGGAATTAACCTGAGTACATTGGGAGTTCAGTTAGCTCCGCTTTATGGTGCTGGTAACTTCCTCAGCAGAGCAAGGATTGCAACTCTGAGCTCAGAGCTGCCAGAAGTCACAGCCTGACACATTAACATAAGCAGAAATCAATGATGATTTAAGATAATACACTACACTACCGACTGCAGCAGCTGGGAAGCAGACTGACTGCTCGCTGTAGTACTCTCTCCATGGAGCTGATAACCACCATAAGATTATAGTAGTCAGCTACGGGCAGAAAACCTTAGAATCACTCTCACCTTAAATTATCAAAACTTGGGAGTCAGAGCCCTTAAAACATCTCAGTATAAAAGGCAACAGGAATATCATCACAGACACTTGCGTGCAGAACCAGTGAGGATACAACAGTAAAGAAATACATGATTAAGCTCAGTCTTGTCTAGGTCACTAACTAAGGAACCAGAAAAATTCCCCATAGGCTGAAAAGAGTCAGCAGTATGAAAATGCCAAATCACTCTGTAAAACAAGAACAGCAACAAAAAGTTCAGCTTACACATCTGGAAAGATATGACCCTTATCCTCAGAAGTAAGGCAGTTCTGGGAATTTTACAGAGGACATTAGAACACATTCACAATTCAACAGAGAAAAACCTGGCAGCACAGATAAAGGGTGATGTTATAGGATGATTCTCATGAGGCAACAACTGGCTAAATGATGAGGCTTCTTACCTACATAACGTGTAAAAGAACACCGAAATTTCTGTAGAGAAGGAAAATGTAAGGTCTGAATGGAGAAAAACCAACTTTTTACTTTCTCCAGGGAAAGAGAAAGTAATTTACAAGATCAGTTAAGATACATCTATCTTACACAAACCTGCCCTGGTCTCTTGTTCCCTGTGACTTCTTGTTAAGTTATAAAAACTTTGAGGGCCTGAGCTTGACAATAAAGTAAGTACAGTACAAAAATAATCCCTATCCCCAGGAAACCTTACACAGAGGTGAAAAACTCTGGCCCTAATGTAACTATACTAATCAAAAAGTGTGGCTTAGCCTCATCTTTTGCCATGGCTACAACTCTGGACCCCAGAGCAGACCTGGCTTCCAGTGCTGCCAAACCAACAGCAGAACATGTTGCAGACGAGGGGGAGTGTAGAAGTCCACAAGACACCAGAATTGAGGATCACTGACCTAACTGATTCTTTGCTTCTCCCTGTTGTGTTTCAACCAGAGTTACCGCCAAGTCCGTCTGAATGAACTCTTACAGGAGCATTCCAGAGCAGCCAACCTCATTGTCCTGTGAGTTGCAAGATTTTTGATTCTAAGAATAATGTGTAATGGGATTCTGAACTGGAGCTACAGAAACCCTTGTGTTAATTCATTGAGCACAAAAGTAATCTTTTAAGTACCTTCTGAAGGACTTGCATCTGCACTGATGATTCTCTGGGACTACACTGAATATTAATCTTTCCTGGTGATGAAGCAATTGTATAAAGGAAAAGAGGCCACCAATGAAATTACCAAAAAAAGGCCCTTTCCAGAATTGATTTTTATTTACAGACACATTTTTTATGCACAGCTTCAATAAATTAGCTTGCACTTGTGATGCATAGATAAACCTCTACAGTTCTATTAATTCAGTCTCAAAAAAAGGGGTGAGCACGTAATGCTTACCATAAATTGACCCATATTTTAAAACTCCCATCTCGCAGTAATTGCAGATCAGAAAATAGGCTGATGGACTGCAAAACTGTGCATGTGTATTTTTATCCTTTTTAAAAAATCATATTATAAATTATGTGTGCGTTTTACAACCTCAAAAATATCCTTTACCAGTTTAAGGCTACAATCACAATCCAGTACAACCAGGTGAGCAAGGGTTTGGAAATTAAGGCTTAATGGTAATTTTTTGCTTTATGATATTAAAACAATCATGCAGTCTAATTCTATCAGAGTTGCATATGAACAGTGGTGTTTTCTACTTAGTATTTAGTGAGAAGCCTGGGCTACCCCTGCCTTCATAATGATAATTTTATTTTTCCCTCTGCCCAAATAGGAGCCTCCCTGTGGCAAGAAAAGGAGCAGTGTCTGATTACCTGTACATGGCTTGGCTAGAAATTCTCTCCAAGAACCTTCCTCCAGTCTTAATGGTCAGAGGCAACCACAAAAATGTACTGACTTTCTATTCTTAGAAAAACATCAGTGCCTAGAATATGCCTTGCTTGATTCCAACAGCTATGTTTGTAATGGCAATGGTTTATCAAAGACACACTCATTTAATACAAATCTAAAACTTTAATAATTGACAGAAAATGTTTCAAAAATCCAAAGCAACACAGCAAAGAATTAGACAAAAAATGTAAATGGTCCCTGCTGGTGTTACACTCCAGTACAGGCAAAAGAAGGAAAATCTACCTATATGTCATAAGAGACAGCAAAGATTTTGAGCACACAAAGAAGAAATTCTTCTGATTTTATAAGGTATTGAAAAAGTTTTTGATATTTATCCTAGAAAGCCAAAATTAACTGCTATAATACAAAAAGCATTAAATCGATAAATAATTATTTCATAGTTGCTAATGGGCACGCAGTAGGATTGAAATGAAATGCACCAACTTGTGAGACAAAAACCTGCATGGCATCCATCAGGTGTAAGTCATGAACTGATAGAATGCAAGTAGAATACATGCAATGCTCTTTGATTGTAATATTGCCAAATTAAGACCTATGCCTACAGCAGATGCTTTTACCTAAATTGTTCTGCTAATTTAAATTAATTCAAACACTTCTGATTTAGTGAGAAACAAAAAATTTAGATATATAGAAATATGGACTCTATTAGAAGACTTGATAATGCATTTTCAAGCTCTGACATGCAATGGAATGTGTGATTGAAAGAATTAAATGTGGCAAGTAAATTTCACAAAAAAATTTGTAAAACGCTAAATATTCTGACAATATCTTCTATGAATGGTAGGGCTAATACAATCTGACATTATACATTGGGATAATATGTACAGTGATTTATGTGATTAGAAAACAACAAAAACTCATTAGCTGAGTTGAATGCCTTATTTTTGATTTATAGAAAGATTTCTCTTTTTTTTTTTGACTTTCTAAATAATATTAATTATACGCTAACTTAAAATAAAGACAATCCATTAAGTTGTGTAATTTTTCTATTTTCTACTCTGCAACATCATGGTACTTTATAATTCCAGCTGTCAAGAAAAGCAGCTTCTCTTTTTAATGGGTAAAGCTATATCCTATGTGTAAGCATTATTTAAATTAAAGACCATCACGGAACATGGCTAATTTATTTTCTGTAGTCCTGCAACTCCTTTGCAGAGATCAACTGACACCTAAGCCTCATGAAAGCCAGGGAGCCCTGAATTTCACTAAATGTATATTTTAAAGAAGACCTCAGCTTCCATCTTGTTTGAATTATTAGACTTTAACTTGTGGTGGATCTAGCACTCCCATCTCCAAAAATGACAAATATTTGATATTCACATTTTTTCCTGAGTTCAACAGCAGCAATTCAGCAGAATATGGTAATGTAGCCCAGCAATCCATGCCTTATTTTCTCCATCTATTAAAGGCAGGATATTAAATATTGATATTTTCTCATAATGTTCTTCCTTTGCTTCTCACACATTTACAACCAGGCTGAAGGATCATTTTACAATCTAACTGCATTACACAGAAGTTTCCTCCATATACCAGATTTCCTGCACAACTCTGAGCAAACCAAAGCTCACATTCTGCACCTGCCAAACAAGGAGATTATTCTCATCCTTCACAGTGATGTCAGCAGTGACACTGGAGCTTGTTACATGCTGCCAGGTCCTTGCAGTTCCTTGCAGAATTGTAATGGTCCTTTCCACCTCACCCCACACACCACACTGATATAATCTGAATGGCACCCAACCAATGTCAAGAAACAGAGCTTTTAGGGAGGCTCCACTTAGGCTTCTGTGTGTTTCTTATCACAATCTACACAAGGACCTGGAGGAATTACACACCTCTATTAAGCCCTTTAATTATGTACATGACTGGGGATTGTTTCCTAAATATTCCCAAGTACTGTAACTCTCAATCTACAGGGAACATTGCCCCAAACTGTTCTGAGGGACCTAAGCAGATCCAAAAAGAGAGGGAACACAAAATGAACCAGCAATGGCACTTTCAATACTATTCACACTTCTCTCTCACAAACACACTGCTGTGGGCATTGCAAAAGTAAATCCCAAGAGGTACCTTTCTAAATAAACAGTCATCAAAAACTAACATTCACACTTCTGTAAAATTTCTTGCTTGCACTACAGTGATTAATTAGAAGTTGTATCCACACCACAGTGCAATGGGATAAACTCGGGATGCAACAGCACTTAACTGCCTGAAGGTGCTACTTCCACAAATTCACAAGTCATTTAAACTAAGTATTTTCCTAGCATCTTCCATTTCCTATTCCTCACCATGATTTCTGAATGTGTGTGGCCCAATTTGGAGAGCACACTAATTAGGGTCTATCTTAAATTGCAACTTAGATTGCAAAATTTTTTTAGTCCACCTCCCTCATTTCCAACTCTGAAAGAGACGCTTCTTTATATAAGTTATGCATAAAACAACTGCTGAATTTTAATCATCAAGTTAGTAACTAAACTCTAATTACATGTCTGAAATTGCTAGGAAAAAATACAGCTCTAATGCTGCCTAGTACATTTTTAGCTTATACCACACTACCAATTCCATAAGTTTATATAATTTAGGCTTGATTTGATCAGCCATGACAAAAGGAAGCACAGGTGAGGTGACCAGGGACATTAAAGTGTGAAAATACCATTGCTATGAAGCAAGAACAAAGAGTATTTTGAATTTTGTTCAAATGCCTAGACATCCTGCACAGCTAAGCTTGTGCCTAAGGGCCTGTTAAAATGATCCACTATCGTTCCTCTCATCAGTGAATCTTACCTTTCCCTCCTAATGTTCGTGGAGCTCCAACAGGTATCACAGAAGGCATTTCATCATAGTTGAGAGACTACACTTTCCTTCAATCATTTTACAACCACTGGCAAGTTGCCCATCTTGATCACATAGCCCTGAAGCACAGCCCAGATTATGCTGTCCAGAACAGCATTCCTCCAATGTGCCCTTCGCTAGATTTTTCAGTCCCCAACAGAGATTCTTTCTGAGGAGATTCTTTATTTTTAAATCAGCTACCCAACGGTGCAAGTAGAAAAGCTACCTAATCAAAAAGGCACTGCATTGTGAGGAGAAACAACTGCAACTGCACTGCAAAGAGCACGTTGTTATCCTACTTCACACTCCAAGGAGTTTCCACTCAATCTTCATAATCACAAGGTACAAAGCTCCAGCCACCAGCATCGGAAATTTCCTCAGTCTTAAACCTCTGCAATTTTCATTGCATCTTTGAGAAGTCCTAACAAAAGCTTTCCTGACTAGGCAATACCAATTCTCAGAAAACCTAGACATTTCTCATTTTTTCCTCTCATTCCATGGGGTATTTCAAGATCGTTTCAGCAACTGATTGGTAGCTTACAAGCAAGAGACGTCAGCAGGTAACAGGAGTTAGCACTGCAGTTGTACATATGAGGCAAACAGCTACAGAGTTTTAGCTACTACTGACTCATTTAACTCCCCTTAGCCCTTTGTCACCTCCCCTCAGGCAGAGGTCCCTGGCCTATCAGCAAAGCAGGGAGAACAGAATTTGAGTAACTCTCAGCACTTTCACCTTGAAGTTCAGGGGTCTCCTTCAAGCTTCTTCCTCTGGTGGCTTGGCTGTGATTGGACTTCAGTGAATTGAGTGTGGATCACTCCAACATCCTGCTCTCTCTCCCTTGCTACCTCTGCAACTCTTGGCAGCAGGGCAATAACCTTCAGGTGCTGCAGCTCTTTGCTAAATGAGTGATTCACTCCTCAAGTTACAGCTGAGCAAAGTCAAGGTTTTGCAAGTGTTGTGCTTCAGCAGAAGTCAGGCCACTGCTTGAACATCTGTTCATGCTGGTACCTAGGACAGAGCCCCCTGGCAGCAGGGTAGCCCATCGAGGCCGTGTGGCCAGCAGTGCTGAGGGGAACATCTCACACCGGCCTTGACTCTGCAAGGGAAAATGGAAACAAACAAACACAGCGAGCTGCAGCTCACGTTCTCCACAAACAGCAAGTGCAATAACCCACAGCCATGCCATTGCTGGAATTTCATCAGAGGAAATTAAGTGTCAAACAAAATCAAACACTAAGGTTGTCTGGAACAGAGTAAAAAGCAATGGCAAAATTCCACAACCCCCACGCTGTACTGCAAACATGCAATCAAAAATAGAGCTTCACTATAAACACACAACATCATAACAGCCTTTTTAAATTACAAACCTTAATCACTGTGAAAGAGACAGCTGCTCTAAGTGAAAATGGGAAATCTCTCTTTTAAAGCCACGGTTTTCTTCTAATAAAAATCCTCATTTTAACACCAAAACTTCAGTGGGGAGAATTTTGTGGCTATTACCCCTGAAAGCAGCTCTGTTTCTTTCTGTGTACAACAAAGCAGCCTCCACTCCTGCTCTCAGTCCAGGAAACAAAGGCAGATGATTTCAGTTTATCTCAGTATTGTTTTTCAAAGTCAGGAGGAAATGCCTGATGGAGAGCAGCACTAATCAGCGTTCAGGAATGCAGGAAGGTTGGCTGACTACACAACGAGCCACACATTCCCAGAACCAAGGTAAACTTGCCCAGTCTTCCAGCATAAGGTTGGGGGGGGTTTCCCCCCTGTAAAGATCTGGAAAAAAAAACAAGTGTCACTCAGCTAAGACCTTTCTCCTTAATAGTACTTTTGGACGAGTTCTCCTCTCTATTATTCATGGGCTTCCAGGCTACCTTAAGCACAGTTTAGAACCCAGCCTGGCCATTCATAACATTGGTCCTTTTCCACACTACAATGCAGGATGCAGTCGTAAACTCTATAAAGTCCTGCTTGTATAAATAAACATTTACAATTAGATATCAGTTGGATACAACTTCAATTCCTATACACTTCAATTTTTTAATAGTTTACATCAGAAGCCATAAAATATTTTGAGTAGTTTTTTCACACGGGTCTGTGTTACAGACATATTCTCTTTCAAACAGTGCATACTATTTAGACTGAAAATACTGAACAGGAATAAAAGAAAGCCCAAACCAGGACATTCTTAAAAATACCTTTCACAACTGAACTGCAATGCATAGTAAAGGTTTCACTGCCATCTGGCTGCGCTTAAAAAACGTAACATAGCAAGGAGACAATCACGTATACTTTAAAGTTTAAAAAAACCCACAAAGAATAGTTGTTTGACAGAATTTAGACCAGCAAAAAGAATCCAGCAGTCTGTAGCTATTTTGCAGAGAGTCAAATACATCCCTTAGCCTCATCAGGGACAGTTTTTAAACTATAAATCCAATGGGATGGTCTTTTCAGACCACAGCAGAGCCATGGGGAATTTCAGAAATTCCCTATTCCTAGGGATATGGATATATCCTACAGAATATATCTGTATATCTTATATATAGATAGATATGTAGGTAGAAAGACATAGATATAGGAAAAATATGGGAGAAATTACATTATAGATGGGATTGCAAGCGTGCAGAGACTATGAAAGACAGTGAAATTATGAGTCTTCTGCTCCAAGACAGAACAGAGCAGGCCGAGCATTGACAGGTTTTCCCATCTACAGCATCGACAACAGCTGGCCTGACCATTTCTGAAGGAGTCTCTTTCTCGCACTATTCTGTGCAACCTGCTCTAAAGCGATCCGCTTTAACAGCAGGATTACACAGGATGCTCTCCAGAGGTCCCTCCCAGCCCCACCCACCCTGTGACTGTGGGAGGACAGCGGCTGTTCGCAGGCCGCGGGGCAGCTCCTGTGTTCAGCCACCCCGGCTGTGCGATGCAGGAACGGGGGGCGGCCCTTCTGAGGGCACGGGAGGGCAGCTCGCTGTGCTCAGCCACCCCGGCTGTGCGATGCAGGAACGGGGGGCGGCCCTTCTGAGGGCACGGGAGGGCAGCTCGCTGTGCTCAGCCACCCCGGCTGTGCGATGCAGGAACGGGGGGCGGCCCTTCTGAGGGCACGGGAGGACCTCCCGGGACCTCCCGCGCCCTCCGCGCCGCCCCGGCCCCGCCCGCCCGTGCAGCCGCAATCGCGTCCCCCGGCA
>VZTA01015725.1:0-59635 GCA_013398855.1 Mohoua ochrocephala | reverse complement strand
GAAGGAATTGGGTGGGGGGGAAGCACACGCTGCCCAACCCGCGGCCCTCGGGGGCTTTGGGGGGGATACACGCGGTCCAGCCGCACCACGGGCCCGCTCTCCGCTCCTCGGGGGCCGTGCGGCCGCGGCGCGGCGGCTGCGATTTGGGGCGATGGGCGAGCCCCGCCTGACACGCGGGGCGGGACCCTCAGTGCGGGTGCGGGACACTCAGGAGGCGCCGGGCGAGGCCATTCTCACCGAGGGGGGAATGGGGTTCCGCCGTGCGCGGAGAGGCCGCGGACGGGCCGGTTTCCCCCCCTGCTCCCGGCCCCGTGGGCCGTGCCGCGTTTTGGCGGGGTTTTTGGCGGGCGGTTGGCCGTCCCTCACGGCGTCTCTCCCGCTCTCTCAGCCATGCCCGCGTCTGCGGCCGTGCCGCAGCCGTCCCCCAGCAAGAGGCAGAAGGGCTCGGGTCCCGGAGAGGCCTCCACGCGGCTCCGCTTCACTAAATTGTCCGAGAACGCCTTCGCTCCCTCCAGGGGCTCCGCGCGGGCTGCGGGCTACGATCTGTACAGGTGAGGGAGGGCGGCGCCGCCCCGCTCGGCGAGCCCTGGGCATGGGGTTCCGGCGGCTGAGAGCGCTCTCGTGGCCTCTTGCCGAGCCGAGCCCCCGGCCAGGCTCGCTGGCCATGCAGGAGAGGAGGCCAGAGCTGACCAAGGCATAGCTCCTTTGCTCCTCCATCCCCGAGCATTTTCAGGTCTCTGTAATCCAGCTATGCTACAGCATTGATTTCCTCAGGCAGAGATGCAGTCGTTGGCTAAAAGTCAGGCTTGACCCAGCATCCAGAATTGCTGTTGGTGCCCACATTGGCCAAGTGCGTTCTTGTTGAAAGGAAAAACTGGTAGCGCACGTGGGCCCTCCTTGCCAGCACTTGTGCTTTTCTGCTTTCCTCTTGGCTCCGGGGCGCTGCCTGCCAAAGGGCGGTGTGGCAGTTTGATAGTGGTCCTGGCTGGAAACCATGTGGGTTGATGTACAGACTTGGGCTTTGGTTTGTTTGCATTTATAACGACCCTTGTTCAATGGTTTTCACTGTGTTCAGGAATACCTGTAGCTAGACTTGTGGTTGTTTGCATAGTGCTGCTGTGATCAAGTCACTAGTTACACCTGAACTTTGCTGCCACCACTTTTAACTCACCTTCTTTACTATTACTTAGAATAATCAGCCTTTTTCTTGCTTCCCCTCTCCGACTTCTTTCCTGAAGATTTACTTCACCACACTTTACCCTTTTTTCTTTTTATCCCTTTCGTCTCACCAGGTCTGTTTTTGTTCTTGTTCCAATGGTGCACTGTAGACCTGGAAAAAGTCTGTTTTATAGAAAACTTTTTAGTGCTTCCCAGTGTTTAAAAAAACAGTTCTTTGTCAAGGTCAAGATATGACAAGTATTGTCACCACTGCCTTTCATTAAGCCTCCAGTTGGGTAGGTTCAGCAAGTTCTTAAAATCTCTGTAGTTTAGAGTTCCCAGGAGAATCATATGAATCATGACCTGTCAGACTGCTCAGAAAAAAAACCTATTGTTGCCTAAAAGTTAACTTAATAGATTATTAATTTTGGTTACAACTAATTCATCTGCTGTAGAAAGCTTAATCAGAGCATATTATCCTGAAAGTTTCTGCTTTTGCACAAAAAAAATGCACAACCATGTTCACCTAATGGTTACTTTAAAGTTAAACTTGTATTTCTTTTTCTATTTTACCAATTTAAAAAACCATTTAAAACTGGCAATGGCAGGAGTATGCTGTTCAAATGACACTTCTGGAATCTTAAACTAGCACCATCAGAATGGCAACATCTTCTGGTTTGGGATCTGCATGAAATTTCACAAATCTGTAAATATGTGTTGTCTAAATTTTGTGGTATAAATTCCCAGGCAGATTAATTCTGGGTAGTTTTGTACCTTAAGTTACAGTAAAGAAACTTCAAAAAATATTCCATATGAACTAGTGTTTCTTTCTTTAATATAGTGCCTATGACTGTGTGATACCACCCATGGAAAAGGCTATAGTGAAAACAGACATTCAAATAGCACTTCCTTCTGGGTGCTATGGCCGAGTAGGTGAGTACACAAGCTGTGAAAAGGCTGCAGAGTCATTCTGGAACACGTTTGACGCCATCTTCCCATTTAGATTCTGCCTCAAGCTTTCAGAATTAGTCTACGCAAAAAGGGGATGCCACGTGGCTGTGTGATCTGCTAAATCTTGTAATAGAGATTTTCCTGCTACCTGTTGTCAAATACATTTGAGGTTCTGGTGTATGCCAAGTGGCAAAAGGATGATCAGCAAAAATGCTTGTAATCTACATACAACTTCATAGGCTCTGCAGGAGCTCATTATTTCTCTGCAGTTTCAGAATTCAAATCACAAAGACCAATAGGTAGTGGATATACAGAAAATGCATTTTTTCTTCAGTACAGTTTAACCACATAACTACTAAAAATTAACACGTGCATTTCTCTTATCCCAAAGAAAATGTTGAAGAGTGTATCATTTTTAGCTCCTCATCACAGTAGGCTAAGGTAAATAAAAACCCAAATCCTCATACATAATTTATCTGTGTATAATACTGCTCAGGAAGTTGCTTGCCAAATATTGTTTTCCATCGTAACTTAAATGGATTGACCTAATATTCTTCTGAGATGATGCCAAACAAGTCGTAGTCACCACAAATAAACCAATATTCGACAGTCCTTGTCTGCTCCAGTTGCCTTCCTCTGGAGAAACCTGCTCTGCAATGGCAGGTCAAATAAAGATACATTTCTATCACTTAAAGATTGCAATTATATTGTGGTCTGTTGCAGCTGTTATTCTGTTTAATATATACGTACACTCTTACAGTAATTCCTGTAATATGCTTCTTTTTAAAAGACTGTGGAAACAAGACTCTGTGCAAACACACTACACAACCTATAAATACTGTCTTTTCAAAGAAATAAATTGTAATACTTACAAAAAAATTATTTTCTAGCACCACGTTCTGGTTTAGCTGCAAAGCACTTCATAGATGTTGGAGGTAAGCTCTTTGTTCTTTTTATTGATCCTTGGTAAATATTGGTCACGGAAGTGCCTTAGTTTCACACTGTAATGTGTAAATAAATGATGGCTTCATGGGTAGTCTGGCAAAAGGAGATACCTGGATAACACCTGAGAGAGGCAGTGCATCATAATTATGTTAAAACTTGCTTAATTATAAAAAATATTACTGTTTTTTTAAAATAATAACTCTGTCATACTTTTGTAGGCAGTGCCTGCCATGGAAGTTATTTTTTTGTTTAGGCATTAAAGTTGACTTATTATATTCTGTTTTATCCATTTTTTTAGCCAGCACCTTAACTTGAGAAATGCATGTTTTTCTAAATGTTCAAAACTGGGTACTCCCAGTGTTACTAGCACCTGAATTAGGAAGCTGTTCAGAAATGCCATTGGATTAATCCAAAACATTACATAACAGAGCTGTGTAAATACCTTTTCCACACTAGAACCAGTGCAAAGATTGCATGGTAACTATGGATCATATGCACTACAATTTTTTCACAAAGCTGAAGAAACTAATTAAAAAACCAGGTTTTTATTCTTAAATGTGCATTTTGTGGTTCAACATTAAAACTTCAAGGTACAGTCATACTACAGTTTCCTCTGGTGCTGAAATCTCTAATGGTAGTACTTTGTACAAGTCTGGGAATGTCTTGGAATGACATTTAATTTTAGTATTTAAATTATTTCTGCAAGTAGACTTCAAAATACATGCTTGGGACCACAGGGAGGCCCAAACTCCTGTTTTCTACTGGAAATATGTTTCCTGTATCTGAGAGAAAAACTCTAAAGAAGCAGGATGTAATTATTTAATGTGCACTGGTAGATAATCTTCTGAACTAATACAGTCATGCAAAATACAAGAGTAAGGTAGTTTTATAGTCTTGATCCTTGAATATAGCTGTGTGACAATCATTTCCTTACAGCTCTGATTCTGTTACCTTGCCAGAGGCACAGGATTTGGATCTGTGCAAATCCATAGCTCTCAAATGAAATGTTAGGAGTTGAGAACAGATTTCTGCTTGACACTGAAGGAGCTGAAGTTAGCAGAACAAACAGAGCCTGAATTTGGTCCAGCTGTCTTGGTTTCAGATAGGGTATTACTACTAAAATTGGTGGTACAGTGGTAAAGCACTTCTTGACAGGTGCTGGTGTTTTTCAGTTCCTTTTGCAAGACTGATTAGCATTTTTAGATGTCTCAGCATTTGCATGTATATTGTTTAATTGTGCATCAGTAGTATAAAGGATGTCAGTATGAGATATTGTAATCATTTATTAATCTAAACCTTATCTAATCTAGTTATCTCATATACTGGCAATTACTAACTGGATATCTCTCTAAATCCTTTCCCGTGACAGCTGGTGTTATTGATGAGGATTACAGGGGAAATGTTGGTGTGGTACTGTTCAACTTTGGCAAGGAGACTTTTGAAGGTAAGTGTTAAGCCTGGCAGAGCCTATTTTTAGCACTCTGACTGGGAATGAGAAACTTAATTTTTTCTTTAAAAGTTAGTGCAGAGGTAGAATTAGCTGGGAACATTTTTCTTCTCTCAGTTAACAAAAACACAGATACTTAATAATGTCCTGTCAAGGGAACATGAAAGATTCTACTCATAGCAAATTAAGCAGCATGCAAAAAAACCACCCCTAAACCCACCACAAAGCAAACCAAACCAACCCTACTTAGCTAAGCTTTAGATTCACGAGATGTACTGAAGTGCAACTTTGAATTAAGATTCTACCTTTCTCTGAAAAAACAAAAAATTAGCTGAGTAGTATTTGAGATAAAAACTTCTCCAGAATCCTGGGAAACATGAGTAATAAAGACAGGATTTTCCCTTTATTATGCTGTCTTTCTGCCAAAAGTCAGTTTTAAGCTTCAGTGCCCAGTTAAAATGTTGCCAGTGTTTTTGTGGCCTCTTCTGCATCTTCACATCACAAGCTTCTTATGGAAGTTCTGTGAGCCAGATTGGTTACTAGTGAGAAACTCTGCTTTCCTTTTATCAGTTTGCCTTTTTCTCCCCAAATTCCTGGGTCTAGTTCAGAAAGGAGCTACATTATCCCTACAGCTGTCTCTCCATCTCTGCAGTACTTCTGCATAATGAACTTCAGATGCCAGAGTAGGGCAGCAGGAATGAATGGAAAGGCCTTGAGCTGGTACAGCTGCTGACACTTCACCTTAAAAGGACCAAACAGAAGTTTATCTTAACCTGTATTTTTCTGGGACTGTTGTCATCTGCTTAACTAAGTTTCAAATAAGTATTCTGATATTCTTCAAAGGAGATTGTCTAAAGTCTGTATTAATTATTCACTTTTTTGAAGGAACTAATATTTTAACTTCTCTGCAGTTAAAAAGGGGGATAGAATTGCCCAGCTCATCTGTGAACGCATTTATTATCCTGAACTAGAAGAAGTTGAAGTAAGTTGCCAAATAAAGTATTTCTGCTTTTTTTCAATGACTAATAGTTTAAGATACTTGTAAATAAGATTAAATTTATTGTATAGATAAATACTTTGCTAAAATTACTTTCAGTAGTAAAACTGCATAGCAGCAGTGCTACCTGAATGAAAGTCTTGATTCTTTGTATGCACTTGAGTGGATTTTTTTTTTTTTTTGGCAAGTTTTCAGAGTTTTTGAGAAACAGTTCAGCATATACTAGAAATGGTTGCCTCACAAGCATTTGTTTAAGCTTGTACAAAAGATAGTCTAAAGCGTCTCATATACATTTTTTGGTTTCTTAATTATAGCTCTTGTTACAAGTAAATGATAGACAATATCTGTTGTATAGAAACAAAAGGCAAGTTAAGGCACTAAAACAGCTTATCCTAATTGATGTCTTTCAGGCTCTGGATGATACAGAACGTGGTGAAGGTGGCTTTGGTTCTACTGGAAAGAACTGAAAATTACTTGAATATGCTTTCTGTAGATATATTTTTTTTTGTTGTTATACTATTTCTAAATTTTCATCTGAATTAGAAGTAGGATTTTTGGAATACATAAAAATATTGCAAGTTTTATTGAGACTTCTCTGTATCTGTTCTCCAGTGAATTTGTCTGCATGATTAGGAAATGTGCATGACTGCCTGGACTTACTAGTTGATGGATGTATTATTTTTTCTTTCAATATGTTTGGTCCTCAGCAATAAGAATCCATTGTTTATATGGCAATTGTACTGTAATAAATTTAAAAATAACTTCATGATTTTTTGATTTTACTCACCTAAACTAAAATGGCCAATTGTTCCCTTGCCAGTTTGTGTTAGCTTTCAGAAGCCTATCTTCCATGTGGCTCAGGATTTCATACTGAGAGCCTATTTCATACACCATCAGTGACAGTATTGATAGGACTGCCCACTCTGACCCCTAAATCAGAATAAGACAAAGATATTTAATACTGCATCTTCTACAACCTGTCCAAATACTTGTGTTTCTGTTCAAAGCTGAAGTTCTGACTTTGATCCTTAGCTGATCTCCAAGTGGCCAGTTTTTGAGCTCTCTTATTTTAAAAGAAAAAGCAATATGGTGTTTGAGCTAAGTAACATAACTCATCTGGAAATATTGTATATAAGAGCTATGAAATGTGCTGTTGAAATATTTGTTACAAATTTATTAATATATTACTGTATGGAAGAAAGATTCTGAATTATTGAAGCAATGCACAATTTGGTTTTTTAAGTTTACTTTTGTCCAGTTAAGAGAGCATTGTTTTGGAATCTGTCCTAAACCTGATTCAATAAGTGCAGAATTTCTTAAATGACTCTCTTAACTTTTAGAAAGAACATGCACAGAAGAGAAGAAACAAAAACTGAAAGAAAAGTGACAATTTTTCCACTTTACATAAAAGAATTAGAAAAGGCTCTGAAGCTCTCAAACACTTTTCTTGCAGTTGTCTGTACTTTTAAGATTTTCTTATCTGGAAGATCACAGGTAGGAAATACTGTGCTTTAAGTTTTAGCAGTGGAAAGTTGGGCCCCTTGTAGACTGATGTTCATACCAGTCTTCTGCTTGGTGGTTTCAGATCAGGATAATCCTGTAGGTATTAGTTTCATGTCCTTGCCTAGGACTATTTCCACTGAAGTAGGCCCAAAATACTACACATTTTATACATTTTATCCCACCCTCCCCTGCAAGGAGCTGGAATATGAAGAGCAGCATGACAGCATTCAGATCCCTTCTGCCCTGGGATAGGCGTTACATTGGCTTGGCAGTGCTGAAACAAGAAGTACATTCATCTTTGCCTCGGGTAGAAGTCTTTTCCTCTATGTGCATGATAGGCTAATCAGTCTTTTTGCCATTGCTCCTTACCCCTCCTCACAGCACTGTACTTGCATCTCTACACCCAGACAGGCCATCATGAGCAGGCTCACTGTGCAAAAGGCCTTTGTGAGCAAGGAGCACACCATACCAGTGCAGCCTAAAGGAACTGGAAAAGCTGAGCTTGACACTAAGTTTCTTCAGTTCTGTAACCTGCCAAAAAGGAACTTCAGTTACCAAAGGCTATTTAAAGGTCTTAAAATCTATGATCCTTTCGTGTAAAGCTGTTTCCTCTTGCTGGACTGTAAGTCAAGAAAAAGTTTTGTTGCAACTTTTAGTTTCCACTTCCCAAAGCAAAAACCCAGCAGGGGAACCACTGATGCAAGTCCTTTTTAAAAACAGATACTACAAGATGGCCTCTCTTGGAACAGCAGCCTGCAAGGAAGAAGTTGGAGTTCTGTTGATATTCATTATTCATTGCACCTGTTGGAAACCAATCTGATTTCCATTTTTGAAAATAATGCTAATACTACAGATTCTGAAATAAGTATTTGCTAGAAAAAGCACAATCAGACATATGAGAAAAAACAAATTTACATATGCATGCCTGCTGTTACTTGTCAACACGAAAACCTTAAGTGTCACTACCAAAAAAGGCTCACTTATTTTGAAAATCGGTATGGTGGAGTTCCTTTCCATTGTATCTCAGTACTTCTCTAGAGAAGCGTGTCATGAGTTTCAGATTGCTGCAAAGCCCTTCCCAGCTGGACCTTGGGAAAGTTTATCTGAAATGAGAAATGCTTTCAAGCTCACCTCTACGCTCAGCTCCTCCATGTGCACCAAACCATTGCACGTGGGTAAGGAATTCTGATAATTCCTGTTAGAGTGCTGGGGTTTGCTTCCATAGGGAAGACATACTTCTGACCAGGCAACAAGAGTTACCAGCGTACTGAGAGTTCTTAAGTTGATAATACTACTGCAGATCAAGGCCTGCATTTGAAACTGGTAAAAACATTGTACTGGTACTGGGTAGAGGCTTCTTCCAACAGCATTTGCTACTTTACGGTTCAAAACAAGCTACCTACATATTTTTTTATTTATAGTCCCACAATTTCATTAATATGAAAACCAAGACCCTCCCAATTATTTTCATGTTCCCTTTTTCCTATAATATCTGTGTTAAAAAGTATATTTTCTGGGTATCTGGTGAGAGAGAGGGGACTGGGAAACAATCTTTTTCATCACTTTATCTGAGACCTGTCCTACCTACATTACATGGTTGTAAATTAGTTTTGTAATTCAGTGACAAATGCCTAAGTGTGTCATTAAGTGCACAGGCTTCAGCTTGAGCAAGTAACTTCAGGAGAAGCTGCCCAACAGTGTGCATAGGGCTCACTTCTGTGGAGACAGATTCGTGTGTCCAGAGCCTGTCACTGGGGTGTGATCCCCAGGGCTCACTGCAGGTATGAAACTGAAGAGATGTAAAGCTATTTCCAAAGTAACAAAATGAAAATCACTTACAGCAAAAATTATGTTGGGCCGTTCTCCATCATCACTGAACAGATCCAGACAAAGCTACTCTTTAATTCAACTACTCTCATCTGCCAGAGGAGTTCCCTACAGCTTGGGGAACAATCTTGTGGAACATCCTCTGTGTAAATGAAACATGAAGCTTTTATAAATGAAAAGTAATTTGTAGGGAATTCTTTATCTACAGCAGAAAAGGGTATTTTCCTGCAAGGAAAGGAAAAGGACATTACTAGCTAAAAATCTGCTTCCTTTTTTTTAGAAATGGATTTGACTTGTTACAGGGATAGAGAAAATCTGGCCTTCCACCCGAGGTGAGTTTGGAAGAAAGTTCAGATGCTTGGCCCCAGATTCACCTCCATGGTTTGGGTTCTATTTTGAGATCTGAGAGGGTTCTATTTTTTGATTTCAGCTGCAATATTTATGATAACCTCTATGTCCTTAGAAAGGCAGAAGCTCTTAAGATGATGAGGGTTTTGAAGAAACACAGGATTCCTGTACAATTCCTACCACTTGAACTCTCCACTTTTGGACAAAAATCTTAAAGAAAAAATATGGCAACAATACCATTGCTACCATTGAGCTTTAGTCCTTTTCCTTCCCCCAGAGCGTTAACCTGGTCTTTAGCAGTTGAGAATTTAAGCACAGCTTCCTCAGTTCAGCTACTGTTATGTTACCCTGTGGCATGCTAGGAATTTTTTTTATCTGTTTAATGTTTTTTAGATCAGCCACTAGATGGCACTTAAAGTTTGCGTTCTTTTCCACTTCTTTTTCAGAGGTATTTTTCAAAGATCTGTTCATCTATAATTAAGAGTTGATGACTCCCACTGGGACTATGTTGGCGGAAAGCAAGATGCAGCAATATTTGAGTGAAAGCAGGCAAAAGTATAACCATTAAAGGGGGAACAATGACTATAATTTAAATAAGATTTGGGTGGTTGCAGTGTTTGCATAATCCCTCCTGGCATGCAAGAGCAGTAGAGAAGCCTGTGGCTTTGCTCTCCTGCTGCGTTTCAACAAAAATGGAAAATTGTAATGAACAGCAACATTTTTCCTATCTTTCGTATTCCCTGTGTTCTTACTCTCTCTTCCTCCATTCCTTCAAGTGGAATGCAGTCTACTTAAGGATTGCATTGTAATGAAAGTAATGTATAGCCTGGTAAACTCTGCGTTGGATTTTCCAAATCAGATGCCTCTGGCTGCAAGTTCAGCATATAAATTAAAACTTACTTGATACGTGGTAACTCAATAAGGGTGGGTGATCTATAATAACCTGAATTATGTAAATTAAGCTTCCCTAGTTTCTGTATTGGTTGCTACTCCTGTAATTACACAGTCTGGAGCTCTTGTATTTATCTTCTTCCTCACCTTCTAATTTTTAAATTTTTTTTTTGTTAAATAACTATCATTGTATTTTGGCTTAAAGATGGTTAAGTAAGTTTTGGTATTAAGTAAACTTCCATGACCCTGCCTATTTCCTGTCCTGTCAAACCTTTCCTTGTAAGAGTAACAGTGTCCTTTTATTTGGTGGAGTGTAGCATGATGTTTTTGGCAGGCCCAACATTTTTGACTTGCATAAATTTGTGACCTCAAGTGCAAGAAGAGTGAATGCTTGCTTCAGTACCTCATGGTTTCTGCCTAAAAAGAAAAGTGTCCACATTGCTAACCATTACAATTTCTGAAGGAAAATTATCAGCACACTTATTCCACCTGATTGCACATGACTGAACTTCCAAAGAAAAGAACCAGAAAAAAAAATAAGTATTTTGCACCTAGTTATGTAAGTTACCGAAAGCCTGAAAATATAGGGCAGACTGTACTGCCTTACTGGTTTCTAGAATTGGCACACATGGCACTTCCCTCACTAACAGCTATTTGGCAGTCTCTACCTCAGTAAGGATGTGCTTCTGCAAAGTGTAAATTCGGGTCTGCTGCTGGGCAAAGAATGTCATTGCATGGTTAAAGGTTGCAGGATCAGGGTTGAAGCGAATTTACGTAATTATTTTCCTAAACTTTCCCTCCATTAACCGTGTGGTTATTTAGCTCTTTACCACTGAAGTGATGCTTTTCCCCTACTCAAAACACAGCAAGAAAGCCTTTTACCCTGCCAAGTCTGAAAATCTGACAGATTAATTTTATAATTTGAGAGCTCTCATCCAGAAAGTAACATGTATTTTAACATGTAAAGTGTGTTTAAACAAACATGTGAGCTGGATATGCCTACTTACTTGCTTCCCCCGAGATTTTGATGGGGTTTTTTTCATTAAGTCACAAAAATTTTATATTAACCTTCATCTTTTTAGAGAATATTTGTATAGTATAATTTGTAACAAGTAAGAGTTTTGTATCAATTAATACTGCTCATAGCCTTGAACTGAAGAAAGTTATCTTTTGTCTACTACTGATTGTAGCAGAGGAATTTGTTTGCTTTCATTTCGTAAAAGGAAAAAGGAAAAACAAACAGACATGAATGTAGCATCTTCGGCCAGATTCTTTTAACATGAGTATTTTTGTGGTTTGTGGATTCCTGCTCTGAAAGGTTGTCTCCAAGTGTCCAAGACAAAATAACTATGTGTCCTAGTTGGAAGAAAACATCCTTCCTTTGCAGCTAAGCTAACTGTGCCATGTCTGGCAAGCACGGTAGTATCCAGTGCTGTCTTGCTCACACACCTCAGTCCTGATGACAACCTTCCCACTTGCTCAGCTTACACTCTTCACTGCCAGATTCCAGGGACCCTTCCTTAGGGTGCAGGACAGCATCAGGGAATCCCACTTGTCAGGTTTTCACAGCAGCAAACACAAAAACACCAGTCTCACTATCCTATGCTGCCACAGAGAAGTTATTGCTGGCAGCAAGCCAAGCTGTTCAGCATTACAGGTAATTCAAGCCATTTAAATTCTGCAAGAATTTTTTCTTCATCCTATCTATGATGCTGTATCTTAGCAACATATATAGGCTAGAGCAGTCAAAGAAAAGGAGGTGTTTTGATAGGGAGAAAGTATGATATTTCAGTCCTGTTCTTACCTTTCTTCTCAACTTGCATTTAAGGCATTAGTAATGAGAGAAAACTGAAAAAGGAGCTGTGACAATGACAGGAAATCATGGATACAGCAACAGAGTACTCATTGCTCTCCCTGGACATGAAGAGGAGATGACTGAGAGCTCTCACTTCATTATCTTGGTGAGGGTTTTTTCTGTTTTGGATGGGGTTTTTTGTCTGGTCGGTTGGGTTTTAGTATTAATCATATCAATTAAGCTACTAAAAGTTCTCCAGGAAAACTGGATAAAACTCACTGCCTGGAAGACTGCTGCCAGATGTAAAGCCAAACTGCTGCACCAGGGAGGCAGCAAGGTACTGGGGGTTTTTGTCAGGAAATCATTCCTTATTGTACACTTTGTTGTCAGTTTCTAGCCAAGAAAGGCTTTAAGAGTGGCTTTAAAGAGGGCCTCGTATTTCTGGCAGCATGACAGATGTGTCCCGCCCTAGGTCACCTGCAAAGAGCCCCCAGACTGCTGTTCATAACTTTTCTAAATGGCAGCTGAGTAAGACTGACTAATAGTCAAAGCAGGCAAGCTTTCATTATTGTATCTTGAGCAGGCTGGAGGTCTGCTGCGTGGGAGAAAAAAGCCTCTGTTTGCGTTTACTTTTTATTTGGATGACCTTTGAGATGCTTAGCATTTATGGGACAGCCTGGACTGAGCAGAAAAACACAGCTCAGGCACTTCCAGGTAGTTTGGATCCTACAACAGGATTTTTGATTTTTCAATTCCGTCTGCTCCTGGCCACCTGCTTGCCAACAGAACCTGCCTATTTATTTTTACATCATTATTTTCTGCTAATAAAGTTGATTTTAAAACTATGAGAACCTAAACTAATAACAATAACAACAAATTGGACTCTACCTCTGTCCCCCTCCTCCTGAAGTTTGCTGTTCAAATGTACAGAACTTACGTCCAAGGCATGGCTGGATATTTATTACAGCATGCAAATGATCACTGATTCCAGGGATGCATATGAGCTAAATGAAAAATTATTACTCATTTGCAATTATTCCAGGAAATCTTGAGTAGCTGCCAAAATAATAGAACCGCTGGATGAGAAGAGGGATGGGATCAGTTTAAGCTGGCACTCAGGCTAAAGAAACTCATGCAAAGTCACAGCCACGGTTGCCTGGAAGACTCAGCTCTATCCCACTGTTGAGCTGGTGCACAACAACGTGCATTGTTGTGTGCTAACAACATCTGCCCAGAAAATGGGTTACTCCTCCAGCCTCCATTATATTTGAGCTGCTGGAGAACACCAAGTGCCTCTGGAGCCACAGATCAGCAAAAACACCACCACATCGAAATCAGAACTGCAGTAGGTTTGTTAATCAAGACACTGTTGTTGATACTAACCCAGGTTAGAAATGATATAAGTGGAGTTTATTACAAATACTGTGACTGCACAAATAGAGTAGATGTGGAGAAAGCTAAGGCTTAAGTCATATCTTATGATGCCTTAGGATCTCCCTGTATAAATCCTTTTCTCCTCATGCCTTTGCTCATTGATCTCTGCCTTCTGGACCACCAAACTTTCATCTCCAGGTGTGATATCAGCTAGCAGGAAATGGTAGGAGAGATTAAATAGGAGGTTGAAAAATTCATGTGAAACTTACTCACTTCTAATGAACAATAGAGAAATAATTTGAGCTGTATTTAACTGGTACAAAAGAAAAGTGCTTATAAGTTAAGCATTAGAATCAACATTACACCTAAGAGCAAAGCTGCTGGCTTAGCACTATAAAGCACATGCCAATAGTCCAGGGAAAACCCTTTTCATAGGTCTCATCATAGGTCTATTAAGTTGCCTCTTCTGCTGATAAAAGTACATTCCATGGTCTCACTGGTCTGTGCATATTCCCAAAGTCTGGTGCTGTTGCTGGAAAAGCTGTATTATGTTCCTACATTACATAGAGCACTGTGCAAATGCTAAACAAAAGAAAATGACATCCAACTGCTAACAAAGACATGTTTGGTATTCAGATTTCCCCCCTTTCCCATAGCCAAAGTGGCAGTCAGACAAAGGCTTCCTCTGAATCCTTGCTCATTGTGTGAAGCACAACTCAAACAATCACCAAATGGTATTAATCATGGCCTTCCATAGCCCTATAACTAATATCTTTAAAGTTATCCTGCATGCTAAATATAATTTTCAGCATCTGAGAACTGTGAAACCGATACAGCCCTCATCAGAATGCTAAGGGTGTTGGCATTGCTTTAAAACTATCTTCATACTCAATTAAACAGTTTCTATGCACAGATGTCTTCAAAAAAAGTCAGAGGATTGCATTTTTTTAATAGCTATGGAAGTATTTTATTCCCTCTGAAAAAAAATATTTGGGTTCATGTTTATTAATGCCCAACACTCAAGGTCAAAAAGAACATTCATATATTTGGCCAGAAGCATTGCTTTGCAAGAGATCAAGATGCCAGGAAGTTATGCTTGATCAACAGTAGGTGCCCAAGGGATTTGAATGAAAACATTTGGAAGTATTAAATCAATAGCTGTCAAGATTCCTCTATCTATAAGTGCAGTTGGTTGTAGTAAACATGTGTTGAGTGGTTTAAATTCACCTTAGGAAAATATGTTGGAATTATGGTTTTTAATGTGTTTCTGGGACATGAGATCACAAATTGCCAAAGAACTTTGGCACAATTAAAAGGAATGAGAGTCAGACAGACACTTCAAACACTAGTCAGGGCAAATTCTGAATGTTTGCCAAGTGACATGCAATTGATCAGCACCATTTACTACTGAGAGATGACAAAAATCTGTCTAAGGAATAATTACTGAAAGAGACAGCTGTGGGGTGGGACACAGCACTGGCCTCATATGATCTGCATACACAAAGTCATTAATATAGAATTACATCTGAGATACAGTATAGTCATAAGACTGAGGGACCTTCTCTCAGTCAAAATGAAACGTAGAATCCTTCTATTATTTCAGAGGCTCAAAGTTATTCCTAAGGGCAAGAACTAGTCAGCTGTGTCATACTCTCCCCAGGGAAGCTGTGGAAACCCCTCTGGCTTGATGCAGACAAAGAAAGGAAAAAGCACACCACAGAGAACATCCCGGCATTGGCTGGTAGGTTGAGCAGATGACCTGGCGGGTCTTTTCCATCTATAATTTTATTCTGTGGCTTCAATACTGAAGACCCTGCGGACATCCACAGTGCTCTTGTTTTCCTGGAAGCTTTAATAAAGATCTGGTTTGGAACTCAGAATAACAACCAATACCACTGAGCAAATGATTCTAGTATGGGGTGAGAGGCAACAAGAATGCCCGTGGGAGCATGCCCCATCATGCTAGTTGGGTTTATTCCGGCCATTAGCACTGGGATCCCCTGAAACACTTGCATCAATATATTCTAACTGCAGTGGCTGTCAGCGTGCTGCTTACTTCAATGCAGAAAAACCCTGGTGCAGAACCTGTTATTGTACTTTTACCCAAGATAGTGTTTAGATTTGTAAGCTCCCATGTCTGGCCTGGTCCTGAGACTTTAGTTCATTAGGAGATGTAGAAATTAATCTAGAAATCCTCACTCAGCAACAAACGTGTCAGTATTTCTTCTCTACTCTTCACCTAGTCTGTGCCTGCCAGAAGCCTCCTCACTATAGAACACCCGCTTGTTGAAGGTGGTACAAGCTCACAAAAGCCACTTTGTCAGGTTTCTTCACCAGTCCCAAGACCAGACTTTCTACTTTACCCTGTTGCCACTGGAATTACTGAAGGGACAAACACAATTCCAGTTCTACCTCAGAGTACAGCAGTACTCACAATCTCTCTTGTCACCCAAAACTTGGTCACTGGCTTCTCCATGACAGATACACCATAAGCCCCTAAAGCAGAACCAGTTTGTGAGCAGTTTCTGTTGGTCCCTGGAGCTGAGTTCCTCAGCCAGCAGTCACATTGCCAACAGTTCGCAAAGCTGAAAGATATTTTGCCAATACGTTAACTAAATGAAATATGGTAGAATGTAGCCCACAGCAACTCAGATCTGAATCTAGAAATCTGGCCTTTGGAGGACTGGTGGTACCAGAGGAATATTCTGACTCAGCTGGAGCAACATCTCAGATCTGAAGGAAACTTTGCCCAGTGGGAACTCACAGCAGGTCACAGCTCTGTTTCTCATGAGATTGGCCACATCTGTTCTCTTTTATGCAAGAGAAACACTTCATTAGGGCCCTATGTAACCTTCTGTTGGGCAATACTGGGTACTCCTGGTTTCATCAAAAGATGAATCAGTGGGTTCCATTATTGCTTCATACCTCAACAGTAAAGTTTTGGGTGGGTTCTTGGACAAGAATCTTGGCTCTGAAAGACGTGTTTGATATGGTAGCCTTGGACACAGCCATACAGTAATTCAAGCACTTCTTCCAAAGCGCATGTGTTTACTTACATCAATAAGCATAAAATGAAAGCCAACACTTTTGCTATTGTATAAAACAAAACACCTCAACACTATTATATCTCTTGGAATTTAGGGGGACCTACACAGACAGACGTACCCCTGCTATGCGACTTAGGAAAATGTCTTACATTCCAGACCTGTCCATGTGCTGTGTTTTTCCCTGTGGAAAAACCTCCTTCAGAATTGAAAGCTGACTGTAAGGGTCCACCACAGGCCAGGATCCCTGATATTCAGTGAATCAAACTGCACACAAATGGAAGGTAGAACAGAATCTGGGACTTAGTAACATTGAAGTTGCTCTTTTTAAAGGCCATATTGTTATCTTTTTGAATGTTTCTTATGAATTTAGCAGTTTATTTCTTGGCTGTATCACAATCCAGTTTACTCTCCAGAGCAAATTTGAAGTCTGAATGCATTAGAAAGCACAAAGAAGCACCAGGCTGTTACCAATCAGTCTCTCACTACAGAGAAAAGTTCTCGGTGCTGAAATAGTTCTGTTTGTTCCCATTCTTACCTTAATGTAATATTGCTGCTATATTTTGTCCTCCAGAAAGCACCAGAGACTGTGGCTTCGCAGCTCTCTTTCCACTAAATGCCTCACACAGATGACACACCCTAGCAGTGCTGGGCCTGAGCTTGGGAACATCTGCCTGTTCCAAAACCCAGAGTTCCCACATAACTACATAATTCGCTGCTATCGAGTTACTGGGCTAGCCACAAATTGACTAATGCAATAGTCATCAAGGATCAGGAGGCTGGAGCATGAGTGCTTAAATTTCAGGAGACGGCGATTTCTCCTTTAGTATCACACACACTTTATCAACACACAAATGAGCAAAAATTTCCCATCTGCCAGCCATGAACAGTACAAAAAGAAAAGGGAATCTACATACAGCCTTTAATTTGCAGCGATGTACCTTAGACAGGGCCTTCCAAAATCTGCCAGTGATGTTTGTACCATGGGCACTTTCCCAGCTGTGGGGAAAAGCCAAGGACAAGAGAGCAGCTGGGCCTCGGCACTGCAGAGCTTTGCTTGCCTTTCTGTGACTGAGGAATATCATTCTCAGGTTGGATATCACTCCCTCTCCCTTAGTGTTTTCAGCACACAAACTGAACAGCAAGAGCAGTCAAGAGCACTTCCTTTTCCCCCACACGCCTCACTGATAAAATAAAGCTTTCCTGAGAAACCCTTTCAGTCTTAGAAAATCAGATTAGTCTTCTTCTAAGATAGAAGGATCTTCTGAGTTGCTCCTTAAGCTTCACATGACTCTTTGGTTATTTCTCATAGTCTTTTAGCAACCAAACCGGCCCATAACCCACAAAGAGAGACTGTACTCCATCTATAACAACAGGTTAGATTAGAAGAAAACAGAACTTACAACTTCAGTAGATGAAAACCCTGAACACACTGATCACGTTCTCTTCACCACCTCAGCAATGCTACAAACACTCGGGAAGTAGGGGAATGAGAACAGGCTGTAATTATTGGCTGCAGCTGTTTGCACCAGCCAGTCTCCTGGTAACTACCTTTAATTGCCTTTGATTCAGTGTCACAGAATCATAGAATGCTTTGGGTTAGAAAGAACCTTAAAGATTACCTAGTTCAAACCCCCTGCCATGAAAAAAGTGTTGTTTGAAACAAAAAATGGGGAAAACCTTTCAGTCAGCTTAGCAAATAGTAAGGTATGGGAGAGTTGGCAAAACAAGAAACCAGTGGAACAGCTCTTACATAACAGCAATTAACTTCTTTAGTTGATCTTACTTGTTAATTTACTTAGGTAGATGGCAACATATTGTCACTAGAGGTCATGTGTGCAGGGGTGATGGGAAAGTGTAAGAGCAGGAGGCAGTTAAATGGTTGTAAAAGAGGTGGACAAAATATGACACAGTGTCAGGTCCAGCTAATGAAACTGCCTGAATTTATAGCTGGATAAAATATGTTAAGTTAGGGGTCATTTGAGTTCTCAAGTGACAGGTCAGATCTGTGGAGTGGCAAGCACAGCATCATTACTGAAATAAGCATTGGCAAGCATGATGAATCTGCCCTTATGTTTAATAACATTTAATTTTACAAGCAGCTCTAGATGATAGCAAGTGGCTGTTCAGTCAATTAAATGCACACAAAGAAGTGACTCTGGAGGCTGGATTACTGGCACTGGGTCAAGGCACTCCTGGGTGGGTGAGACATCTCTCCATCTCCATACATAAAAACTTTTATTTGTATGTTACTTATGCTCTGACCCTCTGGGAGCTCAGAGCAAAACTCCGCCGACCTATGAAATTTTGTTTCTTGCCAAAGTATCTGCACAGCACCTATCTCACACCCAGGCCTGTCAGTACTGCCAAAGTGATATTCTCATATCTATCTGAGCACATCCATCTGAGCAGGACACAGGCTCAGCTAAGGAGAAGCAGGGCTCTTCTCTGCCCTTTGTTTTCCTTTCCTCTGCCGGAGCTGCGGATGGCTGTGTCGAACATGGGTGAGATCCCAGGGGCACTTTGAGGATTCAGGGTAAAAAATCTTGTTCCAGAGAAATCAATGGGAGTTTTGCCATTGACTTTGGTGGGGCCGGACTTCATTCATAAAGTGTTGACTGTTTTAATAGATTTACCAGCCCTGCAGGCAGCCCATGCAGAAGTGTAATAGATCTTGCACTCTTGCTTCTAGAAATGAATCCCCTGGCTCAGGCCAAGGTCTGCAGAGAGCAGCTTCCCTGTGCCAAGCCCTTCATCTGGGAAACCTACCAACCCAGTATTGCACTCTAAGTCTGCAGCTGAGTGGGACTGACTTGTGCCTCCACCACAGGAGCATACGTGCTGCCCAGCTCTGGGAAAAGCCAGAAGTCCCGTGGAGGTGTAGCCCAGGTGGTTCTGCCCCGCAGTGAGCTGGGCCCTCAAGCAATAGCAGCAAGGGTGGACTTTGCCAGCTTGCACCATGGCCAAGCTGGCCCTCAGCAGCCTCAGCACAAAGCTGGCTGAAGCCACCATCAGAGCCAGCAGCTGCACAAGCAAAGGGATGGAGCCTGGCTTGTTACAGGGCCAGGCTGCTGCTGCAGCAGCCAGCACTGACCCTGTGCTAAAGCTGCAGAGGGGATTGTGGTCTGAGTGCTGCCCGCCATGTGTACTGCCCTGGCACGATGGTCACTTTATTTAAAAAGAAAAAAAGGAGAGAGGGAATCCTGCTCCATTGTCCTGCAAGTGGAAAAGGGCTCAACTAATTCAAACCAAACTCTGAACAGAAACTCCTCCCAGGCGGAGATATTTTTCTGTCAAGTTTCAGCCCTGGGAGAATTTTTACAGCTGAGCAATAAACTCTTGAAACAGAGGTTAAGGCCCTCACTAGCTCCAGACTTTTAATACAAGGAGCAGCACAGACCAGTGGGCACTCTTTAGTGTGTAGGAATGTGTCAGACTGATGAGAAGCTGGATGCATTGGGGAAAGGAGGGGGTTAATTACCATAATTGCCCAACAAACATTTCTTAATATTGTCACTTTTTACCCACAAGTTACAATTTCTGTTACTATAGAGGCAAGATGTTGATACTGGATTCATTTTCTGGGTTTTATTCCTTTTTGTCATTTTTCCCATGAACTAATAAGCCACAGTGGATTTGAAAGTATGAGCAAATGTGAACACTATACAAAGCACTTTTATGTTCTATTGACATTTTCTTCCCACCCTAATAATTTAGAGCTGTTAACATAAAAAAAAAATTAAGATGATCATACTTCCCATCACTTTCATTTCCCATGTTTATGAAGGAAGAATTGTGAGTAATTTCCCATAGTTATTGTTTGCAGCACCACACATGGTCTCAATTACTGGGATAAGAAACATAGAGAGGGTATTGGTGAGGATACATGATTTATCTGTGTGTTTCATTCAAAATTCATTTTCCATGCCATAGTTTATATTACTTTGATCAACATCATCTTTCTTATTTGACTTTATAAACATAATTCAACTATTCTGAGCAGGACCCTGGGTCACGAGAGATCAGTTTGCTGACATATTTCTGGAGCAGTGAAGCACAAGCAGAGTGATCCTCCACCAAACCTACTTTCTGATAAAGGTATCTACCCAGGACAGGCAGATCTGGACAAATCTGGAGTAATGGAACACAAAATAACCCTTGGATTTGACTTTTGTTCTCATCTCCTAGTAAAGAAAAAGGCAAAGCAGCTCGTGTCAGGATCCATTCCCACACAGAACACAATTCCATGCATTAACACGTATTTTCTTTCTGGCACTTGGGGGTCTTTCACTTGCCTTTGCACTGCTGCCTTGAAAATGCCATTTCTGCATTAATGACCTGAGTGGTTGCAGCCTGTGGCTGAAGGCTCTGCATGGGAGCTGTCCCTGGGCAGCCCTGTGACAGCCTTGGGGCACTTTGCTCCTGCTGCTCAGGCAGAGACAGGTGCCATGGACGTGTGACTGTGCTGAGCCAGCACGTGCTATAAAGAGGCAGCTTTAGCACAGGTCACAGCAGCTCGGATATGGCAGAATAACTGGATTTGTCATTCAGGGCTTGATTGTTGCAGTAGATTTGAAGAGTGTGTCTGGCTGGGATGGGCTGGTGGCACTACAGAGACTGGCAGCAAATGATGTTTGGTTAATTGCAGATTTTGCAGGGGTGGGGGTTTGGCTGACACCAAAGACAGCATTTCTTTTTCTTCACCCCACCTTCCCAGCTGGTGCTCAAAGACAATATTCAGCTGCTTCTCTTGTAGGACTGCTCCCTGTTAGAGATCATGCAGCACATGAGATATTTAGTGCTTAGGGGGCTGATGGGGAGGTCCCCCTGCCTAAATCCTTTACCAATTCTCTATTTTTTAAATAAATTGCAGGCTGGTCTGTGGGGAACTCAAGACTGTGCTGTTTGTTAGCACAAATGAGCCCAACACAAATAGTTGGTTTTTTGACCAGAGGGTTGTGCAATTCCGCCAGACTTGGCCTTCAACCCGGGCCTGGCAGTCACATTGGGACCCACAATTTCCTCCCATGAGTTTATCTGTGCTGCAGAAAACACTTTTGTTCCCAGCATATTTTGGGATGTAGGATTGTGGAGTAGGCCTATATATGGGTCACAACATGACCTGTAATAAATTCAGTCTCCTAAATGACATAATCACATTATAGGGCAAATGTATAACACACAAATTCACACAGAGCTGGCTTTGTTGAGGAGTGAACTTTTGAATTACAGTTCTGCTTCCTGGTTCCTCATCTTTGCTCTGAGCACATGTGTAGTGGATTTTCTCAGCCTTTTTTCCTCCCTTCCTTTGGTGGGTGCTGCTTTCAGTCTTAAACCATGAAACACACAGACGATACATGATTTAAAGATAAAGACCAGGTCTCTTCAGGACCTCCACCATCCTTCACTGCAACTTTTCCAAGCCATACAGCAGCTCTCATGACCTAAGACTCCACCTGAGATTCTCCAGATCTGGAGAGCAGCTGAATGCCACAAAGGCAGATGGCTGGTGATTCATGTCAGAAAGCCTTCTGAGCAGCTGCCCTGCAGAGCCAGTGCTACTGCGTTCTCATTCCCCTTCTCCTCTCTTCCAGTTCCCTGTTGTGTCAGCTTTGCACTGATGTGAGTACACTGTTCCCTTCATATTCCTTGTCTGCTCTGCACTGACACCTTCCTCCTCTTTTCCTGCCCGTCCCTTCTATCCAGGCTTCTCAAAGCAGCAGCAATTTGTGCTATCACCTTCTTCTCTGGACCCACCACTTACATTCCCAGTTCATATTTTACCTGATAGTTGACTTCAGCTCCTGCTCAAATATTTTCCATCTACAGTTCATGTTTGATGCAAAAAGAATCTTGTGATAAAGGGATTTAATGATCATACATCTTTATTTAAAAAGTCAACTTTATATCGGAAGATTCCTTTCAAATGCCTGAATGAATCTAAAGAAATCTGCATTGACAAGTGTTTTTAGCTCTTTTCCATCTTTAAGGTATCTGTGCTATGGCAGAGCTGGCAGCATTGACAAGTGGAGACCCATAATCACGTTGGGCAACTCTAGACTGGGAGAACTGGCACCACATCGCTGTGAATCTCAGCAATTCAGGTAGGAAGTCCACTTCTTCACTATATGCCTTGATGGGAGCCATGTTTAAATGCAATCTGGGGATGAGGACCATTGGTCTCATCTCCTGAACTTGTTAATTCCCTTGTTTGCTGAATTTACTCCTCAAAATGCAAACATGCAGTATGGACTGGATCTTTGTTGCATAAGCCAAACTTGAAGTCAGCGCATTCCAGGCTTGGAAATTGCATGTGCAACTTCAAATTAAGAGTCTGGGGAAGGCTTAATTATTTGGATGGTTTAGTGGAGCAGCACAGCCCACATCAGACCATGCCCAGCATCACCTGCAGTGGTGCAGCATAACAGGCACGCTCAGTGCAGTCACAGGCTCCCACACTGAGAACCAGTTCCTGCATGATTTCTCTAGGGACTCACCTCTTTCACCTGGTTGTTTTGTTTTTATGGTCTAAACTCAAAGTGAAACTCAGCCAAAGTGCCAAGATTTCCTGGTTACAGGTTGAAACCAAGCAAGGAGTCCATGGTTGGTATGGTTTCAACCTAAAACCATAAATCATCTCTTATTTACCTAAAGTTTGTTCCAAATTTCCTCAAAACTTGGCCTAGATTTGCCTGAAACTTGGCCTATTATTGCTTGAAACTGAGCCCAGCTTCAGAGAAGTTCATGAACCTCCACAAACCTGGTCCAAGTCTTGAGTTTGTAATGAAACCCAAAACCAAGGGAGTTTCACCTGGTTTGGGTTGGGTTATAGACATTTCTCACGGCTCTAGTATTTGTTATGATTATAATAACAACACATTTATACAGAGATGCAAGCACAGGGAGAAGTCCAGACAGCTTTCCTACCTGTCCGAGCTCACCAGCTCAGTCGTGTACTGGACTGGAGCTGCAGTCAAACTCAGCCCCAGATGGGCTGCTTAAAAAAATAATTTCTCCTGGGTTGTCAAAGACCCAAAAAAAAAATCACCCTGAAGCACCTCACACAGAAATTACAGGGATAAAGAATCAACCTCCAAAGAAAACTAAGCGGTAGCCCTGTTTTCTGGGCTGGTTCATCCAGCATTCTGAGAGACAAGCCAGGCAGGCTGGCAGAGCCCAGGTCCTGCTCACCAGCAATGTCACTTTTGATTATCTCCATGCAGCCTGCTGGCCTGGATACTTACCCAAAATCTTTTTTCTAGTAGAAAATTACCAGGCACTGACACCAGTTTTGTTTGGGTTTTTTTTAAACTGGTGCTGCTGCACCTGCAGTGGCAGCATCCTGGGTGGGGCACCTCTCCAGGGGCTCCATGCTAGGGCACAGGGTCACGCTCCTGGCTTTCTGAGGAATGTGGGGAGTGGCCAGGGCTCCAGCAGGCTCCATCTGAGACGCATTTTAGTGAAGAGGGGCAGTTCCCATGGCTCTGTGCCAGCTGGGGCTGTCAGAGCTGATGAGCCCCTGTGGCTCCTCGTCCTCCTCTCCAGGGACACCTCAGTACTTTGCAGTTACTCCTGGCAGAACAGCCATTGCCTATGAGCTCTCCCAAACCAAAACATCTGGTTCTTAGTTCCTGTCCTGTAAAACAAGGATGACAAACACATCCCAACCTCACAAGGGTGTAGTGAGGAACATCCTACAGCCCTGGGAGCCATAGAGAAGCTCATAAACAAACAAACCTGCAGATGTGAAAGCCAAACCAGGGAGAGGGCTGTGCCGGCGCTGCTGCCACGTGCAAGGGAAAGGTCCAGCCCAAGAGAGGGGAAAAGCCCTTCCTGGGTACTCAGCAAAGGCTTATCATGGTGTGACTTTGGCCTGGAAGTACCCAGATAGGGCATCTGTCTAGACTCTTCAGACAAACTGCCTACATTCCCATGTGCACACATGGGCACGGCTCTGAACAGGCTGAGGACTCGGCTGCACACAAACAAGCAGCAATGGCACACGCTGGACTGGCTGGCACCAGCACGGGGCTGCAGCCCAGCTTTGCCAGCACATTCCCACTGATCAGGCAGCCTGGGCCTCCACAGACACTTCCTGCCATTGCTGCATGGCACGGCAGAAATAGAAAGGAGAGCCCAAAATACAAAAACAAACACTTCGTTGACCTCTCTGGCCCCAAGGTTCCTCTCCTGAACTCAATAGGAAGCTAAAAACTGAGAAATTGGCTTGGGCGTGATATTCCTCAAAAGCATTTGTTATGAGGGTGTGAAATATTTGGCAAGTTTTAAGGACAACAGAAGCAGATTGTTGGAATTTGTCAGAGCTGAAGTCATCAACATCTTCAATGTTTTTGCTGCACAGAAAGAGGGTCTCATCTTCAGGCAAACCAGAGCACACAGCCCACTCCTGAGGGATCAGACTTCAAAGTCTCCAGGAGCAGCACCAGCCTTGGTGAAGCGCTCAGTGAATGGGGCTGCAAACAGAACCCTGCTGCCGACCACCTCCACCAGCCTGGCACCAGCAGTGCCTCTGCCTGCTCCAAGAGCAGCCAGGCCACTTCCCCGTCTGTGGGGACAGCTGCTGGCCCCTGCAGCACTTGCCTGGGGACCTGCAAGGGACAACTCAGAAGCACAAAGCACCAGAGCTGCTGCAGGACCGGCACCTGTGAGTGAAGCAGAAGCCACATCTCAGACCTGTGGTGCTGATGCGGTTTGCACGCAGAGCCCTCCACGCAGCTCTGTGTAACCACAGCAGCTCACACAGGGCTGCACAGGTCTCTGCAAGCATCCAACACGCTCAGGCCACGGGCAGTAACTAGAAGCTCTGGGATTTTCTGAACACAAGGGTTTTAGCCAAGTGCTATTCTGCCAAGACTGTGATAACATGAGGGCTTACTCTGGTAGGACATTGCCAATCCAGATTTACTGGATTAATCTGGTGTACATCATATCTTGGCCTTAGCTTCTGGCCACTCCTGCAAGCAGAAAAGCTGCAAGATTTGCTCTGGGGAGAGAGTGAAGTAGACAAGATCCTGGGTCCAGATGTCCCAGATTTTTGAAGCTGGTGTGTCCCATTAGCTCCTGTCCTACCTGGCACAGGGCAGCTGGGGGGCACTGAGAGGGGTGCACAGCTCCTGCAGCTCCAGCCTCATCCAGTGCTGAGCTCTGGCTTCCCTTCTATAACTGAAAAGACAAGATTTTCTCATCACAGTGAAGAGAAGCTCTCTCCTCTTCATCACAAAGTAGCAGCACAACACAGGCTGTTAACTTTGCTAATTTGGGCAGAAACCATCAGATCCACAAGAGTGCTGTGAAGCTTTAAGGGCTCAAGTGGCCATTCCTTCACAGCCAATGTCAATTTTTAAAAGTGGTGAGAAAGCTTTTGCAATGCCAGTGCCACCACCCCCAGCTTGGCCTAGAGCAGCAGGTTTGGTGCCTTGTGATGCAACTTACCTGTTGTGCTGCTGCTGGCAGAGACTGGCAGTGCCAAACTTGGGCCCAGGAAGGTGCAGGCAGCTGCTGGACACGAACCACGGCGTCTGGCTCTCCAAACAGCTCAGGCCTGTCTGTGCTGAGGAGTCTTGACCCGATTAGCTCTTCCAAAGCACAAAGCTGAACTTGAATCACAGCACAGAATATTTATCTTAGAGAAAACCTGAGTATGACCCTTCAAGACCTGCCATAAGAAAGCAAACACTCGGGGTTCTTTGAAAGTCAGCTTAAAAGAGAGACTGTGGAAACAGTGGTGTTCTGCCAAAATACACGTGAGCTGTCAAGTTTACAAGATACTGTTACAACACACAATAAGAGAATGATTTGCTGTGTACAGTAACAAGCCATCTTTGTTAAACTCTGTTAACCAAAAATTAGATTTATTATCCATGCAATCATCTATGCAGAGTCATGTGCACAATCGCAATGGAGGGAAGACACACTTATTTCAAACATTTAAGCATTTCGCTATTTCCTTGAATTTGAAAAATATCCTTTAATTGCAAAAGGATACCCATTCAGAAAGACCTCTACTTCGGTCTGCCTTGTGCTTAGAGTCATTCTGGGGTCCCACTATCAAATGAAATACAGCAGATTATTTCAAAATCACACAGCAAGTTACAAACCATTTTTTAATTGCAGGTTTCGTGCAATGTTATTGTGCAACCTTTGTGCTTCACTGAGACGCCAAGGAAGCTGCAGAAATTCAAACCAATGGAAATGATCATACACATACAGCAAGTAAAACCAAGAAGCAAAAATTTTATACCAGTTAAAGGGCACTGCTGCAAAGAGACAGATGAATAATGTACAAAAAAGTGGATTTTTATGTGCAGATTGGTACAGCAAGACTGGGTTTTCCATTTTAAAATGACTAGAAGAGCTACTGTCAAGATTTTTTGTTTCTGAAGCATAACAAAGGCAATTTGCAGAACTGTGTGGGCAATGCTGGGGCTGCTGGAACACAGTCAAAGAACCTTTGGCATCATAAGGTGTTACATAGAGCTTAAATGTAAACCAACTGTACTGGATAGACTCCTGACAGGTCTCTGAAATCATCCTTCTCAGTTCCTCTCAGTGTTTAGTGGCTGAGAAAAAATACTTAAACTGCACACTTAACTATAAGCTATACAATCATGAACACTGGCACTAAAAATCATTCCCGACCTGCTGATATAAGACTGCCATTTTCAACTATAAAGTTCTGATTATATCTCACCACAGTTATGCAACATGTGGAAAAAATACACTGTTCAACATTTTGGCACACTAATAAATAAAATCCAGACATGGTCTATTAAAAATATCAAAGTAACCCTGTGCACAAGCTCCTTTTTTATATACTTATATTTGTTATGCAGAAGAAATCACAGAGAGCTGAAATCTAGTTACAGAAAACAACACAATTTGGGGTGAATTATAGGAGTACATTTCCCTTCCAAAGCTATTATAGCTCAATATATGTTCCCTCTATCAATTGCAGGGATATGTTCCCTCTATCAACTACAACTGCTGGCCCAGCAGCAGCTTCAGCACTTCTTTCTTCCAGCTTTTATAGCATCACACCTCAGTACAACGTTCTGCTGCTGCTAGAAGACACACCATGGCATTTGCATATGCAACAATATCCACATCATTGAATAATTCACTTGATTAAAACCATGTACAACTTGTGATGGCTTCTGGTATTGGATTATTCCTCTGTTGTCAGTCTTGGGTTATTTGACAGTAAAACAATGGAATATCTTAAGGCAGTTTTAGCAAACGAAGACTTTTCACACTTAACTCTGTGCATAATGATTTAACATCCACTTCTGCAAGTTTTGGCTATCAAATTACTTATTGATGGGACTACTCAGGTCATGCCATTGGAAATGTTCTCACTTCCTTTCTGGAGCCACACAGTAATTTGAGAGAGGTCCACTGCTGTCTAGATTTGTGAAGGTTTCTGTACTTCTTCTGTTCTTCCTTTGCATGAAGAATGAACAGCAGCAGCTCCTTCAAGGAGGAATCACCTGGACACACAGACAGATACACAGACAACCCTACTGACAACTCCTGAAGTATAAGAATGCAGTTTATCACACTTGTAGCAAGAACACAAGGCCACAGAATAAACTAAAAAAAAAAACTGTTTTATTGTGACATTTATGACATTGAACCCTTGTTGATATGAATGACTATGGGTACTCTTGACATGTTACAATACGTCATGGTGTAGGATGGCACTGATTGTCATCTGACTTTTGAGAATGTTTAATGGTCCCTACTGACCTCAGTGCATTTTGGCAAGTCACAGAAACTTTATCATCAGGTTTGTGTATACAGTTAACAAGTAGTTGGTCTTATAAGCACCATTACAAACCCTCACATTAAGGGTATTATTAATCTAGTTTACAAATGCTTCATTGATAAAAATAGCATGATTACAGTATACACACACTTAATTTACATGTAATGTATTATAGGCATAACTGAGATAAACTACTGAGCTAACTTTGGTTGATTGAAGTATTTAGACTGAATAATGGCAATTTTGGCTTCTAAGTTGTGTAAATATTACAGTGCATTTATAAATCTAGGTTGAAAATTTACTAGCACCAAATGGATATCATAAATGGCTGACCTAGTAAGTTGTAGTTGGAGAAGCGAAGTTTAAGAATTACAAAAATAGAGCTGTCCATCAGTTGAAAGCACATTCTTGTACCTCTGCTGAAATGATGACACGTCTCAGCATCAGTGGCCAACTTCCAAGGATAAAAGTCCCAGTTTTCAAGATTCAACATATCAAGGTAGCTCAGCTACACGTAAAAGCCTGAGAAAGTGGTAGTTTTGAGCTCACGTATTCATCCTGTACCTTGTTTATGTAAAAATATGATAGTGCTCGTTCATACAAATGTACTCATGTAAGATTGTACCTGTGATATGGAGAATCTGATTGGGAGGAATATTCAGTCCTACCTATCTATCTTTGGTTTAATTATTTGGTCTTTGGTTGATGAATTAATGAAGCAATATCTGAATTTTCATTTTCAGGTTATCTCCCAGCTCACCACTGAGGTAGTCTTTGTCATGTTTCGCTTCAAGCTGGTTAAGTTCCTTCTTTTTATAGAGTGGAATACTACTGATTTGTAATGAATAATTTCCAGGCACTGGCTTCTTCTTTGTGAAATGAAGGTAACTTATCCCGTCCTTCTTATTGATTCTAAAGAAACCATCTTCATTTCCGGAGTCAATTAAATATCGGTTATGGTTTGTCAGTGTTGTGAGGGCAGGGAGCAGTTCCAGGATGCGATCTTTGTTACTGAGATCCGAGATGTTGATGGAGAACACCGCTGCTTTCTCAATATCCCAGCTGGCCAGACTGATTGGCAGCTCCAGCTCTTGCTGATCCTGCACAAGAACAAAGGATGTCAGTTGGCTTTGTCACAGAGCGATTCACACGTGCCTGTGTGTATGTGTTTCTTGCCCAGCTCATTCATTACCAATTAAACAATTTTAAAAAGGAGGTTCTGTAACACCATCTGTCAAATCCACTGTTATGGGCCTAGGACTCCTCAGGATGAAGTACAGAGTTTGCCACCACCCCTGTGTGGGTAAGAGGAGCCCGAGACGCGCTGGAAGTTTCCTTGCTGCCTGACAGATGAAGCCCCTCCGTGCTGGGAGCCCGTGACCTGCAAAGAGAGCAAACAGGGCACACTCCACCCCTCTGCCACGGGAGCCACAGGCTGAGAGAACAACATGTGAAGGAGAGCAGGGTCTGTGAGGGAGCCACAGCATTTCAAGGGGAATTTTCTGCCTTGCAAGACTCTTTTGGTTTAAGTGTGGAGCCAGGGCAGCCTGCAGGTGCAGCAGAGTGCTGGAAAAGCAGCCTCACCCTTCACCTCTGACTGGATGGTAACATTTCAGACAGCAGCACATTAGCTGTAACATTTTCATTTGGAAAGCAAGCGAAGCTCTACATCACCTCTGAGACAAAAACACTACCTGACATCCAAAACCAGCTTTGGTCTACTTTAGGGTGTAGACTTTTCCTGAGGGATTGTCTCTTGGCACACCTCCTTCTGAGTCCAGCTTTCACAAGACAGCCACAAACTCTTTCCCCCCAGAAAGGGTCAATTACCTCTGCTTCACTTGCAGTTTCATTGGTGCTCCTGCGCTTCCTTCCTCTCTTGGGATAGCCATTGATTTTACATTCATAGCAAGCTTCTGGAGAGAGGGAGTTGTCATCTACTTCTCCACTGAGTGAAAGCTCTTGCCCTTGACCTCTGCCTAGCCCCACTCCAGAAACACAGTGTCTGAGGAAGGAAGAAATTCAAAATTAACTCCAGTGAGACACAGATCTTATCAAAAGCTGAATTTGGGGGACTGAAAGTACAAATAATTAAGCAATTATGTTGCATTCATTTCCTAGGAAAAATTTCTGCTAAAGTCAACAGACAAAATTCTCACTGAATCACAATGAGGCCACTCTTATTTCAAGAATCTGCCTTCATGGGTTTTTGCCCTAGAGAGACCTGCCAACATTTAACAGTCTTAAAAACACAGGCTTAAGCTCTGAGTTGTTGTTAGCAATTTCTGTTATCCACCCTGGAACACATTTAAAGAGACCAATTTTTAACAACTGCTGAAAAATCTGAGAAGTGAGGTCTTTCATAATGCATCCCAAAGCTTTTAGTCACTTACAAAATTTAAGCCATGATCTTTCTGCTTTCCATTTGAGTTGCTTGGTCCTATATGATGCACAGCCCTAACATTCCCACTGGGGCAAGGGAAAATTGGTTTTCTTGATAAAGCAGACATTTATTAAAAAAATATTAATTTGAAACACAGAAGAATATGGAACATACAAGAACATGAGGACATACAGAGCTGTTATTCCAACCAGCAGGTGAAACCACTTGTATAATATCATTTCTTTTTGCAGCTGGTAGGGGGTGTTATTATTAATGTTTGTTTTGTTGTTTCTTCTTTGAGGAGACGAGTGAATCATGCAAGGAGTGTGAGCTTCCAAGTGCCAAGCTCAGAGGACTTGGCAGGCTGCTGGGGTGTGCAGGAGAGGTGAAAGCAGTAGCTTGAAATAGGAGGCTTGAACCTGGTAGCCCTGACCAAATTTCAGTTTCAAGCATTTAAACCCCTCCCTTTCCGTGGTTACCTTTCCCCACCCTCCCTCCCCCCAAATCTCCAAAATCAGTAGGTGCACCCAGCTCTCGAGCACCTTCCCAATCCTATCCCTCTTTAATTGCTGACAATCCCCTTGGTTCTGCTGCTCCACACTGCAAAGAAAGGAGTGGACTGTGTCCCCTTGGTACCTGTTAGTTTAAAATGCGAATCCCTTACCCTTGTCCTATTCTGAAGTAACCAGGTGGACATCCACAGACGTAGCCACCTTCAGTGTTTGAACAACCATAACTGCATGGGGCTTGTGCAGAACCGCATTCATTGATATCTTGGCAACCTCCACTAAACTGCTCATACTGAAATCCGGTAGGGCACATACATTTATAGCTTCCCAAAGTATTGTGGCAGGATGCTCCTCCACAAATGTGTGCACTGAGACACTCGTTTTCATCTGGAAAAGAAGCAGAATACACCACGTTAACTTTTACCCTCAGGTCCAGCCCAGCCTTCCCCTTGTGCAGGTCGTGCCTGGCTGAATGTGCTGCCCCCGTGGATGGACACAGGGAACTGGGCTTGTCCTCCCCCTTGGCTGGGGCAGTGGTCCCTGGGAGATGACTACAACCACAAAACAGCAACGTTGGGGCTACTCTACAGAAGATGTTTCATGCCATGTCAGCTCATGCTCTGGAGAGCAGAGAAACAGAGGAGGTGGTTTTTTTTTCCAGAAATAACTGAGACAAATAAAACTTTGTACAGTGAACAATCTGGTCAAGTAGCCCCTTGTTCACAGTGCTATTCAACATTAAAGGGGAAAGAGTAAGGAATCAAGCTCTGACACCTTTTCCAGGCATTGAAAATTCCTCCCTACGCAGTCACATTTAAATATTACATATAGGTAAGATACAGCAACAGGTAGTGAAGTAAAAATACAAGCAGCTGTAGATACAACAGACTGCTACATTCTGAACCAGTCCTTTTCCAAACTTCCCAAGGGTGGCACTCTAGGAGTTTGAGGTCAGTTCAGGCTTATTTCCTGAAAATGGCTACTTTTTGAAATGAAGCTGGTCTGATTTTTGTTGTCTGATGTGGCAAATTGCTTCAAAAAGTTCTGAATATTATTGTTCCCCATTTTCTGTGATAAATGCATATGCACATTGTGGGTGTGTGGGCACATAAGAAACTCTGCACTTTGGGAAGTACAGAGCAGCATCTCTGACCTCAATATCCAGGTTACAGGAGAGTAAGTACTAAGTCAGAGCATTATTGTCTTTCTCCAAACAATACAGCTCTTTGTTCTTTGTTTAAAAGTAATGTCTCTGCTTTTTGCAGCCTGATTCACGATGTGGTGCACTGTGGAAGTGCCTGGGCAGGGGATGCAGTCACAGACAGCACAAGACATGGGAGGAACCAAAGCATTCTTCAGTGATTATCTAAATGTGTTGCAGCAACATAAAAAAATCCCTGAACGATTCATTAAATAAGCTAAAAAAGACACAAACTGTTTGCAGAGTTGGGATTGCCAAGGAATATGAAGGACTTGTCACGGAAAAACCTCGCACATGGATTCTTCCCCTGTGGTATACCCAGGAGATCCAGATAAGTATCTTAAGAATATACAGTTACAGACAGTACAACGTGAACGTGTGGAGACCACAAGGTACTAAAACCTGGGGCTGACTCCTGTGTGCCCAGAACCTGTAGGGGTTTGTCATTAACTCAGAGCAATGTTTCAGTATTTGTCACACCTCACAGCAACTATACCAACATCATAAATGCTTGTTTGGGCCTCAGGAAGTTACTGCACCAAGAGCACATACTCTCACTTCACCACGCTCCACAACAGCAAGGAAGGGGACACTAGTGAGGTTAATTCCCATATTTTGGGTGATTGTTGGAAGGAAAAAATATGAAGAAAAGAAAAAAAAGTTTTGGGAGCCTCAGACACAAGCTGTGCTGTCAGGCACGAGCCTTGCTCTCCTGTGCTCTGTAACACACGGCTCTGTCATGCTCAGCTTCAGCAGGAAGGAGAAATGCCATGAAGACACAGGGACCCAAACCTCCTTCCATAGCTTTGGATTTCTATGCTGGAAGTGCTGTCTGAGTCTTGCCCCAGCTGTGGCTCTCAGAAGAATTTTCCCTGGTGAAGTTTCTGGTGGAGCAGTATTTTTGGTACCAAGGCTGAAGGCTTTCATTCAGTGGGGCAAATACCCTGTGCTTGTGCATTTTGAAACTGGTATTCTGTAGTCAATGGGCTCAAAAGCTGGAATATCAGTGTACACCTGGTTTGGAAATACACTTAATTAAATGCTTTCGCCCAGGAAGACCTGGAAACAGGCAAGATGCTTCACAAAACTCAGTGCTGCACTTTTTCAGATTCCAGTGTCCTCCAGCAGCCAGATGTGACAGTGCTGGTTTGTTGGGGGATTTTATCCTCCTGCAGATTAAATTCTAATTTAACCCTAAACTCTGCTCATTAAATTAACATTCAAAACCCCCATATGTTTGTGCTCCCTCCTTGTTCCCTGCATGTTACAGGTACAGAGTGCTAGAGCAAAGCAAATGTCACAGCAAGGACTGCATACAATGTCAGGAGGTTTGGTAAGCACAATTAAAAGCAGAGACCTCCCTGGAGCACCACAGTGATAACAAGGCAAGGCATTTTTATGTTTTTGAAAGCAAAGAAAGCCAAACAAAAAGTTATAAAGCCCTTTGTTCTCAAAGAGGTCATCAAACACATCTCTGGGTATCCACACAAGACTAGCTTGCATGAAGCCCATTAAATGGGATGAAAACTGCACATAACTGTCACTAGAGGAAAAATGATTCCTGTTTCTCTTGTTTGAACGTGCTGCATACTACACTGCTGAAGCAGAGGCTTTTCCCATGACTGCTGCACAGGCAGCCCCATCTATGAGGGCTCAGAGACTTGGGATAGCAGCAAAGTTTAGATAGGGAAGAAATAGGCATTTAATTCACTAGTGTATTTGCTTATTAACATAAACTTATGAGCACTAGCATTTGTTAATTATAACCAGAATTGCCCTGTAAGCACTCACTCTAAGCTGTATCCCATAGTGTCAAGGAAGCATCTTTAGACAGACAGCTGCAGGTTTGCTCAAATATGACAAATTGTTCATTCTGTACAGAGGAAGGGCTTGAACACAGCAGCCTTCCTGTAAGCGTTGTAAGAATGACAGAAGCACAGATCAAGTAGGATTTTAACGGAATTTGAGATGCTTGGGGCCAGAAGTTGCATTTTCACAATTTAACAATCCAAACTTGTAGTTCTGAGAGTGCCAGGCTCAATCCACCATCCACTCTTAGACAGGACCTTTGTCCAAGCAGAGACCACTGCAGAGCTGAGTAAGATCTCCTTTGTACAGACCACAAAACACACGAGTAACACGAGTTTCCTCAAAGTCAATACAACCTCCAGCACCCTCAAGGAGAGCTTTGTGCTGAAACACTTCTTGAACCAGGAGATGGGCTGCTGGGTGCTTCACACCCACTCTGCCTTCACAGGAGAACACTTGTAATGAAACCCTGCTGAACTTAGGAAATTATAATCAGAAAAAGAAAGTGTGGCAAACTGCACCACTGAGCTTCACTTCTTGCTGCTAACAAAGCTAACATGCATTTTAGTGTATGAATTTACAAAAGTGACTTGCCAACACATTGGTTCCACTGGTAATGCTGGAGATATCCTTGTGGGCAGCTGCACCTGTACCCTCCAATTATATTTTGGCAGCCATGCTGACACCGGTGGTTTCCATCACATTCATCAACATCTAAAAGGGTGAGAGACACTCTGAGTTTTGGGAGAGAAGCTCAAATTATGCTGTATTTGGAAAACATGTTACAAATAATCATACATATTCTTTTATTATATATATATATATAGGTATATTTCAGGATCTTCCAAAAACCTGACCACTTTGGGCCTTTCAAGTTTGGATTTGTGGCTCCATAGCAAGTAACCCAGGGCTGAAAACCATGGAAAGCTCACATTCAGCCACGATTTTCAGGTTTTGCATTCTGCTGTGGAGCAGACAGCAGAAAGCCATTTGCCTGTGGGATCCTAATGCTTTCCTAAGGGTCCCAGCTCCACAGCAGACAGACCCTTGCTTTTACCCAGGCATCCAACCCAGAAATCCCAGGATATCTCTTTTCAGAACAACCCAAACTCTGTCCCAGGAGAAGGCTCTAAGGACCCAGAGGAATAAGTCTACAACCCTTGAACTCTCTCTTTAGCAGGTCACCTTGGAGATGCAAGACTTCCTGTCCTTGATGAATCCCTCAGAAATCCCTGCAGGATTCAAAAGAAGTTCACTGAACTTACGACACTTCAACTAAAACATTCCAGGCTACGTCTCCTCAGAAAATATCTATCCAGCTCTTTAGAATCCCACAGCATATCCATTTTTTCTGGCCCATGGAGAGAAATACTGCCTTGTTGCTGAATTTCTGTACTCCCCCCTGCCCCCTTCAACCTACACATGCTTAGTTCTGTAGGTTTTGGTGCTTACTCCATAGGTCATTCCTTGGACAATAGTATGGCTGAAAGAAGATTAAGGAAGCAAGAAAAAGCCAAGTTAAATGCACTGTGTTGTACCCACCTTCACAGCTCTGCCCAGTTTGATCAAGTGAGAAGCCACGTTGACACTCACAAACAAAACTTCCTGGAGTATTCTGGCAAATGCCCTTTGCCCCACAAATATTGATCTCAGTAGCACACTCGTTGTTGTCTGAGGGAAACCAAAGCTCAGTGTTAGTTTGTAGCTGTCATTTCAAAGCTGATCTTTTGGCCACGCTAATGATGGAGGAGGTAAAGGCACATCAGCAACACAGGTGTCCCACTGCCCTCCCAGGTTCTCACTCTGCACTCCAGGACAGCTTACACTGCCCTCTTCTGAATCTGGAAACACAAAAGTAACAGGAAGGGAAACACTCCTTTTCTTCACCAAGAACATGGAGTTTGATGTTTTGGTCTCCAAACACCTCCAAATTCATACCAGTACCACAGGATCATGAAACTGACACAGAAAGAGGATCCAGCTCACAGAGCAGAAAGTGTTTTGCAGGAAGCAGTTCAGTTTAACATTTCACAGACCCGATGGGTACGTGTTCAGAGAACAACTGCAGAAATGTGTATTTCACAGCTGTTGTTTCAAGAAGCCTTGACATGATCTCAATGAGCTACAAGAAGAGAAATAGAACTTTTTCTTGCTCAATGCCTAAGAAAGGGTAAGGCAAGAATTAAAGTGGTGTTTTTACCAGATGGTTCTTGCAAGTGCAAAATTCAAAGACAGATTATGAAAGCAAGGGAAGGTAGGAGGAAGGGGCCTCTTTGCATCTTCTGCTCTGGTGGGATTAGGATCAGAATCTGGCCTCTGTTTCCATTTGATTTCTCAGGAAGATGATACCTCCTCGCTGCTTTGCTTCTGGAGTAAGGGTCAGTAATAAATCCCAAATGTGTGTCTCCCTTCCCACGTCACCTACCAATGCAGGCTGTATGGTGCTGAGTGAATCCAGGAGGACATTTGCAAGTGAATCCCCCAATAGTGTTGACACAAAGGAACTGGCAGTTGTGCTGCTTTGTTGCACATTCATCAAGATCTAAAAAAACCAAGAAAACATCTTTCACTTCTGTTTCCTGGACTCAGAAAGAAGTGATTACAATTAACAGCAAATAAAGCCTTTTGAATCTACATCTCACTTCCACGCTGGCTTCCAGGTCCTCTCACATGAAGCCCCACATGTAATGAATGGGACTTTGGAGCTACAAAGAGTCCACGCTAACACTGAATTGCAGACACCACCCTCATCTGTCTGAAAGTTGCTGTGACATAATAAATGTCTGCTCAGCCAATAAATAGGAAGTCACCACCTTCATGAGACCTGGCAGACTGGAAAATGGCCTTGCACTGAAGCACACTATTACTCCAAAAGAAATCTTGAAATGCTAACAACAAAGTACACCGTCGTTCTCCATGCCAAATTTGGAAATGCTGCTCTAACTTGCATGGTTTTAGTCAAATCTTGGTTACCAAGACACATAAATGTATGGAATTCTAACGAATGTTCTCTCCTGCACTGCTGTGCCTTATCCAGCACGCTGCAAAAGCAGGAGGTAAAAATTCTGTTCATGTTGGGCAATGCACTGCAAGCCATGCTCATCTTTGCATCCAATAAGATTCATTTATCATTGAATTATATGCCTTAAACCAACATGCTTACCAAAATCAGAACAATCATATATATTATTATTTACAGAATCTTTTAAGCTCAGCTACCATCAACCTGCAAAAATTCCTGTTGATCTGTTGTTCATCCAAATTAACAAGGAATTAACTGAAATACCAGCTCCATCCCATGCAGGCCACTTCCACTGTCTTTAGTGGAAATATTCACATGAATCAAGGAGACAGATTTGCATCATTTAAATGTCTTTGTATTCATTTTTGCCTGTGAAACACAGAGTTTCTGCAGCAAATTCTTTTCTTGATTTTTACCTTTGCAGCTTCTCCCATCTTCTTGCAGGATGTATCCTTTCGGACATGAACACTGGTAGCTCCCCTCTGTGTTTTTGCAGATGAAATTGCAAGGTTTTGGAGACTCATTACATTCATTCAGATCTGCAAGAAGCAAAAACAGCTGCCTCAGTGCTGGTAACCAAGATTTGTGATAATGTTTTACAAAATGTTCAGGATAGATCAGAAGAAAATCCAAATCCCCAAAGCATTAACAAGTGACATTTTATTTTCTCATTTTTCAAAATCTTTCTATTTCCTTCTTCGAGTCCTCTCTTAGTAATAAACTTTAGATACAGGTAGCATAATGAGAAACCTACCAACACAAAGAGTGCCAGTGATATCTGTAGTGTAGCCCAGGTTGCAGAGACAGCGGTAAGTTCCCCTCTCATTGATGCACTCCCCATTGCGGCAGACGTCGTGAATAACCTTGCACTCATCAATATCTGCAATTAAACGAGGGTTAGTTCTCAGTGGAACTGATTTTGTTCAGCTTCAATGGATTCTTGTGACCTGGCACAGAGAAACCCACACCATACATAAAATAATTACATAAAATGGTGAAATATTGCACAGATTTAAGGAAAAACATTAAGTGGAAAAGTATGGAATGGAGCATTAATCTAACTTTCTTATGCAATGAACAAGCTGCAAGTGGAAGGGAACAACTGGAGCTGATCATGTATCAGCCTCCACAAATCAAACATCACTCTGCCTTCATGTACACAAATAGCTCCCAATGTGTCCCTGCAACACACTCCAATGTGAGAGTGCAAATTCCCATTTGAGCGCATGTCAGTCAACCAGGACATAAAGCAAGTATCTGCCAAGATGGGATGGATGGCTTATCATCCACATCCACATCCTTTGGCTGTGCACCCTCCTCCCAAAGGACTATACTCAATATGAAAAATCTCAGAAAATTTTGGCTGATATCCAAAATATTGAGGACCTTACAGTGTTCAAATACGCAAAAAGAGAGTTTATAACTTATCACTTAATTTGGCATTGTCTAAGAGAGCATTTAAGGAGAAGTACCTGCTCCACTGGACGTGTATCCTCGGCCATGAGGGCAAAGCTTCTTGAAGGCCACGGTGCCTGGGAAGGGACAGACCTCACAGTTCTGCCCCCAGCCTCGGCCCCCGTCGCAGCAGCATTCGGACTTGGTGACGGCGTTCCTGTTGCTCGATCCGATCTGGCACATACTTTGTAAGACTTCCGTGAAGCAGTAGCCCTCCCTGTTGTCTGGAAGACAAACTGTGCATCACAGAGGATCCCAACGGTGACCTCCAGAGGGTCATGAGATACTGGGAGTTTAGTCAGAAATGTAACAGAAAGGGCATACTTCACCCTGAGACTGTGGAACTGAGAGTGAAAGGCTACCGGCAGTAAGAACGAGAGAATGACATCTAAGGGAAACAAAGACAAGAAATTTAGCAAAAGGTGGAAGAGAAGAAGTTACAATATGCTTATAAAATACATGTTTCTGTTTGAACCTAGAGGAAAAGGACTGGCTGAAAATCAGGACCAAAGAAATGTCAGAGCAGTTCCTGGCTGAGTAAAACCATGGAACAGTCAGCTTTTGTAGCAAGTCACTCCAGCTGGACTGACTGAAGCAGGGACATGGTGAGCATGGCAAGAAGGAACTTGCAAGAGGACACCTACATACGAAGGCCCTTTCCCCAAAGGCCTGTAAATTCAAGAGAGTGTTTTCTCACCATACATTTGTAAGTTTAATTTCAGCCCTCATTGCTGCTGTGCATGTGAGAGCTCATTCAGGTGTGAACTGGGACTTACCAAGGCACTCGTCCTGGGTGTCGCTGACGGTGAATCCCTCGTTGCACTCACACCGGTAACTCCCCACCGTGTTCACACAGCGGCCGTTCTCGCAGAGCCCAGGTTTGGTCTGACATTCATTCTCATCTGCGTTTTTGAAATTTTATGACAAAAATCAAGTCCAAGTAGGACTAATGCAGGTAAGAGAAGCTGCTATGGAATTCTTATGCTGTGCATTCTGCCTGGTTAAGCTTCAATTTTTTGCTTTTTCTTGTATTTTAAAGGTTCTTTTACTCAATTTTCAGAGGAAAGATGGCCATCTAGATCACAATTATTATATGTATTATATCTGCAGTACATCCCTCACTGCTTTTCAAAATTTTTCATAGTTACAGCTGCACTTCTGAATGCCATCCAAGGTTTAAAAAAAGTTCAGATCTACTCTCATTCATGCTAACAGAGAAACGAGCCTACAGCAACCGACCCAAATCCTCACCTTCTTCCTTCAGAGCATTCAGCAGCAGCAGTACAAACTGATTGTAAGGACTTTCACACCCAGATTTTCTACCTACTACCCACAGATGTGTACACCTGAACAGCAAAACCAAGTGTGTGCAGCACCAACAGATCCATTACCAGGCAGTTGTGCAATTCTTCCCCTGAGCTTCTTAACACTTTTTTAAGTCCAAAATTATTAGCTCTGCTGAGGAGCTGTGTATTTCAAGAGCTTCAACACTTCAGTGTCACTTACCTATACAGCCTTCCCCATCTGGTCTGCGCTGATAACCAGGCCCACAGATACACATATAGGTGCCAATTAGGTTTTTGCATTCCATCTGCTTTGAGTCACAGTCGTGAATTCCTTCTTCACACTCATTCTGATCTAAAACACAAGGTTTAGACTTTATTATATAGAGAGATGATCCTGGAAATTCACAGTAGTAAATTCTGACTTTGGAATCTCGATCGTAATCAAACCCTACACTTACATTTATTGTTCTAAACCAACCATAAAATATACTAGCCTTGAGCAAATTGATTTCTCCCAAATGCCCATTTCTAGGGCAAGACAAAACCACATCATCTGATATGACCTCACTTTAGGCAGATGTATAAATTTACTGGCAGGACAGGCCTAGCACAATCAAGTGCATAATGCGAACCATAGAATTTCATCCCAAATTCTTTCTGACTCAGTTACTTCCTGGGATTAAAACTCTGGCCCAACAGCGCAGTGAGTCAGAGCCCTGCCCCTGCAGGAACTGAAATCATTATCTCAGAACTGTGAGAGTCTGGTAGGAGCTTTACCTCGGCACATTCTCCGGTCCTCGCGCAGAACGTACCCCCCAGGGCACTTGCACTCGTAGGACCCAAACGTGTTCACGCAGCGGAAAGCGCAGAGCAGCGGGTTCTGAATGCACTCATTGACATCTGCATTTGGAGCGACAAAGACCATGGGGGAAGGGAAACACTTGTGTAAAACCCAGCAGACGACAGCACAGGTTTTAGGTACAGGCAATACCACAGATCCCAGTTTACTGAGGACTAACTTTTAATAGTTGGGGACCCTTGGTTCTGCTCTTCACGGATTTCTGTAGAGAAGCAGGCAACAGACAGGCCAGGATGTTTGCACAGCTACCTGAAGTTTCAATAAGTTCAACAGCAAGCAGCCAATGGAAATAATTTCCAGATCCATGCTGCCAAAATACTTTCTCAGTTAAAACTATATCTTTTCCACATCTAGGTTCTGGTTTTTTGGTTGGTTATTTAAACTCTACGTGCACTAATTCAGCTTCTTCATAAACTGAATTCCATAAAACAATATCCTTACCAGAAACATTATTTTGAAGTGCATTTACATAGGGTCTGGACAACTCGAGTAATTACTGCTATGTAGTGATGTTTATGCACTCTGCTAACTCCTCCTCTGCAATTTGAGCTTTCACCCAAATTCCGCAGGGAAGTGAATGAAGCTCTAACTGTATATAAAACTAATGCAATCTGATGCAAAAATAGAAGCATTCTTTTGTATGGGCTTGCAAAGAAATAGATGGTGGCAGATAATTCAAGAACAGCTGTGTCAAGTCAGAGGACAGTGTCAGAATGTCCTAGGACATTCTCCTCTCTCTGGTTGTAACAGGAGGAGACGAGTATGAAAAACCTCATCCCGTGTATGCAGAGATCTTTCCCCTGATACAGCCTCTCAGCTTAAGGACTTCCACAGCCAAAAGCCACAACCAAACTATCGAGCTTCATTTCCACTGATGGATTCCCACACAAATTTGTATAATCTCTTTCTGGGTCAATTTATACTTGTGGCCTCACTAATATTCTGCAGCAAAGGGTTCCACAACTTAAATGAGTACCATGCATATAAAAATGTTTGCTTTGGTTTGTCTAACATGTACCCTCTATTTTTGGTACCTTTACCACTTGTGGCTTTATAAAAGCATATATCTCTTTGACCACATTTTCCACACTGAAAAATTCTAATTTATTTTCTCAGTGTCCCTTCTATGCCTCTGATCTTCCTTACTTCTCTTTGTGCATTTTCAAATTTTAATTTTTGAAATGAGACACCAAAGCATGAAAAATATTCAACCTAGGGGTACCAAGGTAATTGTTGAGTATCGTATTTGTATTTTCTGGTTTGTTCTCTGTTTTTTCCCTAACTCACTCAAGCAGCCCATTTCCTATTTCCAGCATCCACAGCGAGTCTCTTCACTCAAGGAGGTAGGCAAAAACCACACACACAGTAAGCAGCACTTCTGGGAACTGTTCTGGAGAGACTGCACCCCAACACGCTCTTCCCTGGGCAGTCCCTTAGTAGACACCACCTGAAAGCCTGTCCACCCCAGCTCCAGTCAGAAAAACACACTACAGTTCAAGGTGGATGCGGGAAGGAGGAGCCCATTTCCCTGTTTCAGATAAAGAGGTATTGTTCCAAGTGTCCATATTTTCTTTTTAAAGCTGCTTTACTTCCCTCAACTGTCTTCCAAATCAGGGAACACAACTACAGCAACAGTCCTTAACACATGGGAGTCTCACCTTCACAGGTCATCATTGGCCCAGGCTCAAACCCTTCTACACAGGTGCATTCGAAGCCTCCTATCACATTCCTGCAAGTCCCATTTCCACACGGGTTTCCAACAGCACATTCATCAATATCTGCAAGTAGTTAGACCAAGGCAAGAATACATGGTTATACTCAACCAAAATTATATAAAATCCATGTTGTTGATGTACAACTAGAAAAACAGAATATGCAAGAACTCACTAAGTACTGAATTAAAACCAGAGACTCCTAGGATAATTTAGGATTGCTAGAGGTTGTCTGGGTCAAACACTCAGCCAGAGCAGGACCAACTTGGAGCAGATCGCTCAGGCCGTGCCCGGGCAGGTTTTAAGCACCAGCAGGGATGGAGACTCCACGATGTTCGAATAAAACAACCCCACTGCTCCTTAATGCCATACCCAGCAACTCAGGAAAAGCTTTAAAATGGAAGCTGAACAGCCGTACTTACCCACACACTCTGTCTCTCGTAGGATGTAACCATACGGACACTCACAGCGGAAAGACCCATCTGTGTTGATACACTGCCCAAATTTACAGTTATCAGGATCAAGGCACTCATCCACATCTTAACCAGAAATACAAACAACAGAGTAAGTGCAACTGGCTTCATGTGCTTTTAGACTTCTCTCAAAGAACAAGTGTTGTGGCAAGAAGTATTCCTGAGATCACAAAAAATACTAATATTTAAATTCTGACATATCAGGATTAGGGCACAGAATTTGTTTTGCAGGCCAGCTTTCAGAATGCAGAAAAGAAACTGATTCTAAATGTCAGATATAAACCTCTCTGACTGGGGCTACAGGGAGAGCAGCAGATATGAAAAGCAGTAGTCATCCAGTGCTCCTTAAATGCAAACTTTTGCCAATAAGGCTGAAGTGCTGTTTGTCTTGGGAGAGAACAGAATGTACTGAAGGGATCTGGGAAACTGTGGTTTGCACTTCTGGAGGATTAAAACCATTTACTGTAAACAGGCTACACATATTGTAGAAGAAAAGACAAGTATGCTACGTGACATTAGATCCATCCTCTAGAGCCTACATAAGTTTCCTAGCTCTACAAGAAGTTTAATTTCTGATATTTGAGATATTCAAGCTTGAATTTGAAATCAGTATGAAAAACTGGGGAAAGAAAAAGGTACAGAAGTTTCCACAACTCATGGCTTTTGGAAATAGTTGCAGAGGTGTGATTCTCAGCTGAAAGGGAGAATGGTGCATGGGTGGAAAAGGGACACTGGTGCAAAAATGGCACCGTGCAGTTCAGGAACTCACCCAGTCTTGCGTCACCAGGTCCAACAAGGATGCCAATTCCAAATGGACAAATCTGTCTGAATGCCTCTGTAAAAAAACCATAAAAATCAAACCATATGTTAAATTCTACCTTGGCAATCAGCATTCCTCACAAGCTACACGTAACCACTGCTACCAGTTCATCCTCCTCATGTTCAGGTCCAAAAAAAAGGTATGAACATGTATAAACTTATAATTTCATATTAATGCAAAAACTGCATGTTTGCTTTACATTTCATCCAATCTCCTGCATGCATATGTGTAAGGTCCTGTGAATAATTGCAGTATTTAACTTCCTTAAGAAACAAACTAATGCAGCACTTCTGTTTTAGAAGTATCAGTAGTAGTGGCTGCATTTTTTCTGTTGCAAAAAAAAATTTCCTACGTTTTCTGAAGAAGGCACAATGATTTAAACCAGACTCGGCTATCTTAAAGCTATTTCTTTTTTAAAAGATGAGGAAAAGGGCCTTGATATCCTGTGAGAGAGTTTGGACTGTGAAAAATACATGTGCTGACACTTCAAGGAAATGCTGCAACATATGCTGTGCTTTTCAACTGACTTTGGTTCACATGGTCCACGTCAATGGAATGAAACACGCACAGGCAATAGGCCTAGGAGGAATACTGCAACTGGCACTTCTAATTCTCTTTTCTAACCTCGGCTTTTGTGAGGATTTTCTGCAAAACATCTACATGACTAATGAAGGAAATGAGCTGCAATCATGTATTGCTGAAACCAGTAATGCTGTTAACCGCATTTGTCAGCACGAATTAAAGGCCGTTCAGCAAATTGCACCACGATGCTACAGAGGCCTCTTGAGTTGCTTGATGTCGACTTACTCAGTCTTAAAAAGGATACTAACAAAGGAAAGTGCTTCTTTAGCAACAGTCCAGGGAGGCTTTCCTTCCTCAAGGCCTGCATTTTGTTATTCCTTGCTCTTTTTGCAAGTCATTCACATTGATAAGATTGGAAATTTACATTTTCTTAATAATAAAATTCAGATGCAGATCTAGTTTAACTGTTTGGGGTTTTATTTTAATCAGATTTCACGTTTATGGCACCTCTTCCTATACCTATTTCCAATCAGAAGAATTCCATTTGTGTCTTGCAGGACTTGCCACTCAGAGCCTGTCAAGGACCTACTTGCTGCTTTCCACTTTCTGTATGTGATACCTCCATAGCAAAATACCCAGCCCACAATCACTGTAACAAATCTATAAACACAGAAGGAATATATTTGATATCTGACAATCCAAGGAACGTGGTTTTTGAGACTGCAATGGCCTCTACTTTACAGAGACCAATGACTATTACTTGGGTTAAACATCTTTAGAAAATTATTTTTCAGAATTCCTTCTAGTAAGAATCCCAATCTCCTTTCAGTTCAGAGAGACAGTATGGTAAGCTGGTCAATAACCCACCATCTGCTTCCTCTGGGCACAGCTCACAGGGATCTCCCCATCCCTGCCCCTTTAAGGCACAGCAACACTCTTGTTTGGAGTGGTTTCGGGACTTCGGCACGGAACATTTTCCATCTTCAAACTTGGTAAAGCAGTAGCTCACTCTCAGATCTGCACAGAGAAAAAAACTCGTTACGAGCAGTTAGGGTAACTTTGGCACAATTTTCACTTAGAGGTGTTAACTGCAAAATTACAGGATACCCCCCACCAAAACACCCGACTTCCATTGGCTCTGTTAATAGGGACCATCATTGCCTCTGACCCTGGAGGATTTGAATAAGGAGGGAAGCTCCGTACCTCAGGAAAGAAAAGCTATGGGATAGTTTCTTACTTCAGTCATGGAAAAGCAAAGGGATTTTCTCTTTGGTCCAGCAGAAATGGAAGGGCTGTACTGTCCTCTTATCCTCACCCCTCTTTGAAAAAACTGAACATTGCCTCATGAATTTATATTCTATTACTAGTAAGAATCACTCGAGTCAAGAGATTTTCATCAACTTGCAATGACAATATTGTGTAGTGCTAAAATGAGAGGCAATTTTCAACAGCTCTTTCCTTCCTCATTCTTCCGGAGGTACACACAAACAAAGCAAACTCTCCCTGTGGCACTACATTTTATTCCCTGAAGCTGGGTAACCAGGATGCTGGACAGAGCTGAGATCACAGACCACAAGCATCCAGCAGGCAGGGAGCTGGCAGCTCTCTCTGGCAGGGGGACAGCAGCAGGGCAGTTCTGGAAGCAGCTGCTCATCCAGTTTTCCGGCTGCAGCATCAATGCTGGGCAGTGTCCAGGTTTTAACAAAGTCCTAGGTAATGGGAAGTTTTAAACAAAACTTTGTTTGGCCTGAGATACTTGAAAAAAGAACAGTCCTCTTTAGGGCATGGAGAGAAGCCCTTTTGAAGTTCATACACAAGTGTGCATTTTCCTCTGACATTGTTTGGAACAGTGGCCTGTGTTTAAAAAAAAAGTAGAAGATTGGGCTGCATTATTTTGTTTCTTGGTGGGTTTTTGTGATTTTTTTTCTTCTTACCTGAAGAAAAGAACACCCTCAGACTGAAGAAACTTCATTTATACAACCTACATAAACACAGCTAAAACATGCTTTCTTGATGTTGAGTGAAGTAACTATGCCAAACTGCATGGTGGTTTGGAGACTTGGATGAATGTTTACTGCAGGTTGGATTCATTTTTACCAAAACCACAATTTCATTTAGCCCACTGTGAAGTGAAGAACTCGCTATGGTGTCAACAAGCATCACTGCTCTGTGCCAAGCAAAACTACAGAGGTCCTTATAAAGGTCTTACTCATCAGTGGTTCCCACTGTGCACAGTGTACAGGACATTTAATGCTACATCTATTTAATCACTTCCAAAGCCTTTAAAGTAATTCACTCCCTAATTTCTTGTGCTTGTTCTTTATACACAAAGTAAACTAACGTGTGGCTTTTATTACTAGATGTTCAGCTTTTAGCATCTGATCTGTCTGTTCGTGCCCATGTTTAGGCTCTGAAGTGTGTATACAGTAATCTGGAAGCCAAAAGACACTTCAGACTTCCCTAAGCAGATGGGTGCTTATTGTCCACACAACATTGCTTGCAAATTCTTTCCAACAATCTTTCTTTCCACCCACATGTTTGCAGAGAGGATCAGCATATAACAAGTGTTACGGTGAATATGGTAAGTGCTAAGGACAGCCTTAAACCCAGAAATGCTGCCTTTAGTCTCCTGCCTGTGCTCGTGCTCCATCTCTGTGTCTTGTTGCTGTCTACAAAGAGTCCAGGTAGCCCCAATATTTCTTCCAGAGGTGCAAGAAAGGATTTCAGAACAACATAATTTCTTTGCGTAACCTGGTGCATTTAACATTATCTTCGCCCCTTTTATTGCAATGTTCTGTTTAATGACAAACAGATGTTAGGGCAAGACAGAACCTGGCCCCAGCTACAGAATTATCATGTTTTCCCCATGAAAAACACTGTTTGAGTCCAGAGCCTTCTTGCTGTATTAGGAACAGCTCGTTATTAAGGCTTTTATGAAACAGCAAACAAATTTTGAAATGCCAGAAAATAGGAATGAACTTACCTTGGCATCGCCTTCCTGTGGAAGACAATACAAAGCCTTCTGGACACAGACATTTGAAACTGCCTGGGGTGTTGCTGCATGTGCCCAGGGCACAAATTTCTGGCTGTTCCACACACTCATCAATGTCTGTAAGAAAAGTAATTAAAGAGATGAGAAATAATAATATTTACACTGGCAGCTATACTGCATAAAGTGCAATTTTACATCATCACTGCTATTTATCATACTTGACAAACAAAAAAGCCCAACAAAAAAAAACCAGCAAGAGGAAGCAGTAATCCAAGTGCAAAATCCAGAGTCAGTTTTCAAATCCTCAGGCAGTGGGCAAACTTCAGCAATGAACCATCAAGGAAATAGCCTGGGATTACATTTTCTAGGGCTCAGAGCAAGGAGTTCTGGTTCAAACAAATGTTGGTGAGACCTTTTCTAGGAAGTGAGAGACTCACTAGTGGCTACAGTTCAGAACTGTAGATTGCCACAAAAGACCAAACATTACTCACATTTAAATGCAAGGGAAATAGGTAACAACTGTGAGCAGCTGAGAGAGAGACAGAGAAGGATTGTTCTGTACACACCTTCACATTTGTCATTCTGCAGGATGTATCCAGGAGGACAGATACACCTGAACGAGCCATCCAAGTTCTGACATGTGCCTGGCGAGCATTTTCCAGGCTCCAGTGCACACTCATTGATATCTAGAAGAAAAGAAAGACAATTTATTTGAGGCAATTGCTGTTATCTCAATAAATCTCTGACTGAGGCTGCTTTAATTTTGATTCCATCAAACTGAAGGTGGAACTTTTCAGGAGCAGGAGAGGAGTCATCTTCTCGTCCTCCTGTCATTGTTTTCTTCTGCTAGGTACGATGATGGCAGTGTGCCAGTTCTCTCTGACCCTACTGTTTCACTAAACATATCTGCTCAAGGTTTGCTGCCCTTTTCTTTAACCCTAAAAGAAAGCACTCACCAACACAAGTCCTTCCATCCAGGGCCACCTCATAGCCATCATTGCAGAGGCACTGGAAGGACCCGATGGTGTTCACACACTGACCATTTCTGCAGAGCATTCCATTTCCACTCGCACACTCGTCCACATCTAAGAAAAATAACATTGAAAGATGTCAGGCACAATGGAGATTGGGCAGGTGAGATTTCTGTTTCCACCATATCAACAAAGTAACTGATAACACAATCCCCTTTCAAAAGTGAGGGGACATGACCGTGTTGTAAAATTGTCAGAGCAGGAGTAAAAATCAAACCTTCCTGCATCTTGTGCCAACATTGACGTGGCTCTAGAAAAGTGAGCAGTGTGTAATCAAAGAGAATGAAGAAAGAGGGTTTTGTCTTTAATCATGCAGATCATGCAAAAGAAAAGATGGCACTCATGGTACTTTTATCAGAAGTAGGACGTCTCAGGGACATGTGCCTGGTCTCAGCACCCCTTACCTATGCAGTCGTTGTTGTGTGAGAGGATGAAGCCCAGGTTGCAGCGGCAGTTGAAGGAGCCAATGGTGTTCCTGCAGGTTCCATTGCCACAGGCGTCTCTCTCACACTCATTAATATCTACCAAGGAACAGAAGAGAAATAATCCACTGCCAACAGACTGAACAGAAGGCAAAAAGATTATCCTGTCTCCCAAAAAGAAGATTTTACATAGGTTTACACACTCGATATTAACATCTACAAAAATAAACAAGGGTCCAACAGTCATTTACTTTACTGTGGCTCCTATACCACCCTTCCCAAAGTAAGCCTAAGCCATCTTTAATTGTAAGCATTCTGAAATCTCAATTTGTTCATACAACACACAACTGACAGCTGTGAATGGGTTAAACACAAAATTCCCTTGCTAATGAAGATGACTGTTTCTGAAAAAAGTTCTTTTCTGGCAAGAAATCTACCCTTCATTCACTCTATTAACAAGTAGGCCCTATACAACTGCCACATTGCAATAGTAATCTATTAAATTCCTTGCCTAAAGGAATAAAGGAGACAAGATGCTCCAGACAATTCCAAGAAGAATGAAATATTTTCTCAAAAATGAAAGCATAAGCAGTTCATTAGACAGGATATGTCATTTTAAAGGTTCACTCTACTTTACTGAGATGGTTTTCATTCAGTATCAGCTTTTTATCATCTCTAATGGCCTGTTTTGCACCTTTGTCTGGTGGTAAATGGCTCGTGATCTCAGTTATTGTAATGCAACTCCTTTTTACAGAGAGGACAGACTTAGCAACTACCTTACTGGAAGCCTAAGTTCAGTTTAATTTGATATACTTGCCTATACACATTGTCCTGTCATCGTTTGTTTTGAATCCATTGTGACAGATGCAGTAGAAACTTCCAACAGTATCAATACACTGCCCATGGCTGCAGATATTGGGAATTTCCTGACATTCATTCCGATCTGAAAACAAACAGGTGCAGTGAAAGTTGAGGCTTCTTAATTACAAGGCTGGAAAGATGCATTAGCAGCAACCAAGACAGTATCCAGTGCATGGCCTAACTTAAAACAGTATTTTTAATCTATTAATGACAAAAACATTACTAAGTAAATCCCATTGCATGTAAATCACCTCTTCCAGTATTTGTGGACCTGAAAAAAATTTAGCATAAAAATGATATTTAGCAAACTCAAATTCTTGCTGGAGGGAAAGCATTTCACCATGGCTTTGAAAAGCAGAATTAATGACACGAGACTGGAAAGGGTCTGAGTCTGAGGGCTCTGAATTGACTGCATATGGATTACAGTTTGCATCCTTCTCATGAAAGCAGCTACTTGCATTTAGCCACATTTGACTGTAGCACAAATTGTATGATCAGCTCATGGGAAGCAACAGAACAGAGAAGGGGATGAACACCACACTGTTCTCTCTAGGCTTACAGGGAGATAAAAGGCACTGGGGGTTTATCAACTCATCGTGCAGAGATAGAACAGGCACACATACCTGTGCTACAGCACCCGTGAAATGGGGTGATTCTATAAACTGGACAGAGCTCAAACAGCAACAAGGGTTACAGCTGTGTGGAGTCAGGGAGTATTTTGTATAATTCTGCAGAGAAGGGGGCAAGCTCTCCTGCCAGTGAGTGATTGCTGCCTTGCAATAGCAGGGCACCTCTCATACTTGGTAACAGCCGACTGCTTCCTGCTACTCTCCTTACAAATACTTTCAGGCAGAACCCAGGGTTCTATCACTAGTAAATGAAATAAAATGTTAACAAACAAAATGTTTGCTCTCTGGCACAGTTTTTCCCATGACAAATCAGAAACATGAATCAAATGAGGTGTTTCTGTTGACCTCATCAGCACCAAGAGCTGGTTTGATTCAATATACTTCCTTCCTTCCTACACTGCAGCTCCAAAATATGAGAACTGAGGTGCTGCCATGAGCTTGTATTAAAATTGATTAGGCTCTAGTGTTCAGTAATTTTCTTTTATATGCAATCTAAACCAAGCAGATGCAGTTTCTCAGCAAACCACCCCAGGTCGTTGCAAAAGTAAAGAGTCAAGTTGTTCCTAATTGCAAAGAACTTCATGTACTAAATCTGCTTTTGCTGCTTCTCTTCTGCACTGTGCTTGGCACAGGGACACTCAGCACGTGGACAACCCTGACAGCCCCATCCCCAGGAGCTCTGTACAGCACATGGATGGGGGTGCACTGAGACCAAGCTCTCCCAATGTTACTGATGACACCACTGCTAATTACAGCCTGAAGGAGGCAGAGGAAAGCCAACGCTGTCTTAAGAACTCCCAACCTTCACAGCTCAGGAGAGCAGAGACAAAAGAAAAACTATGACTCTCTGGTGCTTTGTGGGCAAATGAATAGTGATGCCAAAAACTAATTTATAAGAAAAATTATTTATTTTACCACAATAGAGAGCACCAGAAAAACGCTATCTTGAAGGTAAGATAAATGCAGTACTCCCAGTATCAGTGGCTGTGATAGATCAGGTTTGGTTCAACAGCACATAAACTACCAGGGTGTGATGGTTTTCCATGCAGTAGCACGGCTGATCCAATACTGCAAGGTGCTTACCCCTCTCTGCTCCCAGCAGAGTGGTTGGGAATTTCCTTCCTTTGCTGGATCACGTACTTTATCAACCACTTTTATTTTTACTCTAATTGTGTAACTTTATTTTCACCAAATATAAAATAGGAGCAAAATACAGGGAAGTATTACTGTTTGTGCCAATTTATCTTTGGAATTGTAACCCGTATCAGAACCTTCCCTTGCTCTTCCTGTACTACTGTAATGAACCCTTAACAACAACAATTACATTAGGAACATATTGAATATTTACATGTGCCACTGCATAGCTTAACAAAGCAAAGTTTTAGTTCTCATAGTAGTGTTCTGATTTCCCCTACACCCTTTTCCCTTGAGGGTCACATGAAACAATGAAAAACTGCACTGCAGGGAAAAGTGCACTTCCTAAAACTCAAGCACTCAGAAGCAAAAACCCAAGGAAAATGTTACCAGCTTCCGTTGTAATTCTTATTTTGTTCAGAAATGTATATAGCATATAATATTTACATCAGCTTGACCCACTGCAGTCTTTAAAATCTCAGCAATTCTTTGAGTAAGCAAGATAACATGAATGCCTCTCTGGACTAAGATATTATAAGAAAAAGCAAATAGATTAGAAAACTGCAGTCCCACTCAGTGAGTATCTAAAAATAATGTTATGGGGCCTGTTTAAATCTGTATCAAAGTTAGGAAATTCAACAATAAGATTTTCAAGTTAGTTACTGCATACAGACAAGCAGATAAGTCTGCCTTATCAGCAGAAACTCCAGCAACAAGCAGTGAATTATTTGTAAAAATACAAGTGGAAAATAAATTCGTAAAACACATATAGAAAATCATAATGAAAATCAGAAAATACAGAAAGGTGGTGAATCAAATGGTCTTCCCTTCCTAGACGTGACAAGGGCTAAAGAAAAATGCTTGCATTTTGGTGGGATAAAGTGAAAGACAAACACCTACTCAGGTTTTTAACTCCCACTTATACATCCATGGCATGGGCCTGGAATTGCCTTCATGTTTATGGGAAGCTCTAAAAGACTTTCAGAAAAGAGTTCTTCAAGTTCAGATGATCATCTCCTGAAAAACCAGCTTTCTGGAGAGGAGAGGTGTTTTTCCAAGCCCTTTAAAACCCCCTCGTGTGTGCAGCCCCCCAGGCACTCACCGGTGCAGCGCCCCGTGGATGTGAACCTGTAGCCAGGTTTGCAGTCACAGCGGTAGCTCCCAGCTGTGTTCACACACTCTGCGTTTTGCTGGCAAACTGGTCCGTTCTGGCACTCGTCAATATCTGCCAAGGCAAGAGAGGAATTTGATTTTTACAGTAAGCTGGCAGTGCAAAGATGGAAAAACCACATTTTTTTAGCATACAGGTATTAGTAGCTTTCAATGTAAACACCATCACAAAGCTTTAGGCAAAAAAATTTTCATCGATTTTCCTTACTTCAGCTGCTGCAAAAAGAGCACTTTATCTCCCCAGAAATGTAACTGGGTTTCACTCAGAAGCAGCACACAGAAGATGCTTTTACTCAAAGCTCTCAATGCCTTGCCTGCAGCATCCATGTTGTCAGCAGTCATAACTCACACCAGAGAATGACAGCAATTCCTATGCTATCTTCAGTTTCTCCATTAAACCGACTAACACAATGTTAGGGAATGTTTAAACTGGGGAAAAAAACCCCATCTGTTTATATTTTTTACAGAAATATTTGTTCCATTAGAAAAAAATAGCTTGGAATTAAAAAAATTGTGCTCATGATCTGACTGAAGACTATTCTTTCTTGGCTTTAATGTCAAATGTGAAAAAAAAAATTTCTTCCCATGACTGCTGACTCATGTGCCTTCAAGGCCTCAGACGTCTGACAGAAAATGTGGTATTTTCTATGCAAAAGAATTCAAAATGTCTGAATTAACACAGACTTATTACACTGATACCAGGATTCTCCCCTCATTCAGGATGCCTAGCAGGGCTCTGATTCGGCAGGGTCTGAGCTGCCAGCTGGTGGAACACCATTTCTCTGAACGAGAGGAGCACTGTACCTTCACAGATCAGGAGCTTGTCGTTGTAGAAGAAACCCACAGGACACTCGCATCGGAAGCTGCCAACCATGTTTATACAGATCCCATTTTCACACACTCCAGGAATCTCCCTGCATTCATCAATATCTGCAAGAATAATTATTTTTTTTTAATACTTGTATTGAGCACTTCATGGAATCTTCTATAACAGAGTACGTCCTTATGCATTTACCCTTTAAGATAATTATCAAACATATAATGCAAGCATCAGAATGTTCCCAGCTGAACAGCGAGTGAGTCATTCCAAACTATGGAAATGCAGGTACTTCCCACTTTCTCAGGCTCTGACTCTTCACTGTACTGAAGGTATATCCTGCTCCAGACGTGCACAGGGTATCACCTCCTTCCTCACGTCTCCCACCCACAGCCCTGAGGAACCTCATCACCTTCCCGAGTGCTACAGTGGAGCCATTGGGAAGAGGCAGAGAGGGAATGGAACTCCTTGGTTCAGTACAGGAGAGCATGACTGAATGCAAACACTTACCAGAATTAGTTTTGCACTGTTTTACCCTTGTTAATCTGAAGAGACTTTCAGGGGTTTATGTAACAGTTTGAAAGCGCCAATGACAGGTAACATCTGAAGTGCTGCCAACATGCTATTAATTAGATTGATTAAGCCAGGCAGCCAGGGCTTGCCAATGCTTTCTATACACCCCAGTTAAGTAACTGATTTTGGCAGAAAAAAACCCAGCTGCTACTACAATTATATGTCTTGCCTATTGGGTCCTTAATATTCTGACACGAGAGAGTTCAGAGACTCCTCCAAAGCCTCTGCCTTTAGTAAACGTTGCCATATGCACTGAGGTCCATAGACATAGAATATGGTGGGAAATTATCAGCTACCAGGAGTTTCCATCAGATAATGCTGTTGTGGTTTTGTTTGGTTGTTTGGTTTTTTTTGCTGCTGGATCCAACCCTTAATTTTCTACATTAGATTCTGTAATTTTGAGTCCTCTGATACACAGGATGAGTAAAAATAGAACTGTTTCTGTTTCTGAAACAAACACCTGGAGCAACTATACAGAACTTTAATCCAAACAGAGAGTAACATCATTGGACTGTAAGCAAACATTAGAGGGTACACAGAGCACTGCCCCTGCAGAGAGGGCTCCCCCTTGATCCCACTCCTGCAGGTGTAAGGGATGTGGGTAACCCTGTGCAGAGCAGCAGGCCGAGAGCCCCGGCCCCGATCCCAAAGCAGCAGGGGGAGCTGTGATTTGCACAGCTGTGAGCAGCAGCTCTGTGTGCATCAGTCTCAGCCCGCACTGGGATGTACTGGTGGGCTCTGGGACGGCCCTTCTGTTGCCATTGGCTCCCGAACCGCACAGCTCCGTGCTGGGGCAGAGCAGCCTGGGCACCCCTGCACTCGTGTCAAACACGGCACTGCAGCTTTTACCTGAACATGCCAGCAGAGCCAAGGGCTCCCTGCTGATGCTGATGAAGGGCCCAATTAGCTCGGCAACAATTTGGACTAATGCTAATAGCCAGAAGGGGAAACTTTGCTTCCAAGAAATGACCTCGTAAATAATAAATATTGTTCATTTCTGTAACCTCTTTAAAAATTACATTCCCCACTTCACTGGAAATATTTCCATCTAACTAGCTGAACACTGCATCACAGCAACAGCTTCATGCTAAGGCATCTGATTACTGCCTATATGCCACCTCTGTTTGTTACAGGGTACATTATCTGCTTTTCATTTGCATTTCAGTGTGAATAAAAACAAAAGGGAGTCCCATTAGGGATTTACTCAATTCCTTGTCCTAGAATTCCTCATTCTCTCCCTCTTTTTGTTTTGCAATTTGTTACTCACGATTCAAATGTAACACACAATAACATATGTGAGAAATATTCCAGCTGAGCAGAAAAAAGGATTTTTGTGTCAAACCAATACCCAGGGGGACCGATGTGAAATGTCAGACTAAATCTTGCTTTAGTTTGAAGGAAAGACTCCCAGTCCCTCTCAGACCAAATGCTGGCTGGCCTTACTCCCAGCCCTCTCATTCCCAGTATCTGTGCCCTGCTCATGCAGGCCTGATTACAGTTTCTTTGGAGCTGTGTGTTGCCTTGATTACAAGCAGCAACTATCACTGCTGCCAGCTAGGAGTAACCAGGCAGAAAGTTTGCACTTCAGTTGGACTTAAACAGAGGGTTGAAACTCCATCATGCTGTTTAATTGTTATTCCTCCCATGAAAAAAAAAACTGGGAAAACAAACCTCCCCTCTTCCCCGGGCAGAGGTAGCATGGAATTTAGTTCAAAACATAAATTACAGCTCACCAACTGGTAATCCTGTGTAAATGTCAATGAAGAAGCCAGGCCTTTGACTTCCACAGAGTGTGGAGAATTCATCTGCAACAGGAAAACAAAGCAGTGATTAAAGCATTTGGAATTAATCAACAGTCAAAAATTCATCATATCCTCTGGCTAAGAAAATTCTTCTACTCTTTCAGCACCTGCAGGGCACGCAGAGGTAAACTCACCTCCCAAACTCACCATGTGAGCTCACTTGGGTTCTCATCCAGCTGGGCTCACATGCTTATTTTGCTCTGCTTATGCCTATCCCTGTGCATTACAGTGTTTGCAGACAACTTTAGATCGTCTCTAAAAACCTGAACTACAAGTTGGAAGTTAATCAAGTGTCTAGGAAGTTGCCCTTGAAGCAAACCACCTCAAACCAGAGTGGGATGTCCTGCAGTCTTACCCAGCGTGGAAGAGTCATGTACAATTAGCAGAGAAACTCCAACACCTTACATTTAGCTGCTCAACACAGATCATTCTCAGAGCACACCAAGGTGTCTCTGTAAGCCCCGGCTGCCACGAACCTTCATGGCAAACAGCAATCGAGGCAGAGCAGAGCAGACCCCGTATTTGTTGGAGCAATACCAATAAAATCTTGGTCAGTGGATCAACAAGCACTTGCAAAGAGATGGATTAATCAATACAGACCATGAAGTCTCTGAGACAGTGAAACTGGCACAAGGGAGGCACAACCCAGCAGCATGGACACAAACCACTCAACACATGCCTTCACTGTGACTAGGGCTGATCATCTCCAGGACAAAGAAACAACTAATCCCTTCATTTTAGACACACAAGAGCAGAAAAAGACATAGCATCTCTAATGGTGCTACACTCACTGAGAGTAATTATGATGTTACCAAGGCTTTCAGATAGCTTTGCAATGCCAAAATGTACCTGTGCTGGGGATAGGACACTGTTCACAAGGCTTATTCCATGCACGTCCAATGTTGTAGGAACAGCAGCACATTTTCTTGGTCATGTTGAAGAGCAGCTCACCATCACAGGTTTGATTGTCAGCGTAGTAATTTCTGTAACACAGACTTCTTCTCATATCTGTGAAAATGAAGAAAACCTCAGGCCAATGCAGCAGGCAACTCTTAGGGAAGATGATCTCCCTGGCCCAAGGCACAGAGATAAAGCTTTAAAGAAAGCCCAGCACATACCCATGCAGTTGTTTCCTCCGTTGACTTGCATGTAATCAGGAGGACAGATGCAGGTGTAGTTCCCAACAGTATTGTAACACGTGCCAGGCCCACAAATGCCAGGTGTCTCACACTCATTCACATCTAGAAGAGAACAAACAGGCAGTGAGTGAGCGGCCACAGAAGCTTTCTTCTTGTGCTTCTGAGAACAAAAATACCTCAGTAATGCCTGAGGTAGGAAGGTACTGGTGGAGAAGAGCTGAAGGAGCTCTGAGGAAGGTCACGGTGGGGCAAAGCCACACAGAGAAGGAATCAGCAGCACAGGGGGCCATGGAAGGCCCGGCTGTGATGCAAAGATGGGAACTGATACATCTGGGTAGCTCAGAAACAGCAATTTGGCTTTTGCACCTGTTGCACAAAAACAGTATTTGAGGATCTCCCCCATTCTGGATTCTTAGATCTGGAAAAGAACCAAAGCAGTTCCCTGTGGAGTCCCCACTGAGCATTGCCTGGCTGGGGAAAGTGAGCAACTTTCCCAGCACAAGATGTCATATTTACTTCATCAAGCGAGTGTTGGTTAAAAAAATCTAACCAAAACCAAACACAACACCATCCCCAAAACACCTCAGTTCCCAAAAGCTAAAAAATATTTCCCCAGCTTTACAATTTTAGAGTACCTTTGACACACCACTCAGCATCTGTTGAGCTACGTAAGCACAACATGGATGAAGCACTTTGGTTCTGCCTTAATTTAGGGCCTGAATGTTCTGTATTCCTGCAGTGTTTTGCACATCACAGGCACTACATTAACATTATTAACAATCTGGAAGACTGAAGACAGCCTGGAAAATGGGAAATTTTAGAACTTGATGGGTTGCTTAAGGTTTTATGTCCAGTACACCCTGAGAGTGGCACGTAATGTGACACATACTACTGACTGTGCTATGGAAAGGAAAATGTTTTGCAGTACAACCAATATTTTCAGTTGGCCATTGGATCAGCAGGAGTGAAAAAAGCAGTGGAAAAATACATGGACACACCAGCCCACCAGATTCATGGGGAAAGTTTGTTCTTTTACCTGACTGCTTATTCACTGCCCATTAACAAACAGCTATTTTTTATAGCCAGTTAGCAACTTATGTTTTACTTATAGAAAAAATTGTTGGGTTTTCTGGATCATTTTAAGCAAAAACTTGCAAATATTTCAACAGGGTCAAGAAGGAATTTTCACACTCTCAATGCAATTGTTCAATTTTCCCACCCTAGAGCTTTACACTGCTTAGTCTGGTTATGCTCCTTCTCAAGGAAGATTAATTCTTAGCATATTGATCTGTCACTATTTTCAAAGAATAAAGCAGAAGACCAGTTAAGTGAAAGCTCCATACCATCACACACTCGAGTCTCTTCATTCAAGTAGTACCCTGATGGACACTGACACTGGAAGCTACCAAATGTATTAATGCATTTTCCTCCTTGGCAAAGTCCAGGCAGTTCTTGACATTCATCAATATCTGTCCAAACAAACCCATAAACATTTCATTAATGTTTCGCATGAAAAAAAACCCCCACCCTCACTATAGAGTTTCACAATTTCAGACATGTAAATATAGGAAATTGCAAACATTACCTTCTAATATAACTGTAATAGGGTTTGGTCGGAATCCTTCCCCTCCAGGACAAAGAACCTTATATTCAGCTGAAAACAAAATCAATTTATGAGCATGTGATAGTAGAAGCATTTTCAGCACAATTGTTTTTGAAAATGGATCAGGTTATTACAGAAAATTTAAATGTAAAGTTACAAAATAACCAGCTAGAGACATTAGGTTTTACTCTGTTACATCATCTGTTATTCCATTTTCATAATGTAGTTTTTGGTGCAATAGCAAACTTGCTCAGAAGTGATAACAATATTCTGACTAAACAATCTTTCTGAAAGACCAGTAAAGTTTTTGGTTAAGAGCAGTGGAAGCCTGTCCCCTGCACATCCACAGTAAATGCACATCAATATTTGAGCTACCTGGCTAAATCAGGCAAACCCCGACGAACACATGGCTGTGTGGAAGCCAGGAGGAGCAGACTCACTTGTGTTCACCAGCGGGCAGTGCTCACAGGGAACTCCCCAGGCCTTGCCCAGGGAGCAGCAACAGGAGGCCTTGGAAACACCCACTCCAATCTCGTTGCTGCAGAAGGTGCCACCGTTATCGCCACGAGTTTTGATGTCCAGGTAGCAGTTGCCAGATCGTGTATCTGTTCACAATGCACACAATGACAAACACATCTTAGGAGAGAGCAAAACACAGCACATCCTCTCAGGGTGAGGGATACCCACAGATGGCTCCCATTTCTTGCCAAAGCAAGCGAGTTGTGTTGCCCAGGGGGGCCCAGCATTTCCCACTTAGGTAGGTTGTTGGTGCCCCATTCCTTGGCTTTTTTGGACTTTTCACAAGGTAGGAAACTTATTCATCATGACCAAGGGCAGTTCAGCTAGGCTTTTTCTCATTTTCACTCACATTTTCCCCCACATTTGTACATCCTCCCAGTTCCAGATATCCACTGCTTTCTCCTCTACTCCAGGTTTACAAGCAGAAAAGCATCTACTAAATGTTGGGAATTTCAAACACATTTAAATTTGAGAAGCATCCCTACACCCTCTTAAACAAACAAACCCAAAAAAATATTAGGATTACTAAGCAGTTGGAGCCTAATACAAGACCATTTCCATTGGTCATGAAGCTGCACCCAGCCAAGTGCACTCAGTGCTCCAAGAGCACGGATGGCTTCATGCCACAGCTTCATTTGCCTGCCACCTTGGGGCCAGCTGGATGTGGGCTTAAGTTTGTTGAATTTTAAAATTGTCTCCTGCCTGCTGTAAATTGTGGACAGCTCTAACAAGCCCCAAGGGGATGGTTCTGGCAGCAGGGCACTGCTGGCATGTTGCATCAGCTCTGGACACGCTCCTGCTGCCCTATTACAGCTCCCAAGCCAGGG
>VZTA01015723.1:420555-469172 GCA_013398855.1 Mohoua ochrocephala | reverse complement strand
TACAAGGCACGAGGCGGTTCCCGAGATCAGGCAGCAGTTGGCAGGCGGCGGCTGCAAGCTGCGAGGCAGCTCCCGGGATCGGCACAGCGGTGCGAAGCAGGCACGGGCGGGGAAGCAGAACCACAGGGAGGAGGGTGCGAAGACGGGAGCAGAAGGGGCCAAGCTCCCCTTCAACCGATCCAAAGCAAAAAGACAAAGACCCAGAGACGAAGACAAAGACCCAAGAAGCCAGAAGCCGAAAAACTCCCCCCCGGCGCTGCAGCCAGGTGCTTTTATATGCCCCCAAACTCCTCCCCCAACTCGGCTTCGCGGACCCGCTTTTGGCGGGCATTTTTCGCGGGCATCCGGGTACTTGCTTTCTCTGTCCCGATTGACTGCCGGGTGAAGCCTCTCTGGGGACAGGGCAACAGGGGGTTTTTTTCAACAGGAATTTTCCTTCACCTCATTTGTGACACATGTTGAGGCATATATATTGGTTCCTCTCAGTTTGGCAATTTGAAACTAGACTCAACAGCTGAAAACAAGTCCTGAGGCTTGAATACTTCCATGGAAATTAATGTTGTGGTATCTGCTCATTTTTCAATATATGGTGTGTGGTTTTGTAAAATTAATAGCAATTTACCTACAGGATCTGAGAGGAAAAGTAACACTGGAAGGAAAGAGAAGGCTTGAAAAATGTTTTTGGGAAATTTATGCGCTGTAAAATTTCTTCTCGAGGCAATTCTTCATTCCTGGAAATAAGAGCCAAAAGAGAACTTTTTTGTGTTGGAAGGAAAATAGTGTCAAATCTAGTACCTATCTAATGCCTCTGGTTGTCAGAGAATCAATCATAGAATCATAGAATGGTTTGGGTTGGAAAGGATCTTAAACATCATCTACTTCCAACCCCCCTGCCATGGGCAGGGACACCTTCCACTAGACCAGGTGGCTCAGAGCCCCATCCAACCTGGCCTTGAACACTGCCAGGGATGGGGAGTGCACAGGTTCTCTGGGCAACCTGTGCCAGTGCCTCACCACCCTCACAGTAAAGAATTTCTTCCTAATATCCAATCTACTCTCCTTCAGTTTGAAGCCATTCCCTCTTGTCCTGTCACTATACATCCCTGTGGAAAGTCCTTCTCTGTCTCTCTTGTATCCCCTTTAGGTGCTGGAAGGTGCTAGAAGGACTGGAAGGCTGCTACAAATAATCTAATGATTGACTACTGCTTCTCACCTGTGTAGCCATACATTCCACTCTCTTACTCCAGACTGAAGCAAGCTACTGCTGGAAGCTTGGATTAGGATTCATCTGTTTGTCTTCAGTGCTCTTTGCTGGTATTTGGGGTCATACAAGCCAGAAGACCAGTCCTGACATTCTGTGTCCACAGGTCTGGGCTTATACACAGGCTTATGAAGGACCCTGCAGAGCTTAGGCTCTCCTGGTGCTGCTTGGTCTTTTGAAGCTGGCAAATCTTCCTGGTCCTTATGTCTCAAAATAATATTTTCTACAACTGCAGCTTGTCTGAGCGTAAGTAATCCTATTACAAGTAAATTTGGCCTCAGAGATGAAGATGAAGCCAAAAGGCAAAAAGCAGTGAAGTCACACGCTTCAAAGACAACTGCTCTGCTGCAACAACCCCCTACATCAAATTATCATTTAATTTACAGAAGTCCATGTTCCTTTTTGAATTCTTAGATTAATATCTTAAGTAAATAAGATACGTTTGGATGGTCAATTTTTTTTATCCAGTTCTTCTTTGGAAGGATTTTTTTTTTTTTTTGGCTTCAAAGAAGCCAGATTCATTCCTCCAGTTAATAATATGGAATTAAAGAGATATTTCATGGGAGTTAGTTTTGATTTGAAGACTCATCAAGTTATTTTCTTCAGTTGCTGAAAGTCATCATTCAGGACAGGAAATCTATGGAGATTTAGTCAAAAACACAGCCACTTTCTGAGATTCTCCGTGGTTCGGGTTTGAAAAATAAAGAATTAAGCTGTGTTTCTAGGTTTCTGAATATCCTGGACTAGCTCCATGGGATTGAGAACTCTTGTGTCACAGACGGCTGCAGAGAAAGGGCAGGAAAATCTCTGCTGCTGCCCAGTGTTTGTCCTGGCATCTTTGCTGTTTGCCTTCCAGCCATTAAAATGCAACAGTGCTTCTCATGGGTATAAAGCCATGGCAACTTATTCAGTGTTAAGGTTAAATTCCACTTCAGCTAGATGCATGGAGGGGCTTCTATTCTTTCTGTTCCCTCTGTAGCAGCTGTGGACAGTCCACCTTTTACAGCACTATCTGCAAACCAAGGTGGTACCAGGCTCTAATGTAAAAATGCACAATAGAAACACTAACAGAAAATATAAATTGCGATGAGATGTTTAATGACTTTCATGAAAACTTTAGGTTTTACAATCTTAAGTAAAAGGCAAAAGATTTGTGAACAGTTCTGGATGAGTGCTCTACCTTTGCATTTCAGTGCTAATTGGAGTGATGAACCCATGTCCTACTTCTGCAGTAATGTGCTTAGATATCAATCACCAGTTGTGGCATAGTGCAGCTAAATACCTTTGTATTTCCTCACTCTTAGTACCACCAGCCTGATGGTGCATGGGCCCTGAGCACACATCTCGGTTCCACAAACAGAACTTGGTACTTCTTTTTCAAGTACATTCACTCCCTTCTTTGTTTCCACTGTAACTTGGTGATATTTCCTGATTTCCTCCTTGCTGAGTTTGTTTGCCCAGATCCAGCTGATTCACATCTGGGACAAAACCCTTTATTTTTCTGCCTTTATCTATACTGAATGCCTCACGCCCAGTGGAGATAGATAGATAGAGAGACACCTTCTGCCAGGTGTATGGGATGAAGAAGCTCTGGGCAATCTGCTACCTGAAGTTATTGTATTTTGCTCCTCTAGTACATTCTTACAGATCACAGGCATTGTGAAATTATCGGTGACTGAGGACAGCCATTTGCCCAGGCCAAGAAGGGGTTCCATGCCACCGTACAGGATTTGATGAACAGAAGGATGGATGAGGTTGGCTCTGATGAGCCGCAGGGTGAATTTCAGATCTGGAGAGAGAAAATTGCAGGCAGAGACCTTTGAGAACAGCTGGAGACTTTACTGATAATTGCCTGATCTAGTGAGATGTTCCTGGCATACAGCTTTGTGGCAGAAGGAATTACAGTGCCTAATTACTGGCCAGAAATACCTAAGCATAAAATCCACCTTGTGTGAGGAAATGGGAGACTCATAGGCCCTCTGTGTGGGAAAGGGCTTAGAGGCACACAGAACTGCTTACAGGGAGCCACATGATCTCACTGTGTATCTTCCAGGGCCATTTACCTTTGCTGCGTTCAAGGGGGGAGATAATTCCTGGTCTTCACATTGTCACATCTAAGTAAAGAACATACTGTAGCCTGCATGTTTCCACTGAGCACCAAAGGAATTTTGACCTTGTGTATTCTTAAAGATCTCCTGAAGCTCATTTCCTAGTAATGAAAAATCACATGATTTGTAGTAAAATGTGGTTGTCAGATTTCACTTGGCACACAACCCAGTCCTCTGGGCGTGCAAGTCTGCCAGTTCAGTCCTGCACTACAGCAAGACCTTGCAGATGTTTACGAGCTCCCAGTGTTTCATTTCTTTTCCCTCTTCCAGTCTGAGGAAGAACAGAGAGCTGCAATACCTATCTCTTTGATTAGGAAGATAAACCGGAACTTGTTTATGGTAAGACTCAAGAAGGTGACAGTCCCGGTCTAAAGACATCTGCCTGTCCTCAAAGAATGACCCCTGAGCCTGGCACAGCACACAGTTGTGTAATATATGTCACTTGTACATTCCTTGGTACCCATCCAGAGCTCCAATCTGTGCCAGTCCCATATCAGTATCAGCACAAGGAAAGGGTTGGCATGAACACAACTGGTGGGCTTGGGTCTGCCTCAAAGAGCTGCAGTCCCAAAGGAGAAACAAAGCCAAGAGGAAGGAAGCAGCAACAAACTTGACCTTAGCATGCGGCTGAAAGCCAGACTTCTCGTGGGTTGAGTACTTGGATTTTTGAACAAATTTGTTCAATTGTCTTTAATTTGAACAATGGCTAATGGGTTGTCTTTGTTTCTGCTTCTTAGTGAAGTAGGACTTTGTGTATAGTCTTTGTGCACAAGAAGGTTTCCAAACAAAAATGTTCAATAAGCATGGCACATTTGTCCTCAAACAGAAAAAAAAAGCTAGAAAATCTGCATTCCTCAGCTAAGCGCACACATATAAAAATGTATACAAATACTGTATCTTTGTGTGTATATTCAAGCAATCTGTTATATATGAATTGCCATTCTTCCCTAGTTTTGTCAACGTGTGAAATGATTCCTACCTGGAAGCCAGACATACACCTCCAAAATGAGTCTGGTGGGTTTTCCAGATTTGTGTTTTCATAGTATCTAGCCACACTTCTCCTTGTTTTACCCTTTCCCATCTTAACAATAGGAACAGCTAGGAAAACTGTTGAAGAAATGAAATTCTGAGCTGGTGAATCCAACTGAATTATCTGACAAAGATACTTGCAAATCTAGGGCCTGCATCTCATTTTGTTTAATAAACCAGCAGCAGCACCTGGCATTTCCACAGTGTAGGGCAAATACTGTATTTTATGCTGCAGGATGAATTTGCACAGTCTTTTCCTGGACTCCATCTCTCATTCACACTGTCTGGCACCTACAGGGAGTGAAAGAAGGGCTGGTGAGCTCTGGACCGTGTGCTCTTTCACGATTACTAAATGGTATTTCATGGGTAACACCAGTATTTTTTATATCTCAGTAAAAGCATGTTGCTAGTGTCAGTGACTCGGAATTTAAGCAGTGATTCATCACTAGTTTATTTTCAAGACAACATCCCAGAATCTTTCCCCTAGGGCTGGGGTATGAACTCTGTTTGCTACCACATGGCCATTTCAGCAAAGTCCCAGCAACAAGATTCAGTTCCCACAGAGCCAACATGCAGACTTCCACTTCCTTGTGGTCAGGAAGATCCAAATATCAGGTCAGACCAGTATTTTCAGCCACTGGAAAAGATAAAAATCCTGAGGTGCCCAGATTGTTTGCGTACCCTGCAGCCCTGTTCCACCAACACGCCTGCATAAGGTGATCCTTTCTGCTTTGCAAAGAGCCAAGTACTCAGCTTTTCTGGACTTGGGTGATTCAAGTCAATTTGTCCTGATAGAATTGACATCCTTTAAGAGGACAAGCACTTAACCTCAGTCAGAGAGAGACTCCACCACACTCAGATTTGGAAATGACATTTTGATCCCGCCCACAGTAGACAGTACTCACAGTGACTTTTTATAGAAATGCCCTCAAATGCTGATCTCAATTTCTGTCCAAATCACTCCATGTACTCATGGGGAAGATTAGTTTTAGTGCATTGTTTGTATAAAAGGAAAAAAATAGCAAAAGTCCCGTAAAATTCTGCCTACATGTACCCTTGAATTGCAGCACATCAAATACATTAAGACAGTTTTGTCCTAAAAATTTTGAAAGCTTTTCTTGAGTAGGTGAGAAGGAGATAGTCAAAGCACACACCATTCAATGTATATGAACAGTCTGTATTTTCAAAGGTGTGAGAGCTGCTTGGTTTTATTCAGCTATATTAAAAGCTGGGAACATCAGGACGTTTGTGGACCCCTCGATTTTAAATGCCGTAAACAAAGCAGAACTGCCCTGCACTCCATCCAGGATGTACTGGCTGATTTCTTACAAAAGAAGAGAGACTTAGGCCTTCGAGAGGAATTCCAGAGAAAAATTTGAAGTTTAAGGCTGAGATATAAAGTGTAAATAGGACCATGGGAAATATAAACAAATACAGGATAAAGCTGGCTTTATCAGAAGCAACTTGAAGAGAGATGAGAGCTGGCCAGGCAGAGCAGAGCTCTTAGGGTCTTGAGGACACATAGCTGGAGCTTGATGAGAAGAGAAGCCTGAGGTACAGAGATGTCAACCTCGTTCCCTCTCCTGCAGAGTCTTGCTCCCCATCAGTCTGACAAGGAAGGGTGGAGCCAGCACTGTGGCTACCTCAGCTGGCAATCCCTCTGCCATTAAAATTGGAGGCAGCATAACTGAACGGCAAAAGTCTATCCCGCGGAGAAGGAAGCCTGCACAGCCCTCTGTTCTGCCTTTGCAGAGGGCCTGGCTCCCCCAAACCCTGCCCCTGTGTGAGGAGGGCAGGTGTGCTATTAACTTGTCATTTATTCACTGAAAGAGAGGGCTCCCATGCCGCGGCAGCCCAGACGGACACGGTCACGGTGCAGTTGCATTCCCTCTTCTGGAGGCGTTGCCACGCATCCATCGCTACAGTCGATGAGATGCAGAAGCAAACAGATGAGTTAGGTGAAAAATGAACTCATACTGGGAGCAGCTGAGCACGATACAAAAGGGGGCAAAGCCCTGGTGGTGGCACTCACAGACGCCTCCCACCCTGGTGTTACCGCCCACGTGCTTTGGCAGCGCTTCGTGTTTTGCACCGACCTTGTTTTCCTGTTGCTTGAATGCGAGGGCTGATCTCGGCCTTTGTGCTGCTGCTTGTTTGTGTTGAGGAGCAAGAAGCAGCCCCCATTCACCCACCCACCTTCCTTGTTCTGAGGCACTGGGCTCCCATTTAATGAGTGCTTGTACAGCAGAGCTTACAGCCCATGGACAAGGCCAGACAAAAGGGCAAGGAAAAACAAAATACTTGAAAAGGACAAAGAAACAGTGAAATTAACATAAATTTACCTAGTTAGAAGCATGCTAATTGTAGCAAAAATCAAGGCTGGCATTCTCACAGCCTGGCTTTGCTGGGGAGTGTTTTGTCTGGCATCATAACAGGGGTGAACCTCTAATTAGTATGATCTTGAAATCAGTGGGGTATCGGCACAGTAGGAGTAGTGGCTACACTTCCAGACCTCCCATTTAAAGTAGCCTGAGCCCGGAAGAAAGAAGTCTTAGAAGAGAAACACCAATAAACTCCATAGCATATTTCAGACTTCTAAAAATTTTAATCATAATCACTGTTTTACTCACAAGAAAAATGGTGATTTTAATGCAATTTTCAAAGGAGAATCCTATTTAAAGCTCCTGTTTCCTCATTTTGGTAGATTCCCCATGGAAATGTACATAAGGATATCTCCTTCAGAAAGCAGAGTGCGCTGTCCTTTGAACTTAGATGAAATTCCACATGGAAAACATAACAGCTTGGTATTCTTTTTGCTAACAGAGTCAACAGAGAGATATAGGCACGCAGAACGCAATATATATATATTTATATAAATATATATATAAATAATAATCTGTGCCAAAGGAAAGGAAACAAGCTTAGGGTTAAAAAGGACCAGGAAAAATGGAGTGCATGTCTTGTTTCTGCTCTTACTTTGAGAGTAGGATTCTGCAGTCAGGTCTTGCGTTATCATCCCACCTCTGCTGAGAGAATATGTATGGCTTCCTGTGCAAAAATCAGATGTATCACTGCTTAGGCAGAGGGGCAAACATGCTGCATCAAGCATAGGCTTTCTTTGTGACAGTGATCAGATAATTTAAAAAATCAATGCCAATGTGAGATTTGTCTATAAAGTGGGGGTGAATTACGCAGAAATGTCGATAAACCAGGAGTTGGGAAGGTAAACAGAAAGTAGGCTCAGACATAGATTTTAAAGCAATCTGGTCATATTATTAACCCAAGCACCGGATTTCAGGGTGAGCACATATGTGCATAACATGCTCAGCATGCTCCTGATGGAGGCCCACAGTGAGGGACAGTACCAGAGAGCTCTGAAGCAGGAGGTGCCTGGCACTGATTTGGATAAGGGAGTGACATAGTTGGTGCTGCCGGGCACATGAGCTACTTTTGAGCAGTATTCTCAGAAAAAACAACACTTGTAAATTGATCATGAACAAAAGCACACTTTAATAGTATCACTTGTCTGGAGTGGGTTTCCAACTGACACATCTTGGGTGTCCACAGTTCTAGAGAATTTTGTAGGCATGTAGCAGGTATCTAACCCCAGGGTAAGGGACATTGTCACTGTCATGGGCAGCCCAAATTAACTGATTAAGATAAATCAAGGTCAAAGTGGTTCAAACTTCTCTCAGGAATAGAACTACTCCAAAACCATTTCCAGGGCCTCACAATTCAAGTGTTATAGCTGCCTATCCTCATATTCATGGCAACAATTTTTAACTTTTTTTTTTTTTAAATTCTTGTGCCATCCATAAGAATACTTCCAGAGAATCAGATTCAATAGCTGGTTTATGTTTTCTTTTTCCAAGAATTAAAGACATCAGGTGTGAGAATCATTTGACTAAATGCAGCAATCTATTTTCAAGCTAGTCACCTCCTAACTTCCTTTAGATTGTCTGCAGAGACACTTTATCTCATGGTAAAGACAGTAAAAATTAGGCAAATTAATTGTGCCCTCAAAAAGCATATTTCTTGCTTTTCCTTGCAAGCAATCTGAGAGATACTAGCTCAGATGTTCCCATGTCCACTGAAAATGTCTAAAGCTAACTGAGATAAATGCTAGTGTGTCCTACTTTGTGGGTTTTTTTTTTTCTATTTAAGTACCACCAGTGTTCTGGGCTTTGTTCAACTCCTGATGCAATTTCTGATTTGTGACTACTCCTTCATCACTAGGTGAGAACACCGAGTTGCCTCCCTTGCCCACGGCAGGAGGACACTATTTTGGAAGATATGGTGTCACCAGCTCTTAGTGCTACAGCCATTATCATTGTCACCACTGTCATGTCGGTGAGCGCTTACCTGTGTTTCCTGAGGTACATCTGCTCTGGATGCTGCAAAGCCACCCAAGTAGGACCAGACAGAAGACTTGATCCCAGCAGGTTTGAAGAACAAGTCTAACCTCACCTCATCAGAGGATCTACTGAGCTGTGACAAGAAGTATCTGCCAGAAGAAATCCCAGAAGGTAGAGTAGACATGTTATTCAGAGATCAGTAACAAGAAGCACACCCCCATCCAACATAAAGGTTTTGCCACACTGTACTCTCTGATTTTTCCAGGGATAGTGAATCTTCTTCCAAAGTTTTCTGATGAAACACTACTACAGACAGCACTTTCAGTAGCACTTGGCATTCCTTGGCATTTTTCATCTTCTCTGTTATTATCCGATTTACTGCATTTTTGTTGACATTTCTCTGCTTTCATAGCTGATAATGGATTTGGGGTTCCAGACTTCTGCCACTGCTACCATCTTTCTTGCCTGATGAGAGAGAGAAAGAGCCAAGGACCTTGGGAATTGTCTGAAATTGTTATCCTTTGAAATTGTAAAGACAAACTGCACACACTTTTGGCACTCCAAAGGCAAGACTTTGCTCTCCATACACAGAAATCCATATACTGCGTACACTACAGCTTGCATCGTATCAGAGGTAAAAACAGCTGATCTAGACATCTTCTGACCTTCTGATCTGGAACTCAGTGCCAACAAGTGCTCACATTTCTGTTACTAACAGATCTTTCAAGTCCACGTGTCGCTTTTTCTTTGCTGTTGAGCCATTTCATTTTTGCCATGTAACCAAGATGCTACTGGGCATCTATCAGAGCCACTACTATACTCGCTGTTTAAAAAACCCTCACCTGTTACAATTCTGGCCATGGAAGTGATATTCTCCCACTCATGTCCTAGTCAGTGAGTGTACCACGTTTGAACCATGCTAACTGTGGGGAAAAAACCCACATCTGGTTAAAACAGAAAAAATGAATCTGAAGCTTTCCGACAGCAGATATTTTTTGTCATTCCCAGGACCAGCTGAGAAAATGAAGTTCAGAAGGAAATATTGGTGGAATGTCTCTTTTTGGGTCATCTTGGTTTAAGCTGGACTGGGAATAGCTGAAAAGCTTTTTTTTTGGAACAGCTGATTGTGGGGTTTTCTCTGCAGCTCGCAAAGCAAAAGTAGTACAGATAAAGGCAGACATCCCAGTGGCGGCCTGTTTGAGACCTACCTGCATCTCAAGTCTTTGAGAGATGTGTCGTTTATCACTGGCACATTCACTGAGGCAAACTACAGCTGTATTTTCCCTCTTACAAACGTACCTCTCCAGCAGACATTGCTTTTATGTCAACATCTTCTCTCATCCTTCAAAACAAAACCCAAACCATTCTGGTCTTTGTTTTTACAGCAAAAAAAGCTTGAAGATGGAATATGTGAAATGCCCATGAGGAAAATTTGAAAGAGAAACTCTTATCTTTGCAAACCTGCCTGTGTGGGACAAGCCAATCCACATTTTTTTGATGAGCGGAGTTGCCAGCAATGAATGCCAGGCAGGTTTTGGATCTGATCTGTGTCCCTTGGGCATCTAGTGTTCCTAATCCAACAGCAAAGAAGAGAGCCAGGACCACTTTTATTCTGGGAAAGGGCCAACAAAAAGCAGTGCAGCTCTTCATGCAGACTTGGATATCACTGTGCAAATGAAATCCATTATTAATAGCCAAATTTCACCTGCAATGGATCAGCAGTGCCTGTGGTTAAAACTGATATGTTTGTTTTGCCAAGTCAAAGCTGCATATTGTGCTTTGCCTCTTAAGTATGTATTTCAGTCGCTCTGTGTAGTATCTGTGTCACAAGTTAACTGAAGAGCCAATTTCCATCAGATGGAAGATAGTCCTTGGCAAATCTACTATGTTATAAAATATATAAAATAGCAGTGTGTTCAATAGCGACTTAGGCCTTTTCTTTGTTTCAAAATTCAGCCACCTAGAAAATATTCAAACCTAAATCAGGAGAGAAATGATCACTTGCATTCATTAGGGTCCTGTGTGCCAACATTTCTTTTAATATATTGCTTTCATCTAAATTGTAGTTCCTAGCATTTCACTGAGCGGGTTTACTATGTTCCAGCCCAGCGGCTTACATGCTAGCTCTGAGAGAGCTGTGCAACCCAATTGTTTTTCTTGGATATATTTTCTTTGCAGTAATAAGGTGATTTTTGGCTCTTAAACCAATGAAAGCTGCAGAATGAGATAATAATGTTACAAAATGTACCCATATTAGTGATAGCAAAAGGGATAAGGGGGAGAGAAAAGAAGGGGAAGAGAAGTCATGAAAATATGCAGGGGATCAGAGATCCTGCTCACGGTGTATTATTGTTCACTCCAAGGTGAGTGTAGAGGTAACCCCAACTGTTCCCTACCCAGTGTTCCCATTTCCTCATCTCTGTTCCACAGAGCTTGACTCCTCCAGCCATTTCCAAATACATTCTCAATCACTTCCATGGTCCTAAGTCCCCATCACAGCCAAGACTAAGAATGTAGACCATTCATTCTCATTATTCACCTGCCCTAATGTTGTTTTTAATCTCCTCCCACCTACTCCATATTTTCTGTGGCATTCCCATTACTTGTGACCTGGTGCATAACCCTTATTACTGTTGCCACTTCTGGGTTACTTCAGTTCTGTCTGCCAGAAATGATTGTTCCCTAAAAGTTGTAGGGAACATTGTAGAATTGGAACACAAACTATATAACCATATAAAAAAGAGTTCAAATGGAATTTGTGCAATGTTCTCCATCTTTTCTTGTTAAATACAAGGCAATTCTTCCCACATTAAAGAGGAATTCTCAGTTAAATATATCTGATGAAGGTCCTCGGAACTCTTCTACTTGCAACTATGGATCTCAGTTCACCAAGAAGCCATCTTGTTAAAAGGAAGCCAAAAGAAAGATTTTGAAGTTGCTGAAATATAGAATAACCCACCTCTTCAATCAATATGGCTTAACTTTCAGGTCTGGTGTCTAAATAGTACATCTTCAAGTGAGACCATCGATCAATGAAATGAGCTACTGTAGCAGTGAAAACAACAGAAAAGTTTTGAAGATATATGTATACAATATTCTGTGGTTTGTGGTTTGTATTTTGTTTTCACGAAACCCTTTTGTCACACCTTAACTGTTTGTGACTAAATAAAGACAGCAAATGCATAACTGATTCTTCTTGATCATTGACCTGTTTGGGTTGGTTGCTTCCACTTTAGATACCTTGTGGTATCCTGGTTTTACAGAAAGGAAGGTTTGTTTTGACACATAATCAGCCTGCATTTCTTCCTCTGCCAAAGATCTGTATGGACACCCCAGAGCAGTTCCAACACCTTCAAGGACCTCTGCATACCTGCCCAGCATCAGAGCGGCTTGGGGGAAGCCACACCAGGAATTCCCACCAAATACACCACCACCAGCCTGCAGCTCTGGCTGCAGTTTCCATCCTTACCTCCACCAGGCAAGAAATTTAACATGAGTCAACCAGAGGAGAACCAGAAACAGCTTAGTGGTTAGGGTACTACCCTGGGCATCAGGAGTCATGGGCACTGCTCCCTTTCCCTGGGATTTGCTTCTTATGTTTTTGCCATTAACCTTCAGAAAACAAGCCATAGCTGGGAGCAGACCGGGAACCCTGCCTACTCAGCCAAAAAAATATGGGCCTGATTAATTGTTAGTATTTTCATACAGCATGTGACAACAGTGTTGAACATCACAAAGGCTGGAGAAAAACTAGGGGGAAGCAAAAAAACTTGGGGATCGGTGCTGAAAAGCCTCAGTGGTTTACACGGATATCTAACCCCTTAATCCTAGTTTTTAAGATGAAAAATGTAACACTTCCTTTGCCGCTAACAATCTGTCCTTAGGAAAAAGGCCTCAGCAAAGGAGCTCCATCAACAAAAAAATCCCGGGAAGGCATCCACCAGAGGGAGTTCCATGAATGCATCAAACCCAGCCTGAGCTATAAATGGTTATACAGCGGCTGAGAAGAGCTGCCTGTGGGCTCCCCGGGACAGACAAGCTGCTCCCCGCAGCTGCTGGTCAGGAGCCTGGGCTGAATTCAGCAAAGTACTGACCCAAATCTGCATAATCTTAAGTGAATACTCAGTGAACTCTAAGGAATTGCTCTGTGCATGGCATTAAGCAAGTGTTTTATTAGAGCGGGGTCAAAATACTCAGTGCTTTGCAGGATCATATGAGGAAAAGAAAAGACTCTGTTTACACCTCGGCTTTTATTTTTCCCTCACTGGTTCACTTGTTAGAAAGAAAGCTAAGCCAGGGCCAGCCTGGTTTCTGGGAGGCCCAGGGAGGAAGCCTTGGAAGCAAACCCAACTGCTTCCACTCAGGAAGAGTTTTTGATGAGGCTGCCTCTGACACGCAGCAACAGCAGCTGCTCTGGATGGATCCTGGCCCCTCTGCCAAAGAGAAAAACAACAACGTGATGACACCTCTCGATCCGGAATACAGGATAAATCTCTGGTTCAACATGAAGTCTGCTTCTGAGATCTTTTTGTCCAATTCGTGTTAAAACTATTTTCAGCAGAGGGAAACAGCATGTACCATTCCTTTACCAAAAAAAAAAAAAAAAAATCAAATTCTTGCCTCCCTCTGCCCCAGAAAGCAGGCAAAGGATCACAGTGCTAACAAGCCATTGTGGAAATATCCCGGATTAAAAATACCATTTTAGACCTTTTGATTTTTTTTCTTTTAATTGCATCTCCTGGGTGTCCTTGAGTCTTGAACAGTTCCTAAAAGAAATTTAAGAAAAAGCACTCCACTCTGCTGGAGATTTCAATCCAAATTCTGCTTTATATTAGGATAAAGGAGCACAAGGAGTTAATCCCAGCTATGTGCTTTGACACAATTCCTGGCTAAAGGCTCACAGAAGCTGTGAGAAGACATTAAATGAAGGTGATTCCTGCCTTGATGAGATTATTTTCCAATAAGAGAAAAAAAAAGGCATTGCGATATTAGAAAAGGACGAGGCTGTTGTTTCTGTGACCGCAAGAAGGAGATGCAGGGAGGGTTTCGCCTTAGGACATTCCTGAGCTGGAATTCCAGCCCCAAAAGCAGGCGGCCCCCAGCCCAGGGCACAGTCCTTTGTCACCTCTACCCTCTCTGTAAACCAGGCATCTTAATACCCCCACTTTTCACAGGAATGCTAAATAAAATGCCTTGAAGATGAAGTGCCTGTCTTGCTGTCACGCTGCCAATTCTCCTGCGCTGTGAGGATTCATATGGTAACAGGAGCCAAGGTCAGGGAAGCATTAGTCAGTCTGAATTTGGCAAACGGGGGTGTCAGTGTCTGATAGCCCTCGCTCGCAGATTAGATTAGCATGAAATGCCCTGCCTGGGTTATCCTTGAAAATCACTTCAGCTACTGCAGGAAATGGCTGCTCAGTGCATTAGCAGGGGTGAAAGCAGGACAGTTACTTTTGACATGCATTTGCTTTGCCAGTCTTGACTTTCTGTGCTGTGAGTGCTGGTTTAAGCCTATCTGAGAAATGTAAATATCCCCAGTTTTTTAATGGGGTGCTTCCCATCTGTTCATATCCCTGGCAGTGTTCAAGGCCAGGCTGGATGGGGCCCTGAGCAACCTGGTCTAGTGGAAGGCATCCCTGGCCACAGCCAGGGGTTGAAACTAGGTGATCTCCAAGGTGCCCTTCCAAGTCAAACCATTCTGTGATTCTATGATATAGAATCTTTTTGCTCTTTCATCCCATTCCTCTTTTCATTTCTTTCAGGCATATCCCAGGGGTGGCTACTGCCAGGCCATTCCCAGTGGTGATTACCTCATCACGGAGGTCTCGTTAGTCCTATCTGAGTGTGCAGGTTTTGGGTGCAGTGAGTTACTGCAGGGAGACCATGATTTAGCACCCACTGAGCCTGTACATCCATGGGGTGTAGAGCAGCATGACACGACCTTGGCACCAGTGTAATTGCTCCACTGACAAGCCCTGCCAAAAGCAAGGCTGATGAGCTTCTGTGCAATGTCCTCTGCCCAGCACAGTCCCAGTTTTGGAGCCAGATAACTGGGCCCCAGCTGTGTAGGCACCCTGCTCCACTGATCTGTGCAGTGAGAGGCTGCTGACAAGTTCATCTTGGGTTGGAGAAAACATCTGGGATGACAGCAGGTAGCCTCAGTCCTATGACAGGAGAAGAGCAGATCAGGTCTGTGAGGCTTGTTTTAATCATATCAAAACAGTCTCTTGGAAATCTAATGTATTTATTTTAAAAATATGTTCTTAATAGAAAGACAAACACTAAGAATGAAAATGTCAAGGGGTTCTCAATGCTGTCTGCCAGTCACCTTCAGTCTGCTGTCACTTGTAGTCTAGGTGAAAGGCGAGTCTTTTGAAGCACTACTACTGTTAGCAGAAATCTAAATATTAGCCCTGCCTCTCCATGTCTCCATCAGATAAGACACCAGGTTTTCTGTAAGCAGCCTTGAAGGTCGTAGTTCTCGATGCCAGCCCCGCTGTATTCACCAGGAGTCTGGGACACAAAGAGGTGGGGAGAGACTATGGATCCAAGCCACTTTTCTACTTTCCTGCCCTCTCGCTTAAACTATTGCAATTCAATGGATACTCAAATTGGGGTGAAGGCGGGGACCACTCTTTCTTGAAGTGACACAGTGCTTCAGCCCTGCTGCCTTTGTAGCGTTTACCTCCTCTTCCCAGTGCATGCACTCAGTCTCAGGGCAAGTGTTCCCCCTCTCTGCAACACTGGAACAGCACAAAGCAAAATACCAGGATTGGACCAGTGTCAGCATTAACAGTAGTGGGAAAAAATGCCATTAAATGCAGTCTAGAGCATTTTTCATGTAGTTCTGTGGGACTCTGACAATAACTGTATGTTTCATAGTAGTTCCTTTTGCTCTACATACTCTAACCCTCACTCAGTAAATTGCATATGGTACAAGAGTGTGAAACAATCGTCCCAAAAAAGAGATATCTCCAGCTCCACAGTCATTCTGACAGGGATCTGTGTTGCTCTATACAGGCAAATCAGCCTCCAAGAAGCAACATGGTACTAGAGGGACAATATTAGCAAAATCGAAGTGTGCATGAGGAAAAGCCAAGATTCAGCTGTGGGTAAACACTCCCTCCCCTTTATCCCTCACCACTCCCTTGTCCCCTTTATCACTGGCACCGGAAAATAAAAATCCTAATGAAGCCACAAATGACACAAGGAATATTTAATTTTTTGCAGTGAAGCCAGTGTGGGATAGCACTGGGCTGAATTAAAGCCATGCGAACTGGGGACGAGTCAAAGCAGTTTGTGTAGAAGCCAGAACAGCCACAACACTGCTGAAGGCTGTGATGGAAGCAGGGCCAGGAGTCACATGGAGATGAGTCCTTGAAAAGAGTCATTTCTAATAAAATCAAAATACAATCCAAGATGAGATTGCTGTAAATAAAAGGAAATTTATTAGTTCCAGATGGCATCATAACAACAAGTTTTAAAAAACTCAAAGCCAACATGTTGAAGAACATAACCACCCCTTTGGACCTGTCTTATGGAATGATGTACTGGCATCAGACAGCCTCGCTGGATATGGTTATTCCCACAGATGCTCCCTGGGAGGGGAGGGGAGGGGAGGGGAGGGGAAAGGGAAAGGGAAAGGGAAAGGGAAAGGGAAAGGGAAAGGGAAAGGGAAAGAGAAAGAAAAAGAAAAAGAAAAAGAAAAAGAAAAAGAAAAAGAAAAAGAAAAAGAAAAAGAAAAAGAAAAAGAGAAAAAGAAAAAAAGAAAAAGCTTCCAGCTTGCCTTCTCCACATACCTGATATATTCTGGTCTCTATACTTTTCAACAGTTGAAACCAAGAGAATCTTTTTTTCTGCCCAATGAATTCTGATTGTTTTAAACCTGAATAAGTCATGAAGTTCCATCTGAAAAGTCAGCTCTCCTTTGCACAACTACTGGCAGGAATAAGTCAGGGTTATCTGTGCCTTGATTGTCTTTGAAGCAAAAGACCCAAGTTCATGACGATGGTTTCACTGAACCCAACAGCATGACTTAGTGGGTTCAGGATTTCACCCCAAACATTCCTCCTGCAGTCTACCAACTGAACCTGAATCTGAAAATTGTGTTTAACTTTCTCTCACTTATCCATCACCAATAATGTTTCTACTCACAAAAAAATGTTTATCATGCATAAACCAGAAACCCACTTCTGCCTGCATTGTCCCTGCAGTGCTCTCAAGGAGAAGAAGCAGGGCAAGTCTATTTTAGTCAACCAAGTCAGTCGGTGAGGTCCTGTGTACTCACAGGCATTCAGTCTGTTGTATAAGCAAGGGCACGACATGTTTACATGTTTCCATAGCCACTTAATAGCCACCATATGCAAAATCCCCAAGTTTTGCATGCTTTCAGTTGAACAAAACTGCACCTCAATCCTAATCTTCGAACTGCTCTCATTAAGACTTCCCTAGCTTTAGCTGACATCTTGGGCTCAAGAGAATGGTAGCTACACACAACTTGCCCAGATAAGAAACAGTAAATGTTTGCTCAGTCCTGGCTGTGTGTTCAGCTGGCTCAGCACCTCTAATTCTCACAAATATTGTGAGAATTTTCCATTTTCCTTTCCATTTCCATTTTTTCCCCATTTTTCTTCCTTTCTATTTCCATTTTTCTTTCCCATTTTTAAAGTGGTGGTTTCTTCTTTGCCGTGCTTTGGTCTGAATGTGATAAATTAATTTATGAGCTGTGATGTGGCTTTTTGCTGATGCTTCTTTTCTTTCCACAGCTGGGACTGCAGTGTCTCTTCCAGCACCAGCAAATAACCTATTCAAACATCTCCAGAAACTTTGCAGGCTATGGTTTTCAGTTTTATTGCTTCTTTTGCTGTGTGTGGAAGTTGACTTCTCAGAGAGCAAAACTAAATGGAGACATGTAATACTTCATCAGGAACATAGGGACTTCTCTGTTGGCATAAAAAATAAATCTGTTGGCTGTGGCCTCTTCTAAGACAGGCATGCCCTTTCTGAGGGGCTTCCTCTGCCTTTTGGGGTGCCTCAGGACACCATGAGGTAGCAGTGCTGCAGCAGGGCCCCAGCACTGCAGTGCTCCAGCCTTTTTTTTTCAGCAATGAGGTGACAGCTGAAACCATGGCTTCTGCCTGGAGCCTGTCTGGGAAATATTCCTGGTTGCACCTCACCTTCATATCAGCGTGACAATGTTTGAGACAGCAAGTCCAGAGTCCATGAACATTAGCAAGCTTTAACAAGCACCTCTGAGCATCACTGCAAATCACTTTGCAGGCAATAGTGGCGTAAATTAATCCAAGCAAGACTAAAGTGGTGCTGGTCAAAAAGGTGGAATGTTTTAGAGAGCTCATTTGGACACTGACCTCGCGTCGATCCATAGCACAGGTCTACCTGCTGTTCCCATGCTGAAGAAGCTTGGAGTCCTCAGAACTCGCAGGACAACAGTGACTGAAAACATCTTATTTAATCTTTAAATTAGATGTTAGTCAGAAATGCCTTACTCAGAGGGTGGTGAGGCACCGGAATGTGTAGCCCAGAGAAAGAGTGGATGTCCCAATCCTGGCAGTGCTCAAGGCCAGGCTGGAAGGGGGATTTGAGCAACCCGGTCGAGTGGAAGGTGCCCCTGCCCATGGCAGGGAGGTTGGCACTAGATGATCTTTCTATGATTCTATGATTATATAATCTCTGGCAAGCTAAGAAATTCCCTTATTTCCCCCTGGATGAGGTCTCAGTGTTCCATACCTCCCACTGACTCGCTGTGATGCCCTGCTTGAATCCGAATGTAAACAAAATACAAGTCCAACTCAACTTGCTTTCTCCAGGCTTTGGGTCTCCACAAGCATAGAGGTCTCCACTGGCTCCCAGGGAGCTTCTGGCAGCAGTGGTCAAGCCCATGTTTATTTCCTGAGGTACTGGTGCTACTTTGGGAAAAAGAAAAAGCTAGGATAAAGCTCGAGACAAAAAAAAGAAGCCTTTTTTTCTCTTGACTGGAGCCTGTCTATTAGAGGGTTCTGGACAAATTGATCCCCTGAGCACCTTTAGGAAATTAGGTAAACCCTTCCTGTCCAGATCAGTTCTCTCAAAAGGTGACTCAGCCCCCGTCACTGCAAGCAATTGTTGTTTTTATCTCAGCTGCTCAAGGTCAAGGTCATGTCTGGATTAAAATATTTTCAGTTTACGTTTGATGAATATTCCCCATCCGAAGGCAAATGAGAAAGACTTTTTATTTCCCTTCAAAACACTCACCGTTTGCACAGATCTAAATAGTCCTTCCTCTGGGACAATGTCACATACTGAACTTCCTAAGTAGAGCTAAAACCAGCCGCTAGAAAAAAACCTGAACTTCCCTAAACACTAGGAAATGAGAGAAATGCCATTAAATATGAAAAGCAAGGGCTTTTAAGTTATTATTCTTTGCAAAGCTCTGTATTATAATTGTCAGTTTTAGAGTAGCACCTACACAGAGTAATTCAGATTAGCATTCCCCGGAGATAAGCACTGTTCAAAGTCCTTAGAGTAGGAGGCAATCCCCATAATAGCAAGGAGATTAATGTTGAAGAGATTGAAGTATTTCATAGGTGAATGTCCTGCTCAGTTAAGTTGGACAAAAAGCCTTCTTTTCACACTCCATTTTCCTCCAGCAAAGAAGGATAAATTAGCCTGCATGGTGCAACAGACTAATGCCTTCCAGTCTTCAGGCTAGGTCACTGTGGATAAACCTGCCCGGGAGACCTTAGGCAGACGTGAACTCCCTTGCCAGGGCTCAGGGCAGGTGAGATGAAAGCCAGCTTTGAGCCAAAGGCTGCATGACCAGGTTATCATAGTGCTGAGGCGGTGTCCCCCTGCCTGGCTGGTGTAACCTAGAGGGAAGAGCAAAGAGCAGGAGGAAGGATAATTCTGTAGTTTGAAAGAATTGAGAGAGTGTTTAAGTGACATCCCTAAGGTCACTTACAGGCACTGACTTGGATGGCAACAGGGCACAGGAGCGAAGAGCAGCATGATAAACGTTGTTTTCTGGAGTATGAGCAACATTTTTTGACGTGGATTTAGAAAATATTTTGTATAGATGAAACATTCATCTCCTTTTCTTTCTGACTCTGCCGGCTGCAGCTTTACCAAGCTGCATTTTTCCTTAGGATTTTCTCTATTCTGCCCCGGAGCCCCGGGTGAAGCGTTGCAGGCCAGCGGGGAAGGTGAGTGCGCACAGAAGGAATGTGAGTGTTGGAGGAAGCCGGGCTGCCGAACAGCGTCTGCGCCTGCTGCTGAAGGCTGCGCTGACACACCGGGTTATTTCTGCTCTGATATTACCCGGGTGTCTAATTAAAGACAAGGTTACGGACACAGCCTGAGATTTAAACTTGTGAATACTTATGAGCAGAGATTTCGGATTTTGCTTTGGTGTTTAAAAGGTCAGAAGCTTTATAGCTCCTGCCAATCTCTGGTGAGATGCATCCCAAACACCCTCTCAGGTGGCACAAGCCTAGTTTTGGGACACCAGGACAGCAGAGAAGTATTCCCCTGCCAGGGCTAATCAGAAAATGTTGCTGTAATGAGAAACCCAGTCAGATATTTTAGACTCAAAAATTCTCGGTAAAAATGTTATGGGGGTTTTTTGGATATAGCAAATTAAACAGCTTTTTATTGCAACCAAGTCACTGTATCGGTTAACACATAAAGTGCAGGGATAAATAATATTTTTCCATTAGGTTTTATTTGGAAATCAAAAGAAGTACAAAACCATATTTTAAATCCAGCTTCTTATCCTTGCCAAGGAGCATGAGTCACACATTATGGTATTCATGGAGAAGCCAGCAAAGCCTGGAGAAATATTTTGGTATTAGGTTTCTATTCCATATCCAGAACGAGACAAACCTAACCGAGGGTGAAATCTGAGAACAACAACAGTGATCGAGATTCTTGAACTCAGGTGCCTAGAAGATAATTTTGTTCTGGGAGGCTTTGGTAAAAAATAATGTCATTCATCAATTTTGACATCTACAAAATTTCCTAAAATTTAACAGGCAGTGGAGGTGTGCACTGCAAAGGAAACTGGGGTGGGGTTCAAGCACCACTTGTACGTGTCTGCATGTGAACTAAGGACTATGCTCTCATTACAGTAAATATGGATGGTGCCTCCAATAAAGTTATAGTGAATAGAGTGGAAATTACTCAGCTAACTACCAGGTGACTCAGGATACACCAAATTATACTGAAGGCTCCATGGTGTGTATTACCTGGAGGGAAGGTGAGTATGAAGGGAGTATAGACACTTAGACCTCACGTACACACTGGCACTCACGTGTTTTAGCATGCAACTGAATCCCACAGCAGATGTTAAAATATGGGCCATCTGTGTAGCTGTAGTCAAGATGTCTCAAGCCATGTCTAAACCAGCTGTGGCTCAGCAGCCACAGCTCCATACAGAGGTTACTCCTCAATGCACACCACACTCTTGCCCTTGCACATCTGTTTCTGCACAGCAAGGAAACTGAGGTTCTCAAAGTACCCCTGAACCAAACCCAAGATGAGCACCCTGGCCCAAAGCAAAATGCCAGAAGTTTATGCCCACATGGACAACACACAACCCTTCCTCAAGCTGCAAGATTTACCTTACCATGCCTTGTGTCCGTAGGTAACAGGCTTGAAACCCGAGTGTGAACTTCAACCAGGGAAATACAGAGTCAGCACTAGCACTGACAGCCTGGACTATCTACCTTGCACTGTGCTGGTGGGATGGGTATTGAGATTCCTGACCAAAACTACTTTGTATCATGCTGTTTCCATGAAAGCCAGTCTCAGAAACCAAACACACAAAAACTTGTGTCCTACCTTCCCTGTACCTCTTCCTGGCACATCTTAGAACTGACCTGAGCTTCCAAATATTTTTTAAGAATTCTTCAGGCTTTGTTTATTTTTCCTTTCTTTCTCATTGATTTTTATTTCCAAATTCTCACAACCTATTTTCCATAGAAAATTGTGTCAAAAGTTCTGGCCACATGCTCTTTTTACATGGAGCTTTAAATCTCTGCAGGGTGACACTGGAAATCAAGGGCTTATGTTCACAAAGCTCCCTGCCATATCTAATCTATATAACAAAGGACAGGAAGAGAAGGAAAATCAGCCCCAAAGTTCTCAGAGTCAAACATCCGAACGGGTGAGGAATGCTGACAGAGGGTGAGGCGCCTGCTGCAGCCCAGCAAGAGGCTGCAGCGATGTTGCAAGCGTGACACTTAAGCAGGGCTGTCCCGGTAATTGAAAGCAGCCAGAGCACTCGGCGTCACCGTCGCTGCAAAGGACACCAAAGACTCGGACAAGTGTCTTCAACGGAGCACAGCCAGACAACGTCCTGAAAAATAAAAGATTATGGTATTGGGGGAGTAACTGGTGGTCAGGGCTCCTGGGCTCTGCTTTTTGCATTGCCATTCCTGGGGCCCAGCTTCCTGAGGAGCCAGGGCTGGAGAGCTGAGCACTAGGCATTGCTTTCCCCATCCCAGCCTCACCGACCTCATGTGATCCCACAGGGCTGAGCTGCAGAGGCACAGGCTGAAGCCTGGAGATGTTTCCTGGGAAGGGATGGGCCTCACCATATGTACAGGGCACTTTTATAACCCTGCCCCCCCGGACTGAGCCTGAGAAAACAACAACCAAGCCAATGACAAAGGGTCGCATTGCCATGTAAGGCAGTTGGAACTAATGATATAAATACCCTTTGAACAAGACATCTTTATCAAGAGAGGAAGTATTAAGAACTACAGTGACCAGGCAACACAGGAGAAAGGAGGATAAAGAGGGACTGAGATAAGGTTAATGAAGAATGACAAATAGAGCCAAGTGGCTTTTTCCTGTTAAAGAAAACCCGTCCCTTCTACTTATCGAGCTCAAGGGTAGAGAGGGGACTTTCCTGAGCCAAGGACCCCAGCAGAAAAGGGAATTGGTGCTCTAGAAACCCAAACCCTCTCCTTTACAAATATGGGGTGCAGCTCTGGTCCAGCCACAGGTCAACCTGCTCCTCATGGGAAGCCCAAAAGGCAGAACGTGGATCATTCCCACAAGGCAGAGCATTTTCCTTGGGGCACAGCCAGCCCAGGACAGTCCCTGGCATGCAGGCAGTACTTCGACGACTTGAGGCATGGCTTTTACTGCTCTCCCTGCAGCCAGGGAAAGCCAAATGCAAACATATGCAGGTTAAGCCTTGCAAAAACACACTTGATTGCCTAGATTTGTCATTTTTTTTATTCCAGAAAGGTTCCAAGAAGGATAATAAACTGAAAGGATTAATTAAAGAGTAAGAATTAATCAAAAGCAGAGCAGTACCTTCTGGCTAACAGACCCTATCGCACTTGCAGATAGAATTGTTTCCATCCCTTCACGGTGAGGTTTTAATTTCTAATAATTGAAGTCCCTCCAGCCATTTGCAAGCAAACTTTCCTGGCTGCCACCTGACCTGAGTCTCTCCACTGATGACAGCGTTTCTGGTGGATGAAAAAAGCAGCACGTTCGTCAGCAGTGCTGGGAGACCAGGAAAAGCCCGTCTCAGTAACTGGCTGGCTCCAACAAAACTGAAGCCAGTGGAAAGAATCCAAATTACTTTCGAGGACGCTGGCTCAGGGCTTTTGAGATTTCAGGCCAAGATGACAGGGCTAGAAGTCACAGGAGCAGAGCAGGTGTGAAGGTCAGGGAGAGATTTACGTGACAGCACCCACCGCACAACCCTCCTGGGGAGCAGGGTCTGCCTCCACCAGGGTCCCTCGCTCATGGGTGAGCTTGTATTAAGCAGTTCCAGGGTGCTGAGACCAGTCAAAGCCCTGAATTAATTGACCTGATCAGCCTGCCCTCTCTGCCCCCATGCTGTAAGCAGCCTTGTCTCCAGTCCTGTCTCTGGCTCCATGTCCTGTTGCTCCTGAGTAGGCTGCCTGGAGAGATCCCAGATCTTGCCTTGTCCGATGGCCACTTGGTGGTCAACAGAAGTGGTCACTGTTCCTGGCCCACTGGTGACTTCACCCAGCCAGGGATGCCATGCCCTGTGCTGGGCTCACCCCCCACTCCCAGCTTGTCCTCCCTCGTGGAGCGGCCCCGCTCTTACTGCTCCTGAGCAAACACTTCAGTACCATACACAGCCCACACGAGAGGATCCCATGAGTAGCTAATGGCTCCTACAGTCATCCCAAAGTGCTTTCCATACTCTGCTTCACTGACCTTCCCAGCCTTGGAGTGGGCAGCTTTCCTGTGAGCAAGGCAGCAGGCACAGGCCTCCTCACTGCAAGTCAGATCAAGACAGGTGACCTTCTTGCACCTCAAAGGCATTGGGTGTTCTCTGCACAAAGAGGGAATCCATTCTCAGGACAACTAACTCAATACTCCATCTAATTTTAAGTTCTGAAGAAAGGAGTTAAGTGAAAGAGTGGGTTTACCTATAGATATAGTTAGGTTAAAAACAGAGTGTTGTGTCATGGTAAAATATATGGTATATACAAATTTTTTAAAACAAACAAACCGAAAACCAGCTTCATACACATACATCCATACACTTCCATGGTTTCTTCTAGCTCATCTCAGACAAAAGGACAGGGGCATTCTTATCAACCTCAGATTCAGATTTGGGAATCTGGATATATCACTTTAGGCCTAAGGTATTCAGCAATTAGGTAAGGTTGTAATGGCCCATTATTCAGGCATGCTGTCAGTCTTAGCTCGTTACTGTTTACAAAATATATGTGCAACTCAGATTGATACTCTCTTGGTATGATGTGCAGGCAGCTTATCACCTGAAAGCGTACCTAAATAGCAAAGTATTATTGCAGATTACTTGTGTTTTGACAAGGAGTAAAAAATTTGAGAAAGGGCTAGTGGCAATCAAAAGATGGGTGGGAAACTCTTGGTAGTTGTTCTTCCCATCAGGAAGATTTATGACCTCTCAAAGGAGCTGCAGAAGGACTTCCCAGCTCTTACCTCCAGGCAACAAAACATGTGGTGCTGAAAACTGGTAGTTGCTAAGAATATCTGAAATGAAACATTCCACATGGCATCCTTTGTGTTTCCACATGGAGCCTTTTTGACCCCTAAAAGCTGGTCCTTCTCATCACTTTTATCGCACACAGATATAAATGTTCCTCGCTACTTCACTTCATGAGCTGATACGCTGAGATGCAGCTTCAAAGGAGCCTGTTCTCCACGAGCTGAGATGTACAGCGCAGGCAGGTCTGTGCCTCACTGCACAGCCACCACATCACTCGTGATAGCTGGTGATATTTGTTCCAATAACATTTCCAGTGCTCCTTCTAACAATAATTTAACTTTGTGTTTTAATAAAAAAGGCAGATGTAGGCTGCAACAGAACAATTCCCTGCGTGAAATAACTTTGAACTCCAGACAAACAAGCTTTAATAGACTTCCCTCACATACCATTTAACAAGTTTTCAAATGCACAGACGCTATCCAGTTACCATTGCTTTGCTGGCAGCTGCTTCACAGACCTTTTCTACAGTAAAAACAAGCCATCAAAAAATGACAGCACAAGAAAAATATGGCCAAAGTGATAGCATTTGGTAAAAGTACCATCTGCTTATTTAAAAGCAACAAGCATTTAATATCCTGCAGTCACTCTTGTTTTTCAAGCTTTTTATGGTTCTGAAATATTTGCAGGACAAAGGTCCCAGAAGTCCCAGGCGAAAGGAAAGATCCACTGCTGTAAAAACAAACCCAGAATGAAACAGCTTGTCAATGAGATCAGAAAAGAAATGTCACTCACTCCACTGTGTCACTGCAGTCGGTGTATAGAGCTGCCTCTTTGCCCATCCAAACCCCCCTCCTTTGGACCCATCCCTCCTTAGAGAGATGAAGGGGAATTAGCTTAGAATCCATGCAAAAAGTTTAGAAAATAGTGACTTGTCTCACTTCATACTTGTGCAAAGATTTCACCGTAAAGAGAGCAGAGGGACCCAATAGATCTGAATATGTGGAAGTGCTTCTTTGTCGACCCAAAGGTTTTAGGGATGCTAAACCAGGCTTATTGTGGAATTTCTTTTTGTATGCTGCAAATTACTAAGGAGAGGTCCCAGATTTCAAAATCTGGCCTGGATTTCAACCTCCCAAAGAGCTGAGCTGATTGATTCTGTGGTTATAGTTCAACTGCTGTCAAAGAGCCAGTTGCAAAACTGGCATGTGGTTCCAGCCTCAGATTTTGATTATTTTTGGACCAAGAGCCGCATGCGTCTGGAGCTGGGATTTTATATTATGTCTCTATTAAGTAACATTTTGCAAATGCTCAGCCCAGAAGGAGGGAGTGCATTCCAAGGGGCACAGACTGTTTTAAAACGAAATTGTTTTTCAAGTCCCAGGTTCCCATCTGGTGCATCATCGGGACCTGAGCAGTGCTGAGCGCTGCTCGCACGTGGGCAGGAGCTGCCTGCAGCCCACAGCTTGAGCATTGCCCTTGAGAGGGCAGTCCCACACCTCATCTGGGTCCTCCTCTCCCTCTGCCACCCTGCAAAGCCTGAGCCATCAATGCCAAATTCTACACAGGTATCCCAGAGGATGCAGACAGGCCTCCCAAACTGCTTACATCACGTGCCTGACAGCAAACAGGACCACGGGATCGTGAACCTCTCTGTGCAATCCCACCACGGAAGCTAATGCTTCCAACCTTGGTTCAAATGCTCAGCCCCACCATTCTTCATCATGCCAACCATGCTCCAAAAGCTGAGCCTTAACAAGGGACTTTCCCAGCTTAAAACCCTCCGAGTGAAGCCAACCCCACAGCAGCAAGCTCTGGGCGCAAGCGGTGGAAAAAGGGAAAGTGGGAAATCTGGCCTTCCAGGCTCCGTGCCTTTTCAGCTGAACTGTGTGTGATGATGGGTGGATGAGGGGAATAACAGACCTGTGGGTTTTAATTAAGCAATAAAAAACCCTGTTCTTTGATCAAAGCAATGGGAAAGCCTCCACATGGTGTTTATTTATCTCTAGGTTAATCTGTCTTAAGGGTCTGAAAAACACATTGCATCTGCAGTAGTTTTTACTATTTCTGGCCATGTGAGCTTTGTCACTACACATCTGAAGCTCTTGAAAACACATTCAAGAAGCATGAACTAATCCTCATACTAGCCCAGTGACTGAGTGTGGGTGACTATCCCATAAAATGTCTCATACTCCAAGGACAGGGTGGGTCCCTGTATTGTTAATTTTCTCTGCATTCAACAAAATGAGGATTTGGGGCCTACCTGTGCCCCTGTAGGTGCCTCATATCACCTGCATCATTTATATATAACACAAAACCCAGAAACCAGTAAATGTTATTTCCTCAGAGAAGTGTCACAGAGGCACAGACAAGAAAAAGTAGTTTCTTACCCCACGGTAGCTCAAGAGAAATCTGTCTGCTGCCTTACCTGTCCCTGCTAATCACCTGTCCCTGCTCTCTCTTACCACCAATGAAGTCAATATATCTAATCAAACTTGATCTGAATTAATTATGATTCATATCTTACCTAAAGTGACTGTTGGGAGTCAAGCAGCCTTTTAAAAATGGGGTTCCTTGAAATACTGATACATACAAACATTACTCAATAAAGATCACCCTTCTAAAATTATTACCCATATTAATTACAATTTTTTTTTTCCCTTCCCCTCTTGCCTGCTATAGACTACTAACAGAGCTATGAGAAAGTGAAGTGACTTTTAATTCTGGATTGCAAACCATCAACACAGCTGCAGATTCATTTCCAGTTGCAGATGCTTTCTGGCTAATGAAGTTAGAGCTAGAAGAAATGCAGTTTGGCTTTGATGTTTCAAACGGTTTATGGGTCTGACTGCCTGGAAGGGGAAATAAAATAACCTTTTATTTGTACTTTTGGCAAATTAATTTTTGAAATGGCTGAAAGGCTGACAATGAGCCTTGCACTATCATGCTCGCAGAGCTGCTTTTGAGATTGAAGCTAAACATAAAAAACTTCTTGGATGAGAGCCTGAAGTGCTCCCCGGGGAATAATTGTGCAATAGCAGAGGGATGAACAAGATGGTGAAATAAATCTTTTTTGCCATTACTGTCTCTGATATTAGTGCTGCTGAGGACATGATACCAGGAGAGACTTATAATATTCTTGTAAGACTTGGGTTGAAAAAAAAACCAAAAAAATTCAGCGACTGTAAGAGTCAGAGGCACTGTCAGGCCTGCTGGCACATTGTGCAGTTCACCCAATATAGAAATTCTATGAATTTTTAGAATTCCCCAAACCACTGGAAAAAGGACAGAACAACCAAGTGAGCGCCTTCAAAGAGGGAAAAGGCTTGGGAGCTGCCACCAGAGCACATGTTGAGGTAGGAACCAGGATCAACCAAGGCAGTGGAAAACAAATCTCCTGCTTAGAGGAGAAAATCATTGAATATGCTTGTGAAGACAGCTCTGGTCTGCTTGCTCCGGTTCACATCATATTTTCAGTGACCAGAGCAGGTGTGTGGAAAATTATCCATTGCCTGAAGGGAACTGAGTGTCTCCAGATGGTAAGGGGAGTAGACAGGGAGCAAGGACAGTGTCCCAACCCAGAGAAGAGGTCCTGAGGCTCCAGAGAAACTGTGAGGGAGGTGAGAGAGGCAGGAGCGGGAAGGAAGAGGAAAGCATGACCAAGGACTCTGTGCAGTTTGCTGCAGCTCAGAAAGTCCCTGAGTGAGCCAACACCTTTCTTCCAGATCTGCCACGAGGGCCAGCAGAGATGCAGGACCCTTTTTTCATTCGCATTCAGCTGGAGTTGTTAAATGTGTCTGGCCTGTGGCGTGGTAAGCTGAGTGGCAAAAGGAAAGGAGTGACTGTGCAGGGGCCCATCACAGGTCTGCTTGGTGACTAGGGCTTGCACTTTCCCTTGAGGACTTCCCAATCCTCCCTCACATCAATGGCATTCACTGGATCCCAGAAAATCAAAACAATTCTCAGAAATGGGCAGAAGTCCTAACAATGTGTTGTGGAGATCACATCTGACTCGAATCCCTTTGAATTTTAAGAGGAAACAAAGTGTGTTCCGGGCTGACCTTTCAAACCTATCTATAGTGCTTCGATGCTGCTAGACCAGTGTCTAAGCACCTTCCAAATTTAACAGTTTTAGCTGTCAGCTACCTTTCCAAAACAGGAAGGTTCCATGTTCCTGTAACTGAGCTAAGAGCTCTCAGCTCCTTTTAGAGAGAAAAGACAGAAACAATATTATTCAGTGATTCATCTGACCTATTTTAAACACGAACTTTGCGGAAACAAATCGTGACCTACAAAAACGACTTCTCCTCTCTATTGACTGTGAAGAAGTGTTTATCACATCATAGACATCTGCATTTACTCAGCCCAAATTGCATCCAGAGCAACAAAACCCCAGACTAATTCTCTTTATTTCATTGGAGCTTGACATTGAAATGTCTTCCAAATCTGTTCATGGTTACACAGACAGGGGAAGTAAATCCAGGTCTGAATTCCAGGCATTACCTTCCTTCTGGGTCTGGTATAAAATGAGAAATGGTTTGTTTTTAGCTTCTATTTCAGTTACAACTAAATTTTCCAAATAGGCCAATATGGTTTGAGTTCTTCTCTTCAACAGAACATAAATATCCCCCAAAGATCAAATCTCTTTTCCTCTATGTTAGAATTCTTGCTCAGAACTAATTTGCCTATCATTTAAAACTTAATCCTAATTCCGTCTCTAATTTGCAACATACCAAATCTGTCTAAAATCACATCTGTCCTGATTATGTTGCTTCAGATATTTACATTTGAATCTTGTCAGAAAGCTCTACAGCTGTTTAAGTTGTCATCACTTACAGTAAGTTAGATGAAGTTGCATAATGGGGTGAAAATGGCCTATAGGGTTTTTTGTAGTGATATCATCCAGTTATTAACTTTGTTCAGTAAATTGCTCTTTAAACTCAAATAAAACATCATATTTTCCCAGGGAAAAAAAGTCATTTTGCCTTTCTCTTCCCTTCATGTATGTCTCTTTTCCTCCATGCCGATTTCGTCCCCTCTTGTAATAGAGAAATTTGTCTTCACTGGGGAAGTAGAAGAGGGTGTTCCATACATTTCTACCTGGAGCTGAACCACAATTCCCATAATGAGCAAACAGATGTCCAGTCCATTCTTCACATCCTTTTTGCTGCCTTAACCCTCCTTCTTCTCTGCTCTTCCAGCTCCATATGCAGCTTTTCCTGGCATTGCCTTCAAAACACTTTGAGCAGCTCTAGAAGTCTTGAACTCCTGTCTTAAATCTTTTGCTCTGCAATTCCTTTCAGCCCCCACTACAAGTCTCAGCTCTCACTGACTCTGCCTGTTATTGAGATGTCCTGCTACTTTCTTTTAGAAGATCCTGTTAAAGGTCCTAAGATTTTGGCAAACTCAAGCTCTAAGATGGTGATGTTCCTGATGTTCAGCCTTCTGCTGACATATTCTTGGAAATTTCACTCGTTCCTGTAGTGAAATGAGGAGACGAAAGAGATTGTTGCACAGGTTAAAAAGAAAAAAAAAGGCAACATTTTGGGTATAGAAATGTGTTTGCATCAGTTATATCTCTCTTAACAGTTTTCTAAAAGTCTGCCCAAATCTGAGGAACCTCTCAGTGTTGAGGAAAAAAACCCAACCCTTCGTTTACTCTACAGAGGCTTCTCCTGTGCAAACAAGTGCCATCTTTGAAGAGTGTCCTTACTGTGTGTGCTCAAACCTTTCATTTTTATCCTGTGTGCTCAAACCATTATTTACACCCTCGAGAGTGGGATGTGGTGTTAACCAGGGCCTGTTGTTAACCTGACTGCAAAGGCATCCATCCAATCCACCACACCTCTACGACTGCTCCAGTTGAAGGCACCAGGGACAAACACTGACTTTCCCAATGACGAAGAGCTGTGGCTGGTGCTGGAACCAAGGGCTGGGATCTGCGCTGCTCTGGGTGACCCAGGCTCTCGGGAGCACTGAGAAAGAAGCATTTTAATTCAGCACAGAAGTGCTTAAGATAGGAGTAGGAAAAGGGAAATGATTACAGAGCAGCTGGAAATTTTGGATTAGGAAGAGGAAGTGACAGAGAAGTTGAGAAGGATCTAAATTTCCACATGAGACCGTGATTTGGGGGGATCTGGTTTGGGACAGGTAGTGAAGGATGCAGAATTTTAGTCAATAGAGAAGTGACATAGAGACTGAAGAAGGGAATGCTTGGCCAGGATATCCTCCTCTACGGTCTTTGTCGGGAGATGAGGAACCAGCCCAGGTGAAGGGATGAGCTTAAAAAGAGGAGAAAAAGCCAGTAAACAGGTAACTGGCTGTGATAGGAGATGGGACCTGGACTGAGAAGCCCAGTGAGTGAGCCTAAGACAAAGGCTTTGCATTCACTGTCTTCTCCAAGGAGCTTCCAGCAATAACTTTGGTTAATGTTCCACATGAGCAGGGGAGGAGTATTTCCCACTGAAATAGTGCTGGGGTGGAGAAGAGTTCTGGTGTGGCACATTCACAGCAATCCTGTGAACCATGGCCTCATGATTTCAATCTCTAATGCTTTCATTTTTCTGGCTGGGTGGACTTTTACTGATTTATAGAAGAGCTCCTCCCCATGGTAGACAGGCTGCCTCCAGGCAGAGGCCAGCTCTTACCTGCCTCCTGGTCTAGCCCTTTTATAGATACCTCTTGACTTTGACCTTACTATGAAAACCTCTTGGTGTTTGGACAGTTGCCAGTAAAGAGAAAGGGCTGAATCTCACCTATCGCCTTGTGGATAGAAGTTGGATCCCATAAGACATAATCTCATGCAGTTTAAGAGATCAGTGCCATTTTCAGCTTGCTGGTGCTCAGACCACACAGCAGCTGGTGGATAATTCCATTTTTGACATACAGTCAGTCTTGGCCTTGACACTGTGTTTGACACAAAACTATGATTTTGTTTGTGAGAATGTTGCTCTCATCTTGAGAATGGATGGCATCCAAATATGTTCTTATCTTCCTTCCCAGGCTGGGCTTGCTCATGCCCATTGGTATTTGAAGAGTGGTTCAGCACTCCAGAGGAAACAGAGCCAGCTTTGTTTCCAAGCTCCTATTACCTTCTTTATCTTTTAGCTAAAAGCTTTAATGGATCTGTTTTGCTGAAGCATTTGAGGTTGGAGGCTATGAAGAACTTCAAAGGTATTTAATAGCAGCTTTGTCACTGATTTTGTAAAAAGACCATATAGCTTGATTAAAAGTAAACCCTGCTCACAATACTGCATGGAACTCTGCTGCTCTATTTTTACTGCATCACAAATAAAGCCAGGGAGAGGGGGAAATCCCACTGACTAACAGGATGTGCGGGAAGGATGGAGCACATCTCGCTTCTGTATTATCCAGGTACTCATTAACTCTCTGATAACCAGTTTAGACAACACAAAGTGGTATGTCTCCAGCTCCAGATGGTAGTGATGAGGAAGAATGGGGAGTGCAGCAGACAAGATAAAACTTGGCAGAAAATATGCAGAGGAATTTCTGTTCATTAGGGCAGAGATTGGAATCTGAGAGTCCTAAGTTTTACCACTCCTTTGTCGTCAGGAAGTGTCTGAGGAGTATAAGGACAAAGATAACTCCTGTCCCTGGTCACACAACTGGCCCCTCCTCAAAATGCCCAACTACCTAGTGATGCAGCTTCTGCCCAAGCGATGGAGTGTCTGTGTATGTATAAAGCAATGCTCCGTGTGTGCTGCTGACACTGCGGGTACCAGATAGATCCCTGTAGAACAGTCCAAGTTTGCAATCTCTGAACTCTTCCAAAGTTCAGAAATGTGAGCATTCTCTTGGCCCATGCAGCTTTAAGTCAAGGTTCACATACATTGATAAATCTTAATTAAAGACTCTCGCGCTTTCTTCAGTGTGTCCCAGAGCATTATAACATAGCTTCATCCTCTGCCACAAAGAATATTCTTTTAATTTTTTTTTTTTAAGAAACAAAAGGCAAGCTTGGGCTGCAGTAGTGTGAAAGGCTTACTCTTCAGAAATTATCAGTTACCTTCAGTATCCATCTAGATTCATGAAAGTAAGGCTTTGTAATGAGGAAAGCATTTTCCCAGACTAATGAAAAGTCCCTCTTTGAGTGAAGCAGAAGAATTTTATTGACAAGGATCACACACAGGCTTTCAAACACTCACTGTGTAGACAGAAATTTTTGGAATGCATCTCCCAATGAGATATTAGACCTGTTATTAATTCTGCCTGTCATTTCTACTGAAAGCCAAACAAACTGCATATAGTGTATGAAGAGCAAATGTAAACCTTCAGTGGCAAGTTGTGCAAGAACCCCCAAGATCAAAGCAAGCCACGCTTTCCCTTCGACGTGCCTTGTAATATACCATGTCCTGCCTTGGTAAGAATATTTAGCAGGCACATATCATGCACTAAGAGCAAAAATATGTGCAGAACTCAGAATTTGCAGACTTTGAGCTCCATCTTTATTAAAACTATAGTAGCAATGATGCTTGGTCTCCCGTGAAATGTTGTGAGACCTGAAGCCACCACATGTATTAATTCAGAGGGATCATGTGAAATAGTTCATCAAATCCTGCAGCCTGTTCCCATTCCACCTTCAAATTACAGATCTTCCACAGAAGCAAGTGTGTGCTGCTGGGCATATGGTTTCCTGTGGCTTGTCCCTCAGCAACGGGATTCCTGGAAAAAATAATGCACTTGAATGCAAGTGACTAAGTGAAGGTGCCAGTGCTTGGCATCAGCGTAAAAAGAAGTCTCCCTGCACATAAGTCCTAAGCTGCAATTCTTAGTGTATCACAAGAAAAAACATTATTATGGGAATTTGGGAGCAGCTGAAAACAGACATGAACAAAACAAATCCCAAACCAAATATTTGCCACGGAAGTACCTTAGTCAAGCCTAAGAGTGATCAAACGGGATTTTTTCAGATGGGTACGTGACTCTGGCTGTTGCACTGTGATGGCGTGGAAAACACAAATCCCAGCTCAGTGCCAAGAAGCCAGGACTACACAGGCTGCTCCCACTGCCCTGTCGTGGGGTAAACAGGGATCCTGGCAGCCTCTGGCTCATGCCGGATCACCCCTGTGTGCTGGAGAGCCCTCTGAGGCTGTGGCAGAGGCAAGGTGGTGATGCAGGGAACTGTGACCCTCTCATCAGCAACAGCTCTGAAGCAGTAAGGGATTGTGTAACACAGTGCCGATGATAATCCTAACTTTTGATTCCTGATTCAACTCTTCCACTCAAATAAACAAAACATTTCATACCCCAAACCGAGGATTTCTACTAAAGCCTTCCATAAACTGACTTCACAGGCTGTTTTTGTAATCTTTCCAGATTGCAAGAATCAAAACTGAGAGGAAAAAGAAGGCAACACTCTTTTTATGGAAGCAAAGGAAAAGATTCTTCCATTTCCAGATGTCTCACAGCCCTTTCAACTGAAGGGGAAGATATCATGACAACAGATTTTATGATTCTTGGCTTCGTAATCACATGAAAATTGTGTTTTATCTGACATCAAAAGAATGAGCTGTTTTATCATCATGATGATGCTAAAGATCTCGCATCTGCTCAGATTAGTTACAATGCAAATAAGGCATCAATAGAATAAAAAAATCCCTTTTGTGTCCTTAGGCTTTATGTGTGGTTTTTCAAACAATCAGCTCTGTGAAGAAAGAGAACCAATAGAGTGTTCATGTTCTGGATTAGAGTTTAAGAAAAATGAATGTGTAAAACTTTTTCCTAGGCTTGAAACCTAGATAATTTTGAAATTTTGTCCCATATGACCTCCAGTTATTTTGATAGCATTACACTAAATCTATGCCCCAAAACTGTAATCTTAGTTGCTGTGATTTCCTTCTCATGAACATTAAAGTGAGCATGATGAAATAGGCCAAATATATTGCACATAATTTGTTCCAGATTCTTAGCATTGTTCAAGCAAAAATTTAATTTATAATAACTGGTTTTGGTGGACCTCATCTAACTGGATTTCAGCAAAGCAATTAAAATGGTGCCATATAGGGAATTATTAACAAAAGATTCTGGCTGAAGCAGAGACAAAAGGTGCTGAAAGGGGAAGCGTCAGGGTAGAGAGAAGTTACAAGCACAGCTTCTCGAGCATCACTCTTAGCCAGTCTGAACTAAATATATTCACCAGCAACACTTGCACAAGAAGAAGGAGCACATTAAGGAAATTTGCTGATGACACAAAGCTGGGAAGAGCAGCAGAATGTCTCACAGGAAGAACTCAGGGAGCCAATTACTGAGAAATACCCTAAAGACATTTCATTAGACAAAGCTTAAGATCATGTACTTAAAAGGGGATTGTGTTTCCTGAGTGAGGTCTGATGGAAACAAGGAGACAGAAAGTCTGTTTTTATGGTGAAGCCTGGGAAATGAGAATTTCTACAGCGGATGTCTCCACAGTACCCACAAGCTTGAGTCCAGCCCATGCAGTTAAGGTTCTTAGCACTGGCAACAACAGCAGTGGCCACAGGTGCTTAGAAAAAATAACAGTATTTCTGGGTACCTGTTTGTAAACAGTCATTTCATTGGTGCAGTGGACCTAACACATCTCAGCTTCTCTCAGGTTATTCTCTCAAGTTTTATTATTCTTCCTGTTAAATAATTACTTCCCACCGGAAAGCAGATGGCAGGTATGGAGTAGTTCATCCATAAAGGTAAGAGTGTGGCAATCCCCATCCTGCTGAGCTGTTGCCAGAGACACCTCTGGGCATGGGGAGGGGTCCTGCTGAGCTCAGCTGCCCTCCTTCCACCTGCAGAGATCACTCAGCCTTAGCTCTTTACTTCAGGGAAAAGACATTTCAGAGTTTTTCACACATCTGATGTGTTCCCAGCATGAAGGGTTGCTTTTCTGCCACCCACACTCTCTGGAAAAGTCTTTCCTGCCCTTTCATTGCCCACAATGATCCCTCAGAAGGGCTGGCTGGAGAGAAGTGCTCCCACACGACTGGTGACATTTAAGCCACGCGGCAGATCCCTCTGCGCACGAATCCTGCTCCCACCCAACACAATAGCAGACTTGGTGGGTGCGGGATGAAGCCCAGTGTGACATTTTCTTCCACCCCACGCTTCTTTGCTGAGTGAAGCTTTTGTGAGATGGCAGAGGCCAGAAAACCCCTGTGGCTCCACCTGTTTCTGGGGGCTCCAGTCCCACAGTCGGGTGACCCTCTGCTGCAGTGGTGCTCTTCTCATGTCCTCCTTGCCCCACCAACAATGAAACCAGCCCCTGTATGCTCCATCCAGAGCACAAAAACTGCAATTAATTCAGGAAATATATTACTTTTGGACAGGAGAATTTTGTTGAATGCTGTTGATAAAACATAATATCATCTTCCAAGCAGGGATGTCATCCTCATTCCCATGGGGACCAGAACACAGCAGGAAAAATTACCTGAAGCAGGGTATGATTGGAAATTTATTAGAAAAAGAGGTTTGGTTTCTATGAACTTCTATTCATAGAAAAGACTTTCTTGAAACAGCCTGATTTCAAAAGAGTTTTTATTAGAAAGGGTTCTTTGACCCAGGTGCAAATTTTTGGCCAAGACCAAAGCAAGTGCGGCCTGCCTGACCCAGAACAGTCAGAAGAGCCAAGCTGTTGGGTAGGCTCCCTCTTTGCAGCAGGAAAGCACAAACATGCCAGTTGAATAGGCTTTCTTAAGTGCATCCAATCCCCTCGTTTTTAAGGACGTCCATTCTTTTCCATCATGGGAAATGTATTTTCCAAGGATGGGCAGGAACAGAAAAGGGATAGAAAATCTGGGAAAACAGCTAAAAGAAACCATTTTCTAAATAGCTCTGATTTTAACACATCTAAACTAAAAATATTATAACCTACCCCCTTCTGTATGATGACAAATATAGAATCATTGAATGGTTTGGGTGGGAAGGGACTTTAAAGACCATCTGGTTCCCACCCTCCACCATGGGCAGGGACACCTTCCACTAGCCCAGGTTGTTCAGAGCTCCATCCAACCTGGCCTTGAACACTTCCAGGGATGGGGCATCCACAGCTTCTCCAGGCTGCCTGTTCCAGTTTCTCACCACCCTCACAGTGAATATTCCCTTCCTAATACCTAATCTAAACCCATTCTCTTTCAGACTGAAGCCATTCCCCCTTGTCCTGTCACCACATGCTCTTGTACTCTCTCTCCATCTTTCTTATAGGCTCCCTTCAGATACCAGAAGGCCACAATAAGGTCACCCAAAAGCCTTCTCTTTTCCAGGCTGAACAATCCCAACTCACTTTGTCCTTCCTCAACTTCAGCTCAGAAGCAGGACTTTATGTTAGACAAGCCTTTACCAAACTTCTGCAAATGTGAACATTTTTCTGGTCTTCTGACCTGTCCATAGCAGTAAATACATCTGGCTTCAAAGGTAAAGGGATGTAAAAAAATCACAGAATCAGAGAATATCCTGAGTTAGAGGGGATCAATCAGGATCACTGAGTCCAATTCCTGGCCCTGCACAGGACCACTCCAAGAACTACAGCATGTGCCTGAGAGCATTCAGATATCCAGCCTAAACTTCCACTGACACAACTCCAGGCCATTGCCTGGAGTCCTGTCACTGGTCACCAGAGAGAAGAGATCAGTGCCTGACCCTCCTCTTCCCCTCACGAGGAAGTTGCAGACTGCAATGAGGTCTCCCCTCAGTCTCCTCTTCTCCAGGCCGAACAGACCAAGTGCCCTCAGCCACTCCTCGTGTGGCTTCTCCTCAAGGCCCCTCACCATCTTTGTTGCCCTCCTTTGGACGCTTTCTAATAGTTTAGTGCCTTTCTTCTATTATGGCACCCAGAACTGCCCCCGGCACTCGAGGTGAGGCCGCCCCAGTGCAGAGCAGAGCGGGACAATCCCCTCCCTTGCCCGGCTGGCGATGCTGTGCCTGATGCCCCCCAGGGCACACTTGGCCCTCGTGGCTGCCAGGGCACTGCTGACTCCTGTTCAACTTTACGTCAACCAGGACCTAAATCACCATTACGTTAATTTCTTCATGTGTGCAACCTGTGGAAAATCACCAAATCTATGATGATGTGGCATAAAACTGTTATGGGAAGTCGTTTAGGAAAAGTTGAAAAAAAATTACTATACCTTATTACTGCTGTCACTCCAATACGAACTAACAATCTTCACACTCTTATCACAAGTCAGTATTTCTTTACATGCTTTTGGTATTCGAGTTGGTCAGGCTTGCTAGAAAAATACTCTCTTCTCACCAAATCAGCATAAATGGTGATTTCCAAAACTGAAACGAGTACAAACGAGCAAATGTCATTAAAAAATGTCTCAGATATTACACATTACATGTGCCATTTAAAGGGACTATTTTATATCATGATTATTTGCTTGGAGTTAAACACTAATAGAAGTGTTTAACTTCTTGTAGATCTCTGCTTATGCACAAATGTTTTAAATAGAATTTATTGTAAAAAAAATAAACGTTGTCCACAAAAAGTTTGCAGAGGAACATTCACCATCCCCCCCTTGAGCCACAAGCACTTAATTACTGTTAGAGATCTTTAGATAAAAAACCAGTATAAGCCTGCTTCATGGCTCAACCTATGCCCATTTAGTTAAAAATCAATCCACACCCAAAGCATCACCGATAATTTTATCCTGGGAATAATCAGTGTTGATAATAGTGTCTGGAGCATGTTAAGGTGTTTCTGTTCTCTTGTATAATCATTTACCTATAAAAGCCCACACTACCTTTGCCGGCAGGCACAAAGCACGTGCAACCTAATAGTCACCATGTAGGACAGGAAAAAGCATCCTCTGGGAGGAGGAGATCAGGTTCCTAATGCTTATGTCACTGTCACTCTTCTCTTGTGTATCTCTATTAGACAAGTCACAGCCTAAACTTCTCATCTGTGCTGCACTCTGGCTTCAGAGCTGGCATTATCAAGCTCATTTGAAGAGACTTAATTTCCTTCAGCTCCTAAGTTTTTCTTCTCCACCTGGTAGAACTAGGAATGGAAACTAACAGTATTATTTATAAAAACCCTACCCACATGCATATCCACGAAACCGATCCTCTAGGAAACCTCCTTCTGTGATATAAATCGTACTGCCCTTTCACTCTCTGCTGCTCTTCTCCATCCACGCTTCCTTTTTCCTCCAGAAAAGCAAAGGAGTTTTTACCCACCCAACATACTTTATGCACTCATTGAAAGCTTCTCTTCTCGAGGCCTGTGCATATTGCGTTGGTTGGCACGCTACCAAAACCTGCTAACAAACGGCAGATTAAGTGGAAACACGGAAAAGAATTTCAAGCATGTATTATACTTGCTTGGGGTTCAGCCTGCAACTTTAAGACGAGGGCTGCCCTCTAAACAGGCAGGCCTGGGAATTCAGTTGCAAAACAATTACAGATGCAAGGAAAATACTTTTTCTCTGAGCAGGAAACTTGATGATATTCTGCAGTCTTCGGTAGGCTAAGTTCAGTGTGCGCGGGGGAACAGCTCGGCAGGGTCTGTGCTTTCTCGAGACCTCACTCTCCATCTCCAGCACTGTTCTCCCAGGGGTTTATAGCAAATTAAGTAAAATTTTTCATATGTCAGCCTCTTACAGATGCAGGAGCAGATTTTAATCCTTCTCAATCACAGTCAGAACAGCCCCTCTATAGCCATCAACTGTCTTGCCTTCATATACAAGACTAATGAGACACTTCATTCAGGTCTGCAGGTCAGAGGCTGTCGTCGGCTGGACAATGAAATTTCAAGTGCCATGCCTGCATATAATTTAGTTACTTGGGTTTTCTTGATGAGCCTTATTTCGGCTGCACAGCCATCTTTCTCACAGTTTAAAGTTCTGGTTTTAAAGGAGCTCTCTTTGCAGCATCAAAGCAAATACCCTCAGGATGCAATTTCCAAACCCGCCTAGCATGCCCAACCTTGCTGCTAATGATTACACTGGCGAAATTACCACCAACTCAGGTGGGCGCAGGTGAAACGGCGCTGAACTTCAGCACCACAATTCTGCCCGTGTTATCTGAGATTTCCTTTTCTTTCCAAAACTGGAATGTTTGCACAGGGTGTACAGTGGGAAGAGACTCTCCCACTCCTGATTACACTGAACTTGCTGCATACATTCTTAGAAAAAAACAAAAAAAAAACCACCCCACCTTGCTCACATTACTCTAGAGGAAATGGCCTCAACTTGTGCCAGCAGAGGTTTAGACTAAATATTAGGGAAACTTTCTCCACCAAAAGAGTTGTCAAGCACTGGAACAGGCTGCTCAGGGAAGTGGTGGAGTCACCATCCCTTGATGTTTTTAAAAGACACAAAAAGTGGGCACTTAGGGACACGGCTTAGTGGTGGACCTGGCAGTGTCAGGTTTACAGTTGGCCTTGATGATCTTAAAGATCTTTTCTAGCCTAAATGGTTCTGTGATTCTATGAAAAGTTCTTAGCCTACACTTAGACAAAGCAGTTGAGAACACAGGATCAGTGGATAGGAAATATGTCCAATAAATCAGCACTGATACTCTCAAGCCCACATGACGTAGTGTGCACACTGAGAGGGGTCAGGAAACTTGTACAGGCAGCAATTTCAAAATGAAAAACTTTCCGCATCCAGTGTTTCTCTAAAAACTGTGGGTCTCACTGTTGGCCTCAAAGGAACTTTTTTCATACTGCATCAACTAAAAGAAAAAGAAGATGGACTGACCTCAATTATGACCTTATACTGACTGGTTCAAATTCCTCCATAGTTTATTTACCCTAAAGTTCATAAAAACAATGTGGCTTTTCAGTCTAATAGGTTATTTTCAGCCCCAACTAATCAGAGCTCATGACTGGCTTTGGAACTGCAAGAGTCATGCAAAAGCTAAGATTGATTATTAGCATCTAAATGTACAAAGTAATTAAGCCTACTGAAAAAACCAAAAACAATACACCAAAACACAAACTTCCAACAGGTGGGAGCAGAAGAAAATTGAAGGAAAATAAACAGCACCAAGGATTTTAATAAATCTGTATCTGAATGTCTTTACAAATAAGTAGCTGAAATGAGATCGAAAGTGCAACCCAATACAGCACAAATACAAGAATGTCTGCATTGAAATTCCATAACTTTTCTTTATTCACTGTGATACATTCAAACAAAAGTGCTCCAGATAACAGCCATAGAGTAAAGGAAATTAAAATAAAAAGTCAGAAAAAGACCATCAGATACATATGGTGATTATTCATATTTCAAAGCATTAGTAACTGCTTGTATCTGAGTGCACCAAAAACCCACATGAGAGTCCACATTTTTGTACACTGCTTCTATAAAAATAATAATCATAGGCAGCTCCAGCAAAAATGTTTGTCAGAACTAGAGCCAAAGCCACCACAAAGATAAAGCACCATCAGGCATATGTTTACAAATGCCGTAGTAATTAGTAGAGTGTAAAAAAGGCTTAGCTGAATTAACATTTTCCTTGTACTGGTAGAGCATAGGGAAGCTCTGCTTGGATTCATTCCTTCCCAGCTTTGATATTTCTCACCAGGGACTTGCACTTGCCCCACAACACCAAGCACCATGGGCAACTTGGGAAGCTTCAGGAGACAGTGAGAGATGGATGGAAGAGAAACCAGAACCGGAGCCAGTGTCTATCCTTCTATGTGAAAAAATAATCCTGGCATGGCAGCATGTCCTTAACCATGTTACTGAAATACAGTGGCACAACCCATCTGAGAAAGGCTGTTTGTACACACCATGTTGACTTCCCAATGCTGTTTGCTGAGCTACAGTATTTGGCCGCACTGTTTTTACCTAAAAAAGACAGTTCTTGTTTTAAACTCTTATTCTTCTATAGTAAAAATATAAGTCACTGTTACCTGCAAGAGACAGCAGGGGATCACTTCACAGCAAACTCACGCTGCACCCCACAAAGTGGTTCTATTCCAGCTGCAGAATTACTGAACTGTGCATTTGCCAATAATTATTTGTGACTCGACAGTTAGATGGGGAGGAGGATTCCTACCCCAAAAACACAAGAAACTTTAGTCAAGATGCCCAAATTACACTGTCGAAGGGATATGGCCGAGAGACACTTAGAAGTCTAGGGTCCCTCTATGTGGTGTACTATTAGGTAGAACAGCAAGGATCTTCAACAAATAGGGGGAAAAAATCGGTAGAATCCCGCTCTCTCCTTTACCTGCTCTGCAGGCAGCAATTCAGATAGACAGCAAGACCAAAGACAGGCTTCCCCTCTGAAAATCTGAGTTGCTGACATGAGATTTTCCTTAAAAGACCTAAGTAGGTCATAAACAGAAAAGCCCCTTTCCTCATACGCTTTCTAGTATATTCCTAGGGATCCTGCTCCTTCACAGGCCCCAGCTCCTATAAAGATTTAATCCCATGTGCAATTTGTGTTTCCCAAAGCAGGATGCAATGGCACTGATCATACGACCAACATCATCTTCACAGTCAAATCCTCGCAACATCAAGGTCTGTTTGCTCAAAAAGCATTTTTCTTAACTATGTTACTAATAAAGTCTCAAATCACTCAAGCTGAAAGGAAGTTAGAAGCGTTATGTGGTTATTTACCCTTCACGCTATTTGTGTGGCATTCATCTCCCACGGCGCATGCCTTGCCCTTTTCACACTCCCTTTTCTCATGCAGGAACACAAAGCTGTAATGTTTGGGTTGCAAACACCATTAAATGCCCCTCTTCAGCCCCCAACAGCATAGAAATATTTTCTTTTAAAAGTTCAGATCAAAGCATTTCTACTAATCCTAGGATTTATTAAAACAAACATTGTAGGCATGAGATAGTCAACAGCGTCCCTTTTACAAGATTCTTTGGAGACGGTTCTGTTTTCATACTGTTTACTGATCCGCCCCTAATTAATCTTCAGTTGCTCAGCTGCAAATTCAGCAAGTCCACCTGCTCCTTCCCCACCCAGCAGACGTTCCTTTCTCCCCAGTGTCAGGCTGTAACGATAGCACCACACAGTCCCTGTCCTAAGAACAAGGTGGCTGGCTTGAAAAGCTACATATCACCTCCCGATGTTACATGATCGCATGCATTTGCAGCACGAGTCTAGCCTTTCCTCAGATGAGTAACTAAAACCAGTCATTAAGTGCTTTCAAGGAGTTTCATTGTCTTTATCCTTCCCTACAGTCAAGGTAGTTGCCTTTGATCCAGTAACAGATCTGTGCGTATTTGAGGGGTGTAATGCGAACGGCTACATTGAAATCCTGTGGGGTGCCATTCATGTCCACCCACTGATGGCCCGAAAATATACCAATAATTTTACGCTCCCATTTGTGATTCTGCCTCTTCCACATCCTCACATACACCCCAGATCCACTGGCCCCCGGCTGGGCATCGCACTGCTGGTACAACAGGTCGTACGTTTCATCCTTGACATCACAGAAACGGTAAACCAGGTTTCCCGGACGGTCATTGTCGTAGCCAGAGAAGTGAATCCTCCCTCCAGGTAAGTGTCTGGCTGGTGGGCTCACACCTATCTTCATGAACTTTCTTTTATGTGGCTTCTTCAGCTCCAGCAGAGCATAGTCATAATCCATGCCAATGTCATTGGCATTGCCTTTGATCCATCCTTTGGGGACATGCGTCCGTTTCACTCGGATCCACTGGAATTTCATCTTCTCAGGCATTGCCGAGTTGGTGATATTGGACCCTTTGCTGCCATCTTTATGTTTGGGCTTTAGGAACCCCACCCGCAGTTTCTGAGCTCCTTTGACATAACTCTTTCCGTCATGGATACAGTGAGCAGCAGTGAGAACGTGCTTTTCAGCCACCAGCGTCCCTGTGCAACCTGTAGAGAGCTTCACCGACGTGGAGAAAGGGTAATTCAACAAGAAGTCTTTCCCAAAAATGCTAAACCTGCTGTCATAGCCATAGATCTGCCTCTTAGTTCGAGATCTGCCTCGAGACCCGTCGCCGCCGTTGCTCAGGATATATATGCCCACTTCGGTTTCAGTGAGGCTACCGTTAGCGTACAAGGTTTCGTAGGACAGGTAGTTCTTCACTTCTTCGTAAGTTGGCAGCGGAGAACTTTTGTGGCACGCTGGGCCACACGGAGATACCACTTCCAGTCTGGCTTCAGCATCGAACTGCGGTTTGTCCAAGTTCAGGGTAGACTGTGGCAGGATTACGGGAACTCTGTAAGACGGCCAAGTTGGCTTCCAGTGAGGACTGGAAGGCATCACATCTTTAGCAGCACACAAAAGGAGGATTAAAGTGGACAAGGCTGCCATCCTGAATGCCGGTCTGTGGAAAGCAAAAGCAAGCAGTTATTCACCCAAACTTCTTGCAAGATTATCCCACCTTGCTAAGTAAGGGCTTGCTAACCGAGTATAAATATAATAAAGGTCAAGTGATTTGAATGCAGTTAACTTACATTAGGTAGCTCAGATTTCTCAGTGTCAAACTAATGCCCTAGCCTGTGTCTTGAAACAAGTGTCCCAGGTTAACACTGAAATACAGAACATTTAACCCTTAGATGTGCTGAGCCACCAACTCCCAGCTGACATCAGTGGCAAGTCAGAGTACTTGTCTTCATACGGCTTAAAGAAAATTCAGACTCTGTTTAAATCCCTTCATTTAGAAACCAGAGCTCCTGCAAAGAGTAAACGTGTCTGTCTTCAGCAAGATTAGAACGCTCTCTGAAAGCTCCCCCCTGCTCTCTGACTCCGCTGAGAGATGTCCTTAAATCTCTTCACACCATTTGCTGTCTCAGCCAGAGACACCAGGCTGATGGTAGGCACAGGTGGGGGGACAAGGAAGGTGACCTGACAGTGGCTGGGTTGCAGAGCACGACCACAGGGGAGGGAGACTCGCTTCCCCTTGCAACTCATACCAGACAAAGGTTCTGTTCCATGTGGCACTGGCTGTCCCCGAGGCTTACGTGAGAAAGGGTGATATGATTACACACAGGCAGCTAATGAAGGAAGATTACAATTCTTGAGGGAATTTTCAGTTAACACACTGGCTTATTGCTTTATAAACTCAATTAATTAGAAATGCAAACCAATCCCCTCTGAGCACAGGGAGGCAAATGCGACTGTAAATGTGTTTATGAACCGCAGGCAGAGTGCCTGAGACTGCAGAGAACAGCGTGCACTAGCACTGCATCAAAAAAATGTGTAGCTTCAGTTTATTTGAAAATTAGCCATACAGCTGAATCGCTGCGGGAGGCACCGTGCCCTGGGCAAGAAGGCAAGCAGGATCTCCCTCACACAAAGATTATTCAAACAAAAGTTCACAATTATGTTGAGCTTACACATATTTAAAACCCTGCTGAGGTTACACTGATCACAACGGCAGGATCATTCCTGAAATGCCTCAAACGAGTAAACCAAAGCAAATCACACAGGAAATAACCGCAGCTATCTAAGAATAGAAAAGAAAAATCCTTCTCTCCAATGCTTTTTGTAGGAATACTCCACCCCTAAGTTGCACCAAAAAAGACTTTGAAAGCTACAGGCTGCTGAAGTCCAGTGGTGTTCAACTCAAATATTGGGCCTAGATTCTTAGATTTTTGGTACCATCCTCTTCGGGAATGGAGGCTATCATTAAAGCACAAAATGTTTAAAATATCAATTGACTCATGCAGGATATCAAAAAACTTTAAGTCCAAAAAACCAGACATAGATGAACACAACTGAGGCTACTGATACACACAGAGGCAGGTACTGACTCTTCCAGAAGTGACCACACATTCTGTTGGCAATTTTTTCATTAACAAGCAGGACATCTTTAAAGGAACATACTTTTTTCCTAGGTTAGGCTCTATTGAATGTGATGCTTTATACCTAGCTGGCTATTTATGCTGGCAAATACAAGCCATTTTAAACATGAATCAGAACTGCATCATTTTGGATGTCCCAAAATCAGAAAATACTTGGTATTCAAGGAAAACCACCAGCTCCTCTGACTCCTTCCACAGCAATTTTTAATATCGGATGTGGCTGCTTTTTGCAAGCTGTGAAATGAGAGAGTTTCACGTTGGTGTAAGGATGGCAAAGGGAACACATGCTGAATTATCAAATATATTGTTACATAACAGTGACTAGGAAGACAAAAAAAAAAAGAAGGTAACAGGGCCAAGTGATACCACTGCATCCCCACAAAGACAATATACACTGGCACAAGTCAAGTGTTAGCTGTCCTGCTTGTGTCAGTGAGGGCTGCATGCAGCAGTGCTTGCTGGTTTCACAGAGAGAAGCTGAGAACAGACTAAATCATGGTTACACTGCGCATCAGACCAACTCCATCACCAAGAGCACGTTTGCACTCATTTGCTTCGTGCCAAAATTATCCCCACATACTATATTTGAAGCTTCCCTGACACAGAGAATCTCTCTAAATTGCACCACTCATGCCACTTCTTGGAGCTAAAACCCATTCATGCTAACTGAGCCTCTGCTGGCCTTTGGCTGGTTTATTTGGCTGGCAGGGGAAAATTAGAAGCGCCTTGTCAGTTGTTATTTGCACAAGCAGCCAGATCCCCCCGTGCCTGTCAGCACGGCGACCCAAGGAAGGGACTGTGTGCCCAACAGCTCCTCCGCTCCCTCCGAGATTATCATCTGGCCTGAGAAATCACCTCTCCCTGCAGCCTACTCTCCTTTATCTCCCCACCATCACCACCACAGCACCGCCAGCACTTGGAAGGGCCGCTTTAGACAGCAGAGGGCAGCCGCCCTATGAAGAGAACAAGACAGGAGATGGGACTCGAGCTGGTCCCAGAAAAAAGGCTTCAGAAGATGGTATTTGTGTCCGTGTAAAGAGGTACTTACTCCACTTTACGTCTCTGAGCAAGCCTTCCCTTCTGTGCCGTGATCACATTGCAGCTCAAGGGGATAAAAAAGCCTTTTCATCAGTTACAGAACTTTTCTATTATTTAAAATGTGATTTAAACCTGACAATAAAATACAGTCGTGAGTTTATACCTGACTGTAGAAGCTAAACAGTGCTCGCAAGTCCAGGCATTTAGTGAAGTCTTCACAGTTATATCCCATCTGGAGACATAACTGGTACTAAATCAGATCTGGGCAGCAATAAATAGAATAAATATGTCTTATTTATAACACGATGCAAATTAGTGCATAGTACCTCTTTCTGTGTAGATCCTTCCTCTTAAAAATGAAGGAATTGAAAAAGCAGTCTACATTTAAACAGAGACTCTCCACTAAGGCTCTTCTTTCCTTTTACTTTCTCTTTTCGTTTTCATTTGAAACAAAACTGAAAAGCTGCAAAAAACCCCAGGGTTAAAACTCTGTGTCCTCAGCTCCTTACTCATGGGTGACCCTGAGAGGTGTTGTCGAACTGAACAAACCGGCAAGGAGTGAGCACTTCCCCGCACGGCTATCACAGAGCGGCACTGAATGAATTACGATGTGCTGCTCTACTGTAGCTCTGCTCTTCTGTTTCCATTTAAACTGTGTCATAAACTCAATCCACCCTTTGACTCAGCACAAAGCCCTGCTCCGACATCCAGCCTAGGAACCCCCTAGAAGCGGTTTGTACATAATCACACTCACTAATGGCATTAAAATTGTTTAGAGAATGGAAACGGTGACAGCTACCCCGGGGCTCCCCACGCCGCTAAAATACTTTACAGACACATTTTCCTGCTTGCTAGGGGCATTCACGCTCCAAGATAGATGCTGCTGAAAGAAAACTGCCTTGTTCAGGATGGACATGAATAATTTTCTAATAAGCAAGTAATTTTTTTGCAAGAGTTCACTACTTCGGGGTGGTTCTTGTAATAGATGGCTAAATAACAATAAATCTTGGATCATCTAGTATGAGAGCCCACGAAATGAACAGTCTCCATTACATTTTGAAATGAAGAAAGTTTTTCCACAGTGCTGGAAGCCAGAAAGATTAACATAGGGAAAAAAAAAAAAAAAAAAAAAAAAAAAAAAAAAAAAGAGAGAAAACCAAGGCAGTGAGAGCAAGAAACCTGCCTCAAACCAAATTATAAAGGAGAACTAAATCACTGTCAGTGCCGTGCCAAAATACCTCTGCTGCTTTTCCTGGTCACAGAACTTGTTAAAACACAGCAAAAATAATGGAGTTGCAGTTTAATAACTACAGAAGCCTTACTGCCATTAAAATCTAACAACTCTATTAGCCTGCCTGAGATGCCAAGGGTGGTGTGAGGGTTACACTGCCTTACCTCCTTGACTGAGGGCTGTAAGAAGAGATGCCTTGGAAAACCTGAAACTAACTTTGATACCGGCAGGCCACGGGTGTGTTTATTAACATACACATCGGACACAGTGACTCTTTTGGCACGTGTGTCAGTGACATGCACACACAGGGAGCATAGTATGTGTTTCCATTTAGTCCAGTTCCTAGGACTGCCTCCTTTCACCCTCCTTTTTTCCTTCTTTCTCTTTCCCTGCATGTCAAGCAGCTTCGGTATCACGGTACAAGAGCAAACTGCATTACGAGCAGACGGTGATGGTCAGTCTGAATATTGGGGTAAGCTGTAGGAAGGACCTGCATCCCCAAGGCTTCCAAACCACCTGAGTGATGGGGCAGCTGCACAAGCTGGGTCCCGGTGGGACCTCACCAAACCCTCGGACCTCGCTCGGGGCAGGAGGCAAAAAACAACTGCCCCAAGCTCCAGCAGCCGCGTCACTGAAGAGCTCGTGTCACGTCTTAAAAAGCCACCCCAAAACCACGAAGGTTCTCAGACACAGTGATGAATACAGGTACAGGACCGAAGCGGAGCGCTACCTTCAGACGCCTCCCAAGCGTGAAAAGCAGCAAGGGCGAATTTTATCCCAGCTGTTCCCTCACCCGCCGTCCTTTCAGAGTTGGTCACCGGCAGCGGCGCCGGTCGCCGCAGCGGCGGACCCGCAGCGGGGACCGGCGGGGAGCAGCCGCGTTCGCCCTTTTGTCGCCGGCGCCG
>VZTA01015723.1:376882-420127 GCA_013398855.1 Mohoua ochrocephala | reverse complement strand
CCCGCGGGCCGCCGCCCCAGTGCGTCCTGTGCCGCGTCACCCCCTTTTTTATTCTTTTACGGCTCTTTTCATTTATTTCCCGAGAGAAAACATAGGGGCTTTTTCCCATCCTTGTTTTTATTCGCTGTGTTCTGGCACTACGGGCAGCTCAGGGGCTGCCGTCCCGGTACGAGATTTTGGGGTGCAGCCCGTGGCACCTCTGCAGCTCCGAGGGCAACAGACTCTTTGTCCCCAATGTCTGGGTACCCAGATCCCTTTTCAGAGGGTCCCCAGGAGCGGAGTGAACCCCCGCGGTGCCCCGTGCCTCCGCAGGGCATCAGCTGCAGGAGCTCTGCGGTCAGTCACCCATGTTGCCTCATCAAGCGGACATTTAAATTTAATTGTCCGACACATTGTTTGCATGGGTTTTAATTACTCGTCCTTCTTGAATCCTTATAATGATATCTGGCAAGAAAAGAGGAAACCGGGGCCAAGAAGGCAAAAATCCTGCAATGTTTTAACTCCACAACAAAAAGTCACAAAATAAAAAGTTTTTTTAAAATTCCCAGCTGATCACAATTATTCCAGAAAGGGAATATAAATTTCATAGGAATCAATTTATTTGCAGCCCTCTACTGACCTCTTCACCCGGCTGCTGCCCTTACAAAGGATGAGGAGAGCCTGAAGCAAAGCAAAACCTTTGCCTCACCCATGGACAACCTGTGAAGAGCTGAAATATGACAGGATCTTACATTCTCAGACACGATTTTTCTAATTTGCATTTGCTTGGCCCTAGCACCATCCCCGTCTGGGTCTGCAGAAAGATTTTACCAAATGAGTGGAAAAAGCACATACTACATTAAAAAAAAAAAAAGGGAAGACGTAACTACTCAGACAAGTCTTTCTCAACTATGAATGGTTAGAAGAGAACTGCAGTGTGAGGAAGAGGTCCTCCCTCAGTGGTAAAGGACAAACGTCTCCAGCAGAAACACAGCTAGAGAATGCAACTGGTGTTGGGGAGGGGCTGGTGACACCAGTGCAGCTGCTCTTGGGCCATGCAACAGTGAGGCTGATCCCTGGAATACCAGCAGGCAGCAGACGAGTCAGGCTCTGTCTGCAATGCCATACTAACCAGGGATCCCTTCCTGATCTGACTCTGTGTCTAATCATGTCCCAGCTAGATGTGCGGTCCCACTGCTCAGTAGCTTTGCCCTGTACGCACACATCTGCTGATTTGCATGGATGGAAGGGCTGGCCCATGCCTCGTAGGGGGGAAAATGTTGTGAGGTTTGGTTAGAGTGGGTCTCGGGGCTGCAGCAGTGGTCCAGGTGGGTTCTCACTTTCCATGGAGATGAAGCCTCTTGTGTCGCAGCTTCCGTACGTGCTCCAGGGCCTTCCAGACACAAATTCAAAGAGACACAATCCTAGATGATATGATGCTGATAGAAGTTTTTGCAGCAGACGGGGACAGAGATACAGAGATGCTAAGATGTTTGTAGTAGGACTCACCTCACTTAATTGTAGGGGTTTGGGATGCCTCGAGCTATCCATGATACAATACAGGACTGCAAACCTTCTCTGCCTGAAGCAGCAGCAGTGGAAATTGCCCTTGCCTGTGGCAGGGTGTTTGGAACTAGAAGATCTTTGAGATCACTTAGAACCCAAACCATTCTATGATGATGTGATTCCATAAAGTGCATCTCTATGTACAACACAGATGGGTGGATAAGAACCACAAGGCTTGGTGTCTACAGGCCCCCTGCTGAGAATGAACCCTTAAAGAAAGTGTTGGGCAAAACTTCCATGAGAAAAGGAGTGGAGAAGAATGTTTAGTTTGAAATTTAGTTATGAGACATTTTGTTGTCGTAAAAACTTCAGACTTTTATTAGTTTTAGTGTACACATTAAACCATAAGCTCAGAAAAGACAATTTGTCTGGCCTGTCTTCATGTCTGCCTTAAGAAATAATGAACTACTGTCCACTTCTATCAAGCATCAAAATATGATGTTTTAACTTTCTAATTCCAAAGAGGGAAAAAAATACCAAATATAGATTTCTTTTCCCCCTATGTGCATAATTCTCAAGAAACAAGAGCTCTGGCGAAATTGAGCTGCACAAGTTTTTTTTAAAAGAGAGTGGAGTCCAAGATCTGAATGTTACTGTGAGCCATTGTTGAGGCAAAGAGCAGTAAGTGACAATGTACGTAAGGGTGAAGAGGTATTAGCTGTGCTATATTGTCAAGTGATAACACACACGCTGACTTTTCAGCACCCTGTGAGTAAGCTGAAAATGAAACAGTCTACAGGTGGGAGCCCTAATGAATGGCACTGTCAGGAGATAATTTCTCATGGTTGAAGAAATCTTTTATTCTGCAGGGAAGTGAAGTAACCTGGCATTGTGGGCCTGTGCCAGATTCCGCTGCAGACAATGAAGTGATTTCAGAGGCCACTGAGTCTGGAAGGAAGAATGACAACCCACAGTTGGCTCAAAGGAGTCTCTCCATTGCTCACTGCTGATGCAATGCAGAAGAAAAGTCCTTGGAGTTCCCCACTGCAATGGCAGCTCTCCAGCCAGCTCCCTCTACTCTCCCTGGGACACGGACTCCTCCTCACTCATGCCCTGGTTCCTGAAATGCTTTTTAACTGTGACAGAAAAATTAAAGGTGAAGACACTCTCTATCCCTTTTAAAATGGTCTGTTTTGAAGGTAAGAAAGATGCAGACTGAGACTTTGAAGAAGCAAGTCCTTTCCTCATCCCTGGCCCTGCTTTAGTTCAGGATTTCAGGAAGGCTCTGGTGCCACAGTTCTCAAATTTGTGCAACAAGTGTGAGAGCATATCCTATCTCAATGAAGTGTTATGATGATAATTCCAGTGGTGACTCTCCCATGACTGAGTGCTGTGTTGATGGGGGGGAAGGCCAGACATTCACCTCAGATGTGCTGCGCCACAGGATGATACCACTAGGAGAGAAGGAACTCTTCCTCAGGTTCTTCAAGACTGTGGATGCAAGCATGGTGGGGGAGGTACTTATTCCTAGTTCCCAGAAGCAAAATGCTTTTACTGTCAGCTCTGAAGGGAAGCACGTGAGGACTGGGAATCTGAGTTGTTTAGTTTCTGGAAAAGATTGCCAAGTGGGAAAACTGACAGCTGAATGTATACAATAGCCTTCCTGTGTTGGCAAAAACCTTGTCATCAGCAAGAGTGACACTGTGGAGCAGCATGGAGGAGGACTGTAGCCTTGGAGGAGATTCCATTGATGAATAAAGACCACTAAAAGCTAGTCATGACCACTCTGAGTTCCTTTTGCAGGTCTTAAGGGGCTGCCTCAGAGGGCAGTTAATTCCATCCTAAAATGGGATGTAAGTTAGGCCAGACAATCGTTCCTTAAAAGCACTCATTTTATTCTGCTGTCTATTGTGAGAGGTTAAATCTAACTTTTTGGTGCCTACAGTTACATGAAGTGAAGCCCACTCAGTGTGTCTGTCTCCTTCCTGGATGGATGGGGATATTTGAGCATCTAGTTGCAATTCACTCAGACAGGGGAACGTTTCTACTGCACAGGTCCACCTGCAGACATAACTGCAAGCAAAGGGCTTTGCCTGAGGAAACTCAAGCTTTATAGAAGGTTTCTAAATCTATTGGAAAACTAATCTACTACTAAATGGGAAACACAAGAGGTAACAGTGGACTGAAAATACAGTGCATTTAGGAATAATTTTGTAGCTGTTTTCCCCCCCACCAGAATTCTCAACTTAAAGGCTTAATGGGATTATCCGTATCTGTCAGATGTGGCGTGGGATTCTCTAAATAAAGTATGTTATGTAGAAAGTTTTGCTCAAATTATGAGGTGCATAGGAGGAAGAAAAAGAGGATTAATATTTTGAATTCAGCTTGTTTCAAAATTCGCAGCTATATATATTATATATGCTCTTAACTATAGAGAATTCCTACTATTCATGTTATTGAGAACATTTCTGATGAGTGATATTTAAACTAACAGGCCCTCTGTAATTTCATGATAGTGAAAACTTGTTGAAACAAAACAGGCATCTGGATTTGCTCCAGCAAGACTGAGATTCTTTTAAGACACTGCATCTTCACCATTTGAATAAACAGCATATCACTGCAGTGAAGTAATCCCAAAATGACACCTTAAAAATAAAGCATCCACTGCAACTGCACTCCCTGAGAACTTCAGGAATTTCCTGAAAAAGGGAATCTTCAGAATCTTCAGTGTTATGCAAAATTGGATTGAATTCATCACTACTGGTTTTGTTTTCATGCCAACCTGTGTCTACCTGCTGGGTTTAAATTCCGCTGGTGGTGCCACTGCTGCGTTTGGCAATTTTGAATCCACTGTGTGCTCATTTAAGAATAGGGAGCTGTAACGCTTTCTTAGTGCTGTATGTGACCATGAAGCTACTCACAAGGTCGTTGAGGATATTAGTAGACATCTTTTCAGCTCCAGCTAGAGATAATACTCACCTCATGCCCAGCTGGTTTCAAGAGAATCAAATTCAAATCAGAGAATTTAAGAGAATCCCTTGTTCAGTGCACACAGCAAAACAGAAGGTTCTCCCTGCAGTGAGAGCCCACCCTGCAGAGCAGGGAAAGGCCTTTCCTATCCCATTGTACAGTCAGAATTGGTGGCATTTCTAGTGAGATGCTTGAGCTCATACTAATTTTGACACTTGGTCATCTTGCAGCAGCGACCTTGAAGTTGGCGGTGTGACTCTGAGGGACCGCATCATATTTCAGACTATGTTCTAGCCGTGGTTTAAACAAGGTGGTGTTCTTGTCGAGATCATCCTGCAATGGATGTAGGCCCCGTGAGGACATCAAAATCAGGTCTATCTCCCCATCTCAGGGAGGCAAAGAAAGAGGAAAACCAGTCGGGGTTTGGGACTATTTTATTGAATGGTTCTGTCTCAATTTCTTGGTCAAATAAGCTTTTGCTGGTAGAATTTCTGTGAGTCCACATAACATTGCATGGATCAGTGCTTCTAAGGGAAATGAACATGAGGGTCCAAGGCATGCAGGAGGGCTGTTTAGCCATCAAAGCCAGCACATGGGACCATATGAAAGTGGCCTCTGGTCTGAAACGTGGAGTCATAGTAGAACCAGGAGAGGTCAGTTATGATTGGCTTGGGAACAAGTAAACAAAATCAGCCTTGGCTAATTTTAGCCATCTAAAAATTACATCAATAGCCTAGGGAAGGCCATCTTTAAGTAGAGGAGAGGAGGCAATTCAGCCCATCCATGTTAGATGCTGATGTTATTATGGAGTTATAGTCTGGAATTATTTTCTCTTGGGCATCAGTAGAGGCAGCCTAGGCGGCTTGGGTGGAGTGGACATTTGACTCTCAAAGTTGGATGGCAATACACTGTTCAGAGTTAAGTGCTCCTCACCATAATTGCTCTGGGGTGGCTCTTGTTCACATCACGTCAAGGTGAACTTGGGTTGTTTTCCAAATCTAGTGTATCCAACTATAAAGAGAATGATGATTTTTCTCCCAAAGAAGCAACCTGTTTCACTAACCTATGATCTTTTTCCTTCCCATGTGTCAGATGACATCTTTCATTTGCAAGGTACTAATTGCAATTTTATGCTTCTCAGCTGTGACTGCAGCTGCAGGACTGTATTTAGTTCTGGCTACCTAGCTCCACGTGAGACATAGACAAATTGGAGGTAAATAAGAAGAGCAAAGTACCTTAAAGGTGAATAAAGAAAACTTGCATAGTAGATCATAGGATGAATGTAACAGTCTGCACTTGCAGTGCAGAGTATACAGGACCCTAAGGAGGAATTATTTCACATGGCACTAAGGAGTATAATGACAAGAGTTTAATGCAATGAGATTAGAAAAGACGTACTTGGGCTAAACACCACCAGAAAAATCTCTGTGCGAATTGGTTGTGAAATAGTATCCTAGGGGATTTCTGACCCTTGCCCCCCAGATGTATAAACAGTGTGAGGCAAAACATTAGGAAGGGGAAACTATCCTGAATACGATGTAGCAGTTTAGGCAATCCAATAGACCTTTCCCAGCACTAATTGCTACAATCTACAGATCAAAGCCTGGAAGATAGGCAAACTGTTTGATGATATGTCTTGCAGAGATATATCCCATGAGGAATATTTATAGCAAGTCTAATAACTTATTTGTGACACAGTTTGCCCTTGAGTGCATTTCAAAGCTCAAAGATGAATATATAAAAACAACCCTGTGCTGCTCCATACAACGAACCAGGTGCTTACTGGTGGTTCCTCTCTATCTCCAAAATGTCAAATAAATGCACCCAGCCTATACTCTTTCATTTAACCTGGGTTCCCTTTGGAACCAAGGAGAGAGATTTAAGTGGGAAAATTTAGTTTTTAATGACATGTATACAGCCTCGCACAAGACAAATCAGATAAAGATATAGACACTACGAACCTGAGTCTGGGACCAGGTCTGCTCCAGGAACTGAGTCATGCATCAAACCTGTAAATATAATTTAGAATTTCACATTACTTTCTAATTCTCATTGAAAATATGAACTAAGACAAGCAGAGTATAGGTATCTACCCACATTTAGCAATAGCCTAAGACAGTAGGTCTGAGAGGTATCCTGAACAGCTCCATGGCGACATTCCGTGGCCACCTTGCCAGGAGACTTCCTGGGACAGAAAAGGAGTGAGCAGCACACCCAACAAGGACGTCCACACAGATAGACCTAGAATGGTAGTTTAGCTGCTCTCTGGAGAAGTAAAGGTCCTTAAACTGCCCTCACCCCAGTTTATTAGTAGGGAGATCCCATATAACTACTGACTGGAGTAGTGGACCCGGGCAATGAGGAAAGACCCTGTCCAGAAGTACCTTAGGTGATGCAAAACACTTTGGTGTTTCACTTGATAGTCAGGTTACCCACATGAAGAGGGTTTGTAGCTGAGATGAAGCATTGAGATCCAGCCTGATGTCTGCATTACCCATGGAGTTCTCTGCCCCTGGTTGCCAGTCTTGTTTGAGCTAGGAAGACATTTTAAAGAACAGTCAGTCTTGAGTTAAAATTATCACAGTGTAGGTGTACATTACAGCCTTTGGTTCATCATTGTCTAGTTATTTCTATTTATACTTCAGCTGTTTAGCAAGATATCTTAAGGTCAAAGGCCCCAAAAGTCCTAGTGTACTGTATCAGTACATATATAGAATATATATATATGTGTGTGTGTGTGTGTGTGTGTATATATCTCAGTACTGTTATTCTAAAACTTGCACTTTCATCAAAAGCTGAACTATACTTTGCCAAAATCTGTTTCCATAAATCTTAATTATATTACTTTAATCCTTTGTGAAATATATTGTCAATCTGATTGTGTGATCTGAGATTGAAATCAAGTAGAAAAGCCCACAGCTTATCTGGGTCATTCCATATAAACTATTCAAATACTCATATCACACTCACTTTCTGCCAAACTTTTAGAGTTTTCCTTCTGTTTTAGGACTAATTGAAAATTGACAGTAATGGTCAAGCGATCTTTAAAAGTTTCTGGAATCTCCCGATTTTAAAAACATTTGGGATTAATGGTTTCCCTTACCAGTGACAGAAAGAGCTGATGCTCTTTTTGGCATACAGTTTCTGCTATTTTGGGATCACTGCTTGCTGATATTCCTTCCCTCTAGTCATCTAGTGGCTCTCCAGCAGATCTGTGTCTTTCTAGTGCTGAGGAGCCCAGAGCTGGACACAGCATTGCAGGTAGGGTCCCATGAGGGCGAAGCAGAGGGGCAAAATCACCTACCCTGCCCTGCTGACCATGCTGCTTCTGATGCAGCCCAGGATACCTTTGGCTTTCCAGGCAGCAAGCACATATTGCCAGCTCATGTCCGGCCTGCCAGGAAAACAAGCAACCTTCTCTTCTCACTTTCTTCCGACATCCAATCAAAAATATTTTCCTGCAAATTTTCATATGTTGTTTACCATATTTTATTTATTTATTTACCATGTCAAAGCTGGCTCGACACATCTGTGGCATACAGAATGTTAATTTCCTTGAGAACTTATTCGAGTTCCTTACTCGCATTGAAGAGGTGGGTTGGATAAAGTGAATTAGGGTGCAATGTAAGAGTTTGTGAAGTGCAGGAGATTGACTTAGATAATACTGTGTGTCTTTTACTGTATCAATCTGCAACTATAAAAGGCATGGATTATAACAAGCATGAAGTCCTGATACGAAAGGTACAACCTGCATACATAACTCAATGTACACCAACTGTACTGATTTGGAGACACGTCATTAACGTATTTGAAAATAAATACTTCACAAGCACTTGTTAAATATTTCCTGCGTTGCCAGCATGAAGGAATAAGGATACAATTCTCCATTGTACTGCAACAGGCATGATTATAAATGGAAAGGCAGTTTTAAAATAACAAATTCTCCATTATGTTTCATTAAAAGCCAGCTGTTTGCTACCAGCAACGAACACAGAAGGGTCTGTGACAGCAACACTCCAAGTTATATTTTATCTAAGTGTACGCTGCCTGTAGTGTTGGTAGTGTATGCTGGTAGTGCTGACCTGTTCCATTATATGACTTTCAAACAAACTCTCTTTTACCCTTGCTGTAGAGCTAAGTGCATTTTTTTCCAAAGTTCTTAGTAAATAGTCGCCAAACCTCCATTTACAAAAATAGAATGGAGCAGAAATTCCTAACCGAGGCTTTGGGTCTGGACAAACGGTTGCAAATGTTTAAATATTTGATTGGAGAAAAGCCAAATTTTGAATGTCGTGGAGAGTGGCCAGTGCCAAGCATCCAATTCTTCCACAGGACCTGAATGTTGGAGCTGGAGCTAATTGTTTACCCAGTCTGTCTGCCCAGGCAAACAAGCTCCTGGAGGCTCATTGCTGTGAGTCTGCTCGGATCCCCATTCCTCAGCCTTTATGTACTTATTAGGCTTACAATAAACGGCAGCGAGGCGGGCGCAGACGCTGACAAAGACGGGAAATGCCAGGCCTGGCCAGAATGAAATCAGTGTGTCGTGAGGGCTCTTGTTCTGAATGTGAATACGGAGCTTCTGTTGTGAGGGCAGAGGAGTGGCAGAAGGAGGGTGAGATGAAGTTGAATCCCCTGTACTCAGCTCGTCGGGGAAAGCTGACAGCTGGCTGAGCCCTGATTAGGACCTGTCAACCTGATCCTGGAGGCAACATTCTCATTGAAATAAATGGGAGCTCTGTCTGATTAGGAACAGTATTGTATTATGTTGGTTCACATATTATTTGTATTTCTCTGGAATCCACAAGTCTTTACTCCGTTTGGAACTGCATTGTGCTATACAGTATAAAAATGAAAAATGAAAGATCCTTTCTCACCCTATTTTGCAATCACAATAAGGAAAAATAGTCTGTCTAAGTTTGCACACTGTGTTACTGGCACAACCTGGAATAGAGTCAGCATCCCAGAACCCCCTTCCAGTAGGTAGTATTACTCTAATTTAATTTAGTTTCTCAGCTACATCCTTAACCCTAGGACTTAATTCCCTTTTGAATTTCATATTCTTCCATATTCCTCATAGTAGTTTCGGGAGACTGTTAGACTCCGTAATACAACCCCATGTGTCATTCAGTGAAGGACAGAACTTTTAATTTGTCACTAATGTGCTTGAGGAGATAATAAATTTGTGGAACTGATTTTCTTACTTCTTGGAAATGTTTGAGGAACAGAAAGCAAAAGAAATGTGGAGCTGGAAAACAGCAGCTTTTGAGGTTAAACTGTTTCTCTCTTAGAAAGTTATCCGAGGAGCTGTTTGTTTCCTCATGGTGATTAATTAATGTCATAGTTTGGCAGAGATCATGAAGTGTGGGAATTGAAGAGAGACTCTCAGTTTAGAAAACAAGCTCTGTGGTTTCCCTTGGGGATCAGCACTGTAGCGTCAGAGGAACCTCTTGTGCATCAGTACCCTGCTCCTTTAGCCTGCAGCAGTGCCTGTGCTGAGGCAAGGGGATGCCCAGGTCTTCCTCACTCACTCAGTTTCTGGCCTTTCTGCTGAGACAGCTGATAAATATGTCCAAAAGTGGTGCTGTTGGAAGATGAATTTATATTACAAGCCTGTGTCTCCAAATTGGCAGCTGGCAGTAGCTCTGGTTGCTGCTGCCTTGGACCTGATTTGAATGCCTGACAAAAGGAGAAAGCTCCATGTGCCATTGTCTGGCTCTATGAAAAAGCTCCTCTGGCTCTTTTCTAACCCACTGAGGAAGACTTTAAAGTGGGTTCATCTGTGTATGGAGATGAAATCACAGAGGAGACAGGGCCTTGGGAAGGCCCTTGCGCTCCCCAGAGGCAGAGGACTTCCTGGGGAGTCCCTGAACACTAATACACCACCTGGGAAATAAGTAGGAGGAACTGGAGGACTGTGCAGCTGCCGGGCTGTGCCATCAGTGCAGTTACAGAGGTGTGGTGGGATGTTTGCATGGCCCGAGTGCAGAGATGTACTCAGGTGGAGCTACAGTACATGCACTCACTCTTCAGGAAATACAGAGAAGATGGGAAGAAGGCTGTGCTCATTGTCAAGGAGAGCTCTAATCTGCAGAATGACTAAATATCTCCAGAGGTCCTTTACAAAGTAAATTTCTCTACAATTCCCCATGATTCCCCATGAGTCCTCCATTTTCCTTGGAGGATTATTCCTCAGCTTCACAGATCCCTCGTCAGGAGCCCAGCCTACATTGCCCATTTTCCTTTGTCACAGTTTATTCCCCCTGCATTCTGCTAGAAAACATTTTCCCCTCTTGGTCACTTGCCAGAATTAGTGATAAAACCGGAATTATGAAGATACTGCCAAGAAGACAAGTTTCTGACATCCTCTGCTGAAAAATCACTTGTGTCTGGGAATATTGATTTAGTTTTCATTTTGTAGTCTCACATTCAGTTGCTTCTTGCAAGCATTGGGCTTCTAGAGGAAAACAGGGCAGCCTAAAAAACTGCAGTTGGTTAAATGCTAAGAGTAGAAGTAGGACAGGTTTTCTGCACTAGAAGTAGACATTTTAGTACTTTGAAATATTAGAAGCCTAAAAGTCTGCTAGGATGCAGTCACAACAAGAATTTAAAGCTGTGGGTCTCATGGAGGGTTGAACTGGGATAGAAGGTACTGAGAGAGAGGAATGGGATAAACAACGGGAGTTACACCTGTACTGACATCTCCAAGTTGCTTCACCCTTAACTGGACCTTCCTTGAAATGCCTGATGACATTTTTTCTTCCCCAGTCCTTCATTTCTCCTCTGGCCTTCTGGCCTCAGCCCTGGAGCCATCAGAAGAGGGAGCTTTTGCCCACGCTGCCCGGAAGCCCATAATCATTCCCATGCCCAGCGGCAGGCAGGATAATTTTCTGTTGTTACAGCAAATCATAACCTGGAATAAAAATTCATGTTGAAAGCAGCTTTTCAAACCATTATTTGAAGGAATACTACAACCAGAGCCATAGCATAAAGACATGCCTTGTGAAATTTTGAAAGCTCTTATTTAACCTTTTTCTTAAAGCCTTTCAGAAACTACTTGGACCAATCCCTTTGCCTATTCAATTTTATTAATTTACAGTGGATGAAAACTTATGTCCAAGGATAAAAGCAGTTAATTGTTTTATTAAATCGTGGTTTCAATGCGGTGGATAGGAAGTACATAGTTTCACGCTTAACTGCTCTGGATAGTTCCTACAGCCTCCTCATTATTTGGATGCCAAGCCTGCTAGACCCTGTCACAAATAGCCTTCTGGAAGTTAGAAGACTGGAATGGAAGGTGGTTGCCACCTTAATTCTGCACTTATGTTTTCCGATGATTTCCAAGGAAGAGTTCCTTTGGCGCTGAACTGGGAATGACTGCAGATTGGCAAAGCCTTTTTCACTTAGTGATTACTCTGTGGTCAGAAGACAATTTTTCCGCAAGAGATTTTTCCGAGAAGCTGAACGCAGACAAGTTCAAATGCTCTGTGGAGTTATGGAACTGGACACTGCTCCTGTCTGCCAGCAGAAGAAAGGGAATGGCAATAAGCAAATGATAAAGCAAGCAATGTATAGGTAACTGTGCTGATACTTTATTTTTTTCCATCTCTGATCTTCCCACTGTAGGATCCAGATGTTTGTATGGAGAAAAGAAGCTGTACAAATTAGGAAGGATGCACAACGTTGCCGTAAGGAAATTTGGACCAAGTTACCTGCAGCTGAGAGGTGCAATTTGACAGAGTCTGTAGGGGTCCAGTGCAGCAGAGTGAGCAGCTGGAACCTTGGGAGGCAAAGAAGAGTTACTGGGATACAGCAGTCAAATCAAAATCACATGTGAACTTGAATGTCTCAAGGACAAGGAGCCAGTGGTCAGGCAGGGGTTCATGCCAACTGTTCTAAAATGTCAGCATTGCTCGTGCTCCATGGCTCAGGGACACATTATCTTTTCTGGGTCAGGCAGCCTGAAAATATCCCTCTGGTGCAAACAGGTGATCCAAAACCTGGCAACTCAGCTAGTCCCATGCCCTATGTATATGCCTCTGTAAACGTGCTGCAGCATAAGGCTGGACCTACATACTTGGCTAATGGCGAGAGGGGACACAGATACACGGCTCGTGTCACCCGCAGCTGAGGAGGAGCTTGGGCAGCGCTAATGAGGAGAGCAGCTGCACCCACGGCACCCCCCCAGGTAAATCCTCACTGCAGAAAGACAGCTTATTCCTCCATCACAGGTATCAGTGCTGAGGCCTCCTCAAAGCAGAAGACTTTCTTACTGAAAGTCATTTTGCACTGTCCCTGGGAATGTGTCACCATGGAAAATTTCTATCCACCTATTTGCTGGATTGTACCAAGCATATATATGTGTGTGTGTGTATATATGTGTGTGTGTGTGTGTGTGTGTATGTTAGCTGTGTCTCTCTGCTGACATTGTACAAGAGCAAGTCAAGGACATTTTGATTTAATAGCTGGATTTCACCAGGAGAAGATCTGTACATTTATTTCATCTACCTACTGATAATGCAGCTATAATGAAATCATCTACGACTGCCTGAAAGTATTCTGACATCATTTTTTCCTGTTTCATCTACATTCAGAACTTCCTCCGTAACAGTGCTGACTTTGATGATATTTTGGATTGACTTCTTTGACTGATTTTTTATTTCACAACAACTTCTTGTCTCCAAACATATTTTGTTCTATATTACATTATAGTAATACTCCCAAAATCTAAAGTCATAATAGTATTCTTTGTTCTCACCATAATAGAACTGACATTAAAATGTTGGCATTTCATGTGGAATGGAAACTTGAGGTTTCAGATAGATCTAATCACTTTTAATTAATCCCTTATTTTAATATAGACTAAAGCATTAGGGGCAGGGACTCGCACCTGTTCTGTAGAATCCAGCTGTATTCTCATAAAAGCAGGAAGACATGGTTGTTTCATAAAATAATCTGAACCTCCATGAAAAATTTGGTTGGAAGTCAGAAAATGTACTTCCAGCCAAAATCAGTCAATAGAGATTCTGTCTCTGTTTGCTGCTCGGATAAATTTGAACTTCACATGTCATGGAGAGGAAAATGGAATACATTAACATTGATGAGCGAGGTTGGCAGGCTGTCTCAGTAAGCTGTTTGGAGTGAGGAACAATGTACACAGCTACACTTACCACCCCTTTCGCTTCACTGAGTGAACTTCCTCCTCATTTTCTAGGCAACTCTGTTGGAGGAATGGTTCTGACCAGCTTGTTTATTTATAGCCACAACAAAGCCAAAGCTTTTGAGTTTCTGCATCTAATAAAATACAAAACACAGTGAGGAACTCAAAACTACAGCACCTTCTAGTAGATAACCATTTGCAGTCTTTGCTAGTTGAGAGTTGGAAAGAAAAATTTTCCCATGCCAAGGAAAGGTGAGAGGGGCCAGTAGTTTAGCTTGCGTCACATATCTTTTCCAGAGTCACAAGCCAAACCACTGCTATAGATTTCCCCCCTCCCACTCACTGGGCCTTCTAATGTGAGAAATATCTTCCCATGGAAAGCAGTGGTTATACAGTCACATGGGATCCTGCCTTACTCATACTGTTGGTATCTGTTTTATGAAACAGGGCAGAGATGCCAGAGTTACCCTCAGGCTGGGATGTCTCCTGTAAGCAGCAGCAGGAGAAGTCAGGAGGGGGTAGACAGGCTCCAAAAGACCCTCCCAATCATCACAGAGAGTGACTTTTATTGGGCTAAGCAGCAGGCGAACATCCTGCTGTGTGTTGTGGCCCACGTACTGCCAGGAGAGCAGGGGACATAAATCTGAAGACCAAACCGCCCATGCTCCCTGCAGACCCTGAAATATTTTTGTAAGACAAAGCTGTTCAGTTCTGAGCCTTAGACAAATTCCAGCCTAAGTACAATGTGCTTATCCGCAGTGCTTTGCCAGCAGCAGTAGGATGCTTACCCATCACTCTCTGACCTTAGCAGCAACACCAGTGCTGTCGGAGCATCTGCTCTGCTCAGCACCAGCCAAGCTCAGAGTGTTCCAGTGCTAAGCAGAGCATGCTGTAAGTATTAGATTTATAAAATGCTTTGAGAATGTCACCCAGTAAATTGCAAGCTTTTTGAAAACCATGAGTATATCCACCCAGAACCTGAAACATGAGGAAGAGGGCTTGGTGAATCCAGACAGCCCCAGCACCATCAGGCCACGAGCAGCTTGCTCACTGCTCTGGAGAATGCCAAGAGGGGAAGCACAGCTCTGGGCCGTTGGATTGTCCCCCAGTTCACTTGAACAAGGTAGGCATTAGGCACTTGCACTGCGTTTGTGCCCCAGAAGGTGGTCAGCAGCCTCAGTTCTCTGTGGCTTGGTGTGCCTTATGGGCCATATCAAAGACTCTGCCGTGGATGTGAACGGGCAGGTAGGATGTGCTGTGCAGAGAGAGCAGAAGGGTCTGGAGAGCTCACTCACATGCTGGGGAGGATGGCTTTCTACAAAGGCAGAGCTCTCTGCTGGCGCTTTAGAAGGAGATAGAAAAGCAAGATAATAACCTGAGATTAATGTGTGGAGCTGCTATTCTCACTCCCAGGCTGCTTTGCCTTTTTGTCACTGAGCACATCATTTCCTTCAAAATGTGTCCCAGTGGAGACACAGCAGGAGAGGGAGTTGAAAGCAATGTGAGTTGATGACACCCTCACCTGCAGGAGCAAAGGCAGAGTTGTTGGTTGATGGGTGTGCTGGACATAAAGATGAAATGAGTCAATCTTTTTCTAAAAACCTTTCCCACAAAAAAAAGCCCCAACCAACCAACCAAAAAAAACATAGATGAAATGAGGACTGAGGCCATTTGGAGAGGTCTTAGCTGTTATTTTCACTGTTCTGCCATGACTCTTGAACATTGACAAGATGTTTTTTCACTCTGCTATATATTAATCTTCTACTAAGGGTGGTACAGACAAAAATAGGATATGAAGTAATATCACAAAAGGAAAGTGGTAGGCCTATGCTGTTCAGGATATTAAGCCTTTGGAAGCTTTTCTTTGAGATTGAGGGAGGAGATTGTCCCCTCTGCTCTGCTCTGGTGTAGCCTCACCTCAAGTCCTGTGTACAGATTAGGGCAGCACAACATGAAAAACACATTGAGCTGTTAGAGAGTGTCCAAAGGAGAGCCACAAGAATGGTGAAGGGCCTTAAGGAGAAGCCATATGAGAAGCAGCTGAGGGCACTTGGTCTGTTCAGCCTGGAGAAGAGGAGACTGAGGGGAGACCTCATCACAGTCTGCAACTTCCTCGTGAGGGGAAGATGAGGGCAGGCACTGATCTCTTCTCTCTGGTGACCAGTGGCAGGACACAAGGGAATGGCCTGAAGCTGAGTCAGGGGAGGTTTAGGCTGGATATTAGGAAAAGGTTCCTCACCTAGAGGGTGGTTGGGCACTGGAACAGGCTCCCCAGGGAAGTGCTCACAACATCAAGCCTGACAAAGTTCAAGAAGCATTTGGACAACACTCTCAGGCACATGGTGTGACTCTTGGGGTGGTCCTGTGCAGGGTTAAGAGTTGGACTGGATGATCCTGATGGTTCCCTTCTAACTCAGCATATTCTGTGATTCTGTGAGATCCTGCAGGCAACTCAGGGCAGTGGGAGCCGCAAGAACTCTGTCACTGTGTTCCCTGGAAAGTCTGCCCAAAGTAGTGCCAACATGGAAAGTTAAGATACTCTTCACGAGGATAACTGTCCTGATGCATCTTATACCTCTTTTTCTCTCCCGTTTCTATTGTTAGTGGTATCTAGTAATCAAACCATGACTGATGAGTTGTAAAGAGATATATGACAACAGTAAGAGACATTTTTCTTCCTCATACAGCTTCTAGATTCACCACCAAGTTCCCAGCCCCAAAACACTGTCTGTGGAGACTCGTGGATATAATGTGAAATAAATTAGTTTCAGGCTTCACCCAAGGCCCCTACTTTGAGCCACTCTGACTCACAGGAACCCACAGTATTGCCTACAACACCATAGTGGGGTTTATTTTATTGTTTTCCTCTGAATTAAGGCCGCAGTAATAACAGAGTGTCATGAGACCAGCACCAAATAGACGAAATCCTGCCAAGTGAAGCTGTACTTATGTACAGTGTGAAATCATCAAGGAAAGGAACTGCCCAGAGACTAAAACATTTCCATGTTAAACTTATGATTTAATACTTGTTTAAGTTAAACATTAATATGGGTAAAGCAATCTTCAAAACAGAGCCAGTGCAGAGTTGATCCAAAAGTCAACAGGACAAAAGAATCTGGAGCAAAAATCTGAGCCAAACCACTGAAGCTGATAATGTCTGGCAAGAAAATTCGCCTCGGAGAAGAGCTTGAGGACAAAACTCCATTAAAAAGCACAAATCAGACCTTGCCCTTTTCTTACTGTCTCTCTGCCTTTATTCTGACCAGATGTAAAAGACTCATGATCTTGGAGGCCTGGGATATAGTTTCTAAGAGGGCTCTGCAGGATCAGGATTGCTTCTGCACTTGGGGGTTCAGATTCCAGCCTGAGCTGCAGCTGACCTTGCCAGCTTGGAGGCACAAGGACAGAAACCTTTAAGTGACTCTGGCCCAAATGGCGTTTACTGACAGAGAGCTGGTCTTGAGCTTGCCAGCTATTAATTGTAGTTTGACAAATTATAAAGACTTCCTGTCGTCCATCAGGGTATCCACTTCCCATTATTCTGGGCTAACAGTCTGTAAAATGAAATGGCAAACAGAGCTTCATTAAAACAAAGCAAGACACTTCCTTGGCTGGCAGGTTTGGAAGAGTAGGAACCGAGTCCCAAGGCCTGCACTTCCAGCTTCATCTCTGAATTGACATATGGGGGAAAGAAAGGACAAACCATGCTGTCAGCTCTCTGTACCTCAGTCTACACATTCACTGAGCAGGGACACTGCTACTCGGAGTCCTCTTAGAATGTTAAAGAAATGAATTACAATTTGTAAATCAGTCTGTGATGCTGGGTGGATGCAAATATCAAATTCTGATATTCCAAAATCATCCAGATTAGCTTTCAAAGCACTAAATGTTTTTATTAGTGATTAAATAACCAGGATGTGAGTATTAAAACCAGCATCAATCAATCAATTAATTTATTATCTGGCAGAGTACAAGGGAAAATACACTGCTCTGGTCTAATCCCTTACATCTTGGCTTCCCTTACTTGCCCTGACTGTACAGCTTCAGTAGCTGAGGCAGCTACTGAAGAAGATAACACCTAAGTCTTCCGCTGCAGAGAGACAGACAGACATCTTCAGGAGTGATTCAGATCCTGGCTGGGCTGACTCAGACTCTGAAAGTGTCTTTGTTTTTCCAGGTCCTATGCTTGGTCTGTATCAGAAAGTTAAATGTGTCCAAGCTCTAGGCCCGAGGCCAGACTGCTCCATACAACTGCCAGTCAGGCAGGTAAATCTTCCTGCTCTCCTCATCAAGGTGTCTGTGTGGGGTCATGGCAGGCTCCCAGGGCATGACAGGGGACTGTTCAAACTGCCCTGCACTACACCAGTGTCAAGGGCCCTTCTGACAGCACGGCAGCAGCTCAAATCCCGTGCCCTGCAGCATTCCCTGGCTTGTTTTATTTATTAGTGGAGGCGCACCCTTAGATGTAGGAGATAAGTTTCTGAAGGTAGCTGAGATGTGCTAGGACAACACAGCTCTGTGAGGGATGGGGCTAACTCTTTCCATCCTGTGGCCATGTGACAATCCTACTTGTCAGGAAAGAGGGACAGACCAACATCTGTGTTGTCAAGGTAAGCCTATTTAAGCTAAATACTTCAAGGGAACTCAAGAGAACCTCGTGCATCTCCCAGCCTGTGCACACAGCTGGAGAGTGCTGTGTGTACCTGATATACAGGTAAAAAGGACTCTGGGTACCTGGGACTTGTCCATGGCCTGACTGTGAGACAAACCCAGGAAAGCAGGTCAGGATGTCTGAGCCGCAACCCCCTGCCTGAACCAGGAGCCTGCAGTGCCTCACAACTATAGTCTGAGCTCGTTTGATCCCACTGCTATAACCACCCCCTAATGAGGACCAGATACATCAGCCTCCACAAGGAGACAGGGAAAAGGAGGGAGGATTTCCTCCCTAATACCATAGAAAGAAGAGTAGTTCCTGGAATATTTACCAAGCCACTGAACCAAAACTTTGTTTTTATATGTTGTTTTTCAGGGCTTTTCAGCTCCTCTTTTTACTTGATAGTTATGTCACAGCCCAAATCCTTGAGTCCTTCACTAGAAACCTGTGATGCAAAGGAAACATGGCCACATCCGATGTCCCAGCATCCAAAAAGCAGCTGCTAGTGGAAAATCACATGAAGTAAGAAGTGTGGGAGTACTTGCATGTATGAGGCTACTGTCCTTGATCCTCAGCATTTAGAATACTGCTTTTAATTTGCCTTAATATATTGAAAAAATGAACTAAAACTTTACATGCCAAGTAAGAAAAACTGCTCTACGTTTGGCCCTTGAAGTGCTTTGATTTGATTTGAATGTAACTATTTGGATCACATGGATAGCAAAAGGCACATGTCTCGGAGTGGCAGCTTTTTATTCTTTTCGGGCAATCAGCATCCCCTCAATGCAAAGGATTAAATCAAAACTAAATTAAGAGGCACACTACAGAGAAGGCTGGCTGTGTATTTTTCAATATGGACAAAGCAACCCTTCTCCTCACTGGTAAAAATTCATGCTAGTGCAGAGACCCAGCACAAAGCCTAGACACCACTTAACATCCTGCTGAGGGTTTAAGTGCTGGCTACGCTTTGTGCTAAGCCTCAGTAATGGATGGAATATCACCCACAAGAAAGAACAGGGACAAACTGCATTTAGATTTTGCCTGGGTCTCATTCTGTATTTCCAAAGCCCTTTTTTGGTGGGAATTTGTAGTCAACATGAGATATAGGATGAGGCTTTACATTTCACCTCATACCTGAAACCTGCCTTTGTAATGAAAGGGGCATACAGATGTATTGTCCAGGATAATATTTCTTCAATGTAAATGGACGCTGCACATAAAGTACCTGCAGACCAGCTATCACCAATCAAAGACAGTGCCTCTCACCTGAAGGAAACGGTGTGACATGAGGGATTTTGGCTCGCGGTCTCCCATAGGGACTGCACATTTCGTGTCTTCATTCCCACACTAAGAAGCATTGTGCCTGTACCGTGGCCTTGCAACCTGACCTGTGCATGCAATGTCCTTGGGATCCTGCTACAGACAGTACTGGGACTCCAGCTGAGTTGCCAACACTGGTTCTTCACTCAGGTATCACTGTATTTTTTCCTATAATGGCTATGTTTGTGTACCAGATTCTGCCCTCAGGAAAGAGGGTGCGGATGATGTTTGCGGCTATTCTGAACTTCCCATAATCTATTGGTATTTCCAGCCAGGGCAATCATGTGGGTTGGCTGCTGTAAGAATGAGTGACTGGGTCTGCCCGTGGTGCCATTTCTACACAGATGCTTCAGCCCTCTCTTCTACAGCTGCTGCTTCTCATGGACTTTCGCAAAAGGAAGCTCAACTGGGAGTTAAAACTCCCCAACTCATCACACCACAGGAATGTTTGGAACAAGATCCCAAATTGAGTCCTGGAGGTAAGAGAAGGGATACAGAAGGCAAGCTATGGTATGTGTGCATAGGGGACACTAAATGTCTTTGTTTAGTTAGGTTTAAATAAGAAAACAAGAGAAAAAGCTTAAGCTGGGGATCATTTGAAGAATTCACTGCAAAAATCGTGACAGACACAGCTTAGATGTATCCTTCCCACAAGTATAAGGATATGAGGCAGTAAAACTGCCTTGCAAACTAAATCCACATTTGTTCCAATGTACCATCCCAGGTGTGAGGCAGAACAGCTTCACTCAACAGGGCCGGTGCACTCAGGCCCCCTAATCTCGACGGAGCCCTGGGCAGAAGCCAGCTGTCAGCTTCCAACTCCAGGCTTTTCCCTGTTCATATCAGAGAGCGAGTCAAGGAAGTGGGAGGGCCTGAGAGGTATTTTCACATTTCCCCCACAGATTTTACCACAAATGTAATATTGTGTGGCAGTTAGCACCAGGAGTGACATAGCAGAGTGGACAGAGGGCTGTTATGTCCAGCATCCTCTTCCCAAAAACCTGCAGCACCAGATGCTGCTAGGGAGGATACCAGAAACTCTGTGTAATCTGATCCCAGAAGAACTTAATACTTTACCAGTTCCAAAAATCTGATCTTGGTTGGTTTGTTTTTTTTTCGCTTTTGAAATATTTTTCTCATTCCTCTGGATATTCTCACTGGCCATATAAATGCATTGGCCCTTCCAAGAATCCTGCTAAACTCTTGGTATTAATGGCTGTGTCTAGACCAGTAAATTAAACAGGGCCACGACACCACTTCTGACACTGCTCCGTGCTTGTCTATGTTGTTTCATGGTCCCTTGACGTGGATTAGCATCAGCCAGCAGAAAATACATACCTGTTAGCACAGCTAGAGAACAGCACATTCTTGGGACCATTCCCAAAAGGTAGGCTGGGTGTGGCAACCCTCTTTTTAGGGCTAAAAGAGTTTAGTCAGGTGGGTATGAATCAGAACATGCCTTTGGCTTCGTGCCAGGCAGCAGTCACTGGTCTGTTGCATTTAGCAGCACAGCTGCAGCCAGTGGGACTTTTTAATAACCAGCTCCATGGACCAGTTAAGCACACTGGGAAAAGCATCGCTGGGTAGCTTTAGGAGAAATCCCATGGTATGCAGATAGTAGTCTGATCACCTTTAGGGGAAGAAAACAACATTTCCACCAAGGACTTGGTGCTGTGTCAAAGTACATGCTGTGCAATGAGGGTTTTGCCACACTTTTCAAACGTTATCAGCAACCTAAGATTAAACACGCACAAAGACGGCTTAGCACTGTCCCTCCCAAATACCTTCCATCCCTGTGGGCACGTTCAAGGCTTGTTCAAAACAGCTTGGCTTAAATCTGATCAGTCATCTTCAAGACAAACACAAAAACCTTCTAACCTGAGGTGCTTTTACGTGAGTATTGAAATGGGAGTGTTTGGGTTGCCTCGGCCAGCTGCCGCCCTGAACAGCACTCTTCAAACTGACAGCACTCAGGTATTTTCACAGAGGCAGGGAACAGCTCTTGGAGTGCCACGAGGCTCTTCAGCCTGGTCCTGGGGTCCACTCTGAACCCAGTTTGAAATGTCTGCATCCTAACCACACTTGCACATACTTTTCTAAGAACAGGAGGAAATTGTCCACAAGGTCTCTGTTGACCTTAGTAACACAAATACAAAAATATTTGCAGTCAAGTAGCAGAAAATGTGTCCAAAACAGTGTTGAGTAACCCTCCTTGAGGAGGGGAGTGTCTGTAGAGTCAGTGAGAATTGATACTGATGTCTCAGAGGGCTTGGGAATACCAAGGACAAGGCACACCAAAAAAGGCATAAGTAAATATTTAACTGAAGACTGCAAGAAATTTCCCTTTTAGGTAAATCACTCTCCATATCTGAGTTCACCCCAAGGTGAAAAGGGCAGAGGGCAATCAAGTGGGCATCACCCAAGTAATTCCAAAAACAGAGAGTATTGCTTATGGGAAAATCATTAACCAAGAGTGAAAAATAAGCATTTTGAAAAAAAATTGGGAAATGGATTGACACTGTCTTATACAGAGATGAGAAGTGGATGTTACATTAACCACATCTGACTTGAAGCAGTCTGCTCCCTCTGTCATGGCCCCTGCAAGCACTTTCCACCAAGAGACAGAGATAGGTATGTCTGGAAGAAAAGCTCCTAAGAGATACATCCAAATCCTGTTTCTCAGGAGATGGCAGTGAATTTTGCCTCCAGAAATCAGTGCAAATCCAGTTTGCTCTGAAACATGCATCCATTTCCATCCATCCATGCAATTCTGTTGGGTTCCTCTGTTGCATCCACATCCAGGCCCCAACAAAGTGGATGGATGCACCCAGGAGAAGAAATATGAAGCCAGCAAGATAGATCCATGCCTTGCCTTGATTTAGCAACATTTATAGGCTGCTGAGCAGTGTGTTGTGTGGCCCTCTGGAAAAATCAGTGCTTTGTTTCATTCATCTAGTAGGATGGCTTAGGCAAAACATCTATGACTTTTATTTACTGACCCTTGCAGGAGAGTTTGGTTAATGTGGCAGGTACATAGTTCTTCCCAAAAGAGCTGCCACTAGGATGGTGACAATTCAAGACTCCAAAAAAAACAAAAAGTGAAAAAGCTAAAAGCTGTATCTTTGTCTAAAACTTAAGCACCACCGAAATCAATTGGAAGATGATTGCTGCCTTTGATAGGAACAAGAGTTTACCTTCTAGAGACCTATTTCCTTTTCAAGAATTTCAGATGGCAAAAAAACCTCTTATTTTTCCACTGCTGTCTTTAAAGTTTCACAAATGCCACTTTTACAAGGACTTATTTCACTATAATGAAAAACTCTTCTACTTCACTTTAACATTAAACATTGTGCAAACTCATTCTGGCTGAAAGGGTGGTCATTTTTTATGTTGGATAGTTCTTATGACAAACAACTAAAATATGCATCTGGAGCTCTTGGGCTTGTGGGACTTAAATCATTAAAATATTTTTATGGGGAAAAAATTATGAGTACAAGATGGAAAACTACACTTTTGCTCTGAGGGAAAGTTCATTCAAGTGTACAGTATTCAGGGCACAGAAACCCACTATTTTAGCATATATATGCCTCAGATGCACTATCTACATGTACATTTCCCACTCATCTGGGAGTGTGCTTGCGTGTGCAATGTTAACATGGCCTCTGTTGCATTTGGCCACATTTACTTTTTTATTCAGCAGCCTGGTTTGAACTGGAACCCACTGGTGTTTGAGTGTGTAAGGATCAATCTCCTTAGGTAGATAGAAGAATGACAGAGACTTTTTCACTCCAGAAAACGCCATGTAAACACAAAGTTTGATTCAGCCATGAGAAAGATTACTGCTGGGCATCCTGCAGTTTTGGTGCTTCCCTAAATTGAGGAACAATGCAATGACGATTTTTTTAATTACCTCTGCATCATAAACTGAATGAACATGTTAAAAAAAGGCCTAGTGACACTTAGCTGCTTTCTTGGCTTTGTCCCCTACGCTTTTACTAGTCCCTTACAAACAGAGTGGGTGAGTGATCTCACCATACACCAGTCATGCCAATGACTGCTTGCTTGGGATGCAGGGTATCCCAAGGTACATGAATGTTGGGAAATATCTGCTGGAACGGCTTAGCTGAACTCAAACATCTGCCTGGAGCACAGAAAAAAAGAGAGGTTCCTAAACTACTCAGAGCACAGACCCTGAAGGGAAAGGTTAGCAGTCCCTAACTCCTCCTCTACCTAAGAGGCTTATGATTTATTTACACGGAGTGTTTTATAATACACCAGGGATGCCTTGTGATCTGGGCTTGGATTAAAAAAAAACCCTGTAGCTATTGGTATGAAACTCAGTCCTCTCTCTTTTTCCCAGGGCAGATTTATAATATTCATATTTCTTCAGGGTCCAAGAAAGGAAAAAGAACCTTGGGCAGTTTTTCAGTGCGTCTTATAAGGAAAGTCCATGATATATGGGGAAGAAACTGTAGCCTATCAGTGCCAAAACCATGGTTATTTATATGACTATCTGAATAAAAGCAATGTGGATACTGTGATTTTGCCATCTGTCCAACAAGATGTACCTCAGGTTTGTTTTAAGCCTGTCTGGGTAACAATCAATGTGCATTTGCTGAAACTCCTCTCACGGTGCCTTGGAAGGGATCCACCTTCATCTTAGGGTCGGTTCACACCTTTTGGCTCACAGATATGAAAGCTGAAGTTGTTTTATGTTGGTGTGTACAGCTGATGGGCAGTGATTCACCAAGCTGTAGTAACACAGCCCTCTTGTTGCATTCCTGCACTCTGGTTTGGATGCCTGAAATGGCAACCCCATGTTCTCTCCCAAACCCCAAAGTTCAATGCCTCAGTGCTGTTCTACAGCATGAAACCATGAACTTTAGCCTCTGTGCAAGGATGCCCAGATGATAAAGCCCTTAGTAATACCATTATCTAAGCCTGTCCTTCCCTTTTCCTTCTCTTTCCCTAGCATTAGGATGAAGCTACCTGATACATTTCAATTGACTGGTCTTTGTTCACATGCTTGCACTGGCTCTCTGTATTAGCACTTCCAATGCCCTACTCCTCTTTAAGGTGTTTCTACTGCATTCATCAGGACAATATGTAGAAACTGACTTTCTGTACCTTTACATTTCTTTTTTTTCCCTCCCCATGCCTTCTTCCTGGCATCTGTCACCATCCTGTTGTTGCTGTATTCTTTCTCAATAGGTATCACAAGCATTTCTCTAGAAATAGTCTCAGGCTCAGTGTGTGATTTCATGGTGTATTCAAATAGTGATGTTGGAGTCAGGAAAAAGTAAGAAGGAGCAAGGCATGGAGAAAAGCAGAGGTGAGGAAAACAATCGATGACTTTCAACAGTTCTGCCAAAAGGTACTCGGTATGCTGCACCGAGATGTTTGCCTCTGTGTAAATCATATCTTAGGGCTTAAAGCATGCCATGGACCTTGCTCTTTAGAAGTAGGTGGCATAGGAACCCAGGAAACCATCTGTTAAAACGCAATCTCAGTACCTGCTGGTCCCTTTACCCTGAAGTGCCTCAGAACAGATGTTGCCTTCAAGCTATAGTTACTTAAAATTTCACCGCGTGAATGAACATGTGGCTCAGGGAAAGCAGCCACTGAAACACAGGAGAGTCCCTGTTAGCTGTTGGTTTCATGGAACTCTGTGACTCAGAATTCAGGTTCCATCTGGTAGGAGCTGGTGGCCTGGGCAAATGTGCGTAGATTTACACCAAGAGATTAATCTTAGGCCTGTTTCACAATGAGTTCTAGTCTTTGGAAGAAGGGGAGCAGTCATTTTTAAAGTAATTTTTTTTTCTTCAACGAAATGAAAAAGATACTTTCTTAATGCTTATCTAACATAGGAAAATCTTCAAGGGAGTAAATAAGGCAGTCGGCTTCTGCCAAGTTATCTTACCAAGTAAAAAACCAGACCATTTGTATCTGAATTGAATGTATTGAATGAGAATTTTCTATAGTATGACTTTTTTAGAGATGTTAAAGTGATCCAGATGATTTACCAGTTTTCGAGGCGTATTCCTGATGAGTGTACTCTGTCAAGTCTAGCTGAAACTCTGACAAGGGATGGAGTTTCCTCTGTTTCCTGTAGGTAACTAAAGTGCTTCTTGCATGAGATTGAATTTTGCTATTACTTATTTTGTATTATTCACCACCGATCTATATATTCACCCTTATTCCATTTTCCAGTAATACATTATGCAATAGAACATCTGGCATTTGGTATTTGTTCTCCCATCCCTTCCCTGCGGGTAAAGGTGAACGCACAGCAGCACGCTCCAGTGGGAGCTGGGACTGAGTATGTTCAGGTTTTTGGGTTATTTTTATTTTCTTATAAATGTTAATAATCCCATGGATTTGCATGATTCTGTTTGTGCTTCTTTTTGTTTCACTCTGTGGGGTAATAGCAGTTTAACGCTTCTGCCTTTTGGACGTTTGTGGCGTTCAGGCCTTGTTCAGTCAACGAGAGAAGCGCAGCATCTGCAACCAGCAAACGGGGTTGGCTGGGGCTGCTGGGGCTCCTCAGACCACGGCCAAGGTCCAGCTCTGCCACATGGTCATGGGCAAACCACTGTGTGATGGGAAGGGACAGCATCCTTCTCTCACACGCTGCTTTATACCCCGCAAGCTTTCAGGGGACCACACCACACTTAATTGCCAGTCTTATCTCAGGCATTTGAGGTAGGTTATCCTCAGAGCAGGACAGCAGCAAGGTGTTTTGATAGCTGAGGTTCACTCCTTTGAGCTTCTTGGGACTCTCTTCCCTTCTCTTGTCATCAGCTGCATCTTTCAGTTACCACTCCTGATCTCAGCAGTTCCTCCAAGCACTCTTCCCCTCTCTGTGTAGAGATCCATTATGAGGTTGTGGCTCTGCTTTAGGGAATTATTCCCCTGTGAGTTTTGTGTCAGTCTCAGAGAAATCCTCCGACTTTCCCAGATGACACACACGTAGCTGACACACTCAAGAGCGAAGCAAGCTCAGTGCAAGCAGAGCTCACAGATGCAAGGCCAGGTTACTTACACTGCCCCTGTGCTTTTATCTCCGTGTAGAGGAGATTAGAACCTGTCCCAGTGACAAAGTAATCCAGGAAAAAAGGTGGAAAGGACAGAATAGCACGTGCCCGCTTCTCAAACAGCTTTGCAGAGTAAACAAAAATGCCTTCTTCCATCTTGCTCGTTTCTCAGCGTTGGCCTTTTTACACCTATAAAAGGAGGTGTGATCTGTCTTGCTGTATCTCTGCCAGGATTGCAGGCAGCACCAGCCATCACTGAGAGTTGTTTTTCCGGATATAGCCTGTCAAAATGGAAGGAATGAGTCAGTGTTGTGCAGAGCAAGACCAACACGATTAACACCTATTTCATGTGTGTTCCTGTCTCTTTTTGTTGCAGATGAGGCACTTGAATTGTTGGGGTTTTCAGCACTACGATTCCTGGGTGTCCTACCCGTGCAGTAGTACTGATGGGATCCATACACACACACATCCTGAGGTGCAGACTTGCCCTGGAGGATAGTTAGCAAAATTCCCCTTGTTGGCACCTCTTCAAAGGCTGCTTCCCAGCCCCAGCTTTGGAAGGCGACTGAAACTGGTTGTAGGAGAGAGCCCGTGACAGCCTCCTGCTGCTGTCACAGGTTTGTTTTTAGAAGCCGAACGTTGGTGTCCTGCCAGGCTGGATACCTGGAAGTGGGAACGCAGATATGATTGTGCCCGGGGGTGAAGCTTATGCACTACAGGCTGTTTCCTATAGGTGGAGTGAGTTGTTTAATGCTCTGTGGTGGTTCTTCACCTTCGCAGGGTTATTTGGTAGGTACAGCATCACTCAGGGCAATCTGACAAATTCATTTCAAAACAAGTTTTTGACGTATGATAGTAAGAAAAAAGTGGTCTCCAGCATTCAGAGAATGGGAGGAAAATTTCCTGTTGAAGGAAGTTCTGAAGACAGTGGGATTGCTACAGGATTAATTAATAGAGGTTTAAAACAGTATTTCAGCTGTTTCTAATCACTCATCATCTCCCTCCAGTATCCCAGGGACTCAGGATGGGCAGACTCTGTGGTCTTAGCCTTGTTTGTTATTTGGAGGCAAAAAAAATCCTAGCTTTTCAGGCTTTCAGCACTCTAAGAATCCTCCCTTCTCTTCCTTCAAAGCTTGTTCCAAAACCTACTCACTGGCAAAGCCATTGCTCCCACCCTCTGTTAACATCCAAAATCTCTCACATGACAAGAGCATTCTCTACCCGATGCTGAAGAGTCCCTGTCGTTGTACGTTGCAGATTAAATGTCTTGTGCTGAGGCCCACGAACACGTTGCTGAGGGGTTAATTGGGATGTGGGTTCGTGCAGCATCCGGTAACTGCTGGAGCATCCCGGTAACTGCTGGAGCATTTACTCCATGGTAAATGTGGTCTGATCCAGGGAGCCTGTTCCCTGGCGCCTGGGGATGAAGCAGGCAAAGGGCTGCTTTCACAAAATAGCTGAGGTTTTGTAAGTTCGCGGCTAGTGAACCTTCCAGTCAGATGTTGCTGTGACCGTATCCTGTTACTGTGCTCCCCAGGATGAATCTCAAATATTCAAGTAGGACTTTTATCAGACAAACAAAATAATAGGTAAAACTACCCAAAGGCATCTAATGTTCTGGAATTAGCCTTAAAAAGGAATAGTTTATAAACAAGACTGTGTTTGGAAACTAACTTTTGACACAGAGAAATTACTCTTATGTAATTGTTCTGGGTCTGGACATAAAATATCAGATCTGGCTTGGTTCTTCCAGACCACTGAGTATCTTTGCAAAGATCCTTCCCACATAGAATTGTACAATGGTTTTGGGTTAGGCTGTTAAAGATCATCTAGCTCCAACCTCCCTGCCATGATGTTAAGATCTAGCTAGTGAGAGATGTCTCTGCCTGAATTAAGGTGCAAACAAGACAAAATGTGGAAGTCAATAATACAACTTTATTTAACAACAGATGTGAGGTAGAGAGAGAGAAAGAAACAGAAGAGAGAGAAGAAAGAGAGAGAGAGAGGGATCAAGCATCAGATAGCCTCAACCCATGGATCCAGCAGCATCCTGTCCTGCTCATCCTTCTTCACCCTGAATTTCTTGGTGGTGGGGGTCCTGAGGTCATTCAAAGCGTTTCACTATTTATACACCTTAGCAAACAAAGGAATTAATGCTCACTGGCTACACAGTTCTCTTTTTCTACTGGTTAAATTATTCCCTGACTTCTAATGCTAATTAGTCCACCCGCTCTGTCTTTCTCTTCTTTTTGGTTTAGTGGGTTTCTTGGGTTGCTGATCTGCGAGTTGGGGGTCATGATTTCCCCCTGCCAGAATTACCTTTTACCCCATCCAAGCTGATTTCAGCTGAGTTGGCTTTCCTTGTGGCCCAAAAATTCTGCATTCTTTGTGTCTGTTATCAGTGATACATTCTTCTCCCCCAGCTTTGCTAACCTTCCCCTAGGTCTGAGATAACACCCAAGACAACAGTACCACCTTTATCTTGTCTCAAGTTCCTGCTGTGGTGGCTTAACTTGCAGTCCAAGTTCCAGGTGTACTCAGGGGGCTTTGGTGGCTGTTGGTGGTCACAGATGCCATCTGTCCCATAACTTGGGGTGATCTTTGTTTGACCAGTGATATATATATATATATATACAAGTTACTTCTTCATACAGATTGCCACAGTGAGAATTTTTGTCTGGATGTGTTACCCAGGATGTGCTAACCAGACATCATCTGTGCTAGGACTGGAGTTAGTGCCATCCTGTCGCTCCCTTCTGAACGTATCTCATGGCAAAGTCCTTCTGTGGCCTTAACAGTGTTTGAAACAGGCAACTGTGCTCTGTAAGTCTTTACACATGGGCAGGGACACCTTCACTTAACCAGGTTGCTCAAAATCCCATCCAGCCTGGCCTTGAACACGCCCAGGGGTGGGGTATCCACAACTTCTCTGGGCAGCCTGTGCCAGTCCCTCACCACCCTCACGGTAAAGAATTTCTTCCCAATATCTAGTCTAAACCTGCCCTCGTTCAGCTTAAAACCATTCCCCCTTGTCCTATCACTATGTGCCCTTGTAGCAAGTTCCTCTAAAGCTTTCTTGTGGTGTCTTTTCTGAGGTGTGGTTCATGGCAAGCTGAGCAAAGGTTCATGGGCAGGCAATGGCCAATGTTTATTGTCATGAGAAAAGAGCGGCTGAAAGGGCTATCAAACCAAACCATAATGAACTATTAGATTTTTTTATTAGTCTTGCCTGCTATTTTCTCTATGCAGGTTTTGCTGATGATCCTCAAGCTGAGCCAGAATACGAATCGTGAATTATTCTGACCTTGCTCAGAACAGCTTTATACGTTTGCATGCGTGCCTGTTAAAAACGCTCTCTCATAACCCGTATTTGAGCATTGCCATATGCATGTGTCACATTGTAAAAATATGTAACGTCATTCACCTCCGGGGATTAAAGGCAGCACTGTTTAATGACAGGGACTGAATGTGCTGCCTTTGATCACAGTGGGCCATGCCCTAAGCAAACTGTTAAATGGATTTTATACCACCAGCAATGGCCCTAGACTAATCAAAAAAGAAAAATGAAGAAAAGCTGCAACATAACAAGCTTCTACACAAATGAAACTCTAAGCCCTGTCTGCAGCAGGGTGTATTTTCTGTAGGCTGTAGGACAACCCCTACATCAGTCCCTTTGCTGCCACCATGCTTGGTGCTGTACATCAGTTTAGAGTCACCTCTTGTTACTGCATGCAGCTTCCCCAACCTCTTGTTTAGTGCCACAGGGATTATTTCTATTTGTATCTACTGCACTTGCAATCAGAAGACCCATGGCACTCAGCATTGTAACAGTTTGGCAGAAAAAAGGATTATACCTGAGCTTTTAGGCCACTATGATGGACAGGTGAAACACCTTTGTTTTGACACACGCTTCCCATGTGATCCTAAAAAAGACCCTGTTCAGTTATGGTGCAGGTCCTCTTCTGAAAAATGGGAATCACAGGAGACTGGAGCAAGAACTACGTGTCAGAAGATGGGAAACATTTTGACACCGCAGTTACAGAGCGCTCCCCTGAAGGAACACACAGTTAACAAACAGGACCATTTCATGCCTCGAGTTGTTCAGTTGCAAACCCTGGAACAAGATACTGTGAGAAATAGAGCCAAGTTCAATGTATATTTGATGGGTCACTGCTGTTTTGTTTGGCAGCTGCTCTGGTGATCAATATACCGGGTACCAGGACTGTCACTCCCTCTTAAGAGTCATTAGGGTAATGCATGGCTCTGCAATCCTCCCAGCACATCGTGTGCTGCATAGCTTATTAGCAATCACACAAGTTCCTTACCCTTGCCTCTCCAGAATTAAAGCTGAAATCCATTTTCTCCTGATAAAGGTCAGGGAACCAGTTTAGATGCAGACTTTGGTATTATAGTCTTAACAGGATTTGAACAGGTTGGACCAGATGATCCTTGAGGTCCCTGCCAACCTGGTATTTCATGGTTAAAACAAAGTTTAAATTTATTTGTTTGGAGGGAAACTTACTGATATACTGATAATTTTTGTTCTTAGTTATGTCGTCAAGTGTAAAACACGGGTAACTAATCTCTGCATTGCAGATTGGACTGAGAGGAGCAGATATGGTGGTCTTTGACTACTGAAATTTGATCAGTTGTTGTAATTAGTGGAAAAAACATGTTCAGAAAGAGAAATAGAGTTAACAGGACTAATGAGGACTTGCGTTCCCCCTCCATGCTTCTCTCTGCAGTACCTCAAATGGAGCCCACTAGAATTTCCTTTCTGAGCTCTTTTTTCTCAGCTAAGGTAATGGCATTGTCTTGTTCCAAAACAGGATATCAAGGTCCAACTGAATGTCACAAACCAAGTAGGATATCAGAGCGCAACTGTCCACATTAATTTTGTGAATTCTGTGACTTGGGAGATTATTAGGTCCTCAATAGCCCAGCTCCAGCTCCAGTTCCTTCAGTTTGTCAGCCAGCTTTTCCCACACCTGCCACTACTTTTTGTGCCAAGCTTTTCCAGCTTCAAGCTGGGCAGATGGTCAGGAGAGGCATCTCATCTCCCTTTCATCGATTTTATGCCTCCTTCATATACTTCACTCTTTTGTAACTACTTGACTTGAAACTACTTGTTTCGGCATTCAGTAGAACTGTGTAATCCTGTGGGCTCCTGTAAAATTTCTTTTCTTTCCTCCCTTCCTCCTGATTACATGATACAACCACTTTCTGCAATATTCCATAAGTTAGGAAGCAAGGTTGTAAAGGACAAGTATAATTTCTGACTTGGTTCTTTATAGGTCATTCCCATAATACACAGAGTACCCATGGGCTTGGGCTGGGTGTCACATCCTGCAGGGTATGGTTGGGCAATCTTCTCTGCCACAGTGTGAAACATCTTAGCAGCTGTTCTACCTAAGAAAAATGAGCAAGAAAAAAAAAGACTTTTAGAGTTGCTTCCTCTGCTGTAAAATAAGATTTTCACACGTAGGTTGGCTGTATTGTGTTGTGAACTTACAAGTTCTCATGGAGAAGATCAGCTCTGAAAACTGGGGTGAGACATCCTTAAGCAAGTCCTAAATGCTGCAGCGAGTGCTGAAATCAGCAGGAGACACTTAGGCATTGTAGATCCCACTGCAATTTTTGCAGAACATCATAAGGAAATCTGCATCCAATCTGCCTAATGGAAGCAACCAAGTGGTACCCTGAATTGAATCCAGACAAGAAGTAATCTTTTAAAAGAAGTCACAACCTCAGAACCCCCATGGTCTGTATGGTGAATGGAAAGAGGGAAGTGCCTTTGGAAACTTTCAGTGCCTTTGGAAATGGGTACCCAGCCTGTAATGACAAGAACTGTTACAGTCAGTTTTGGAAATTTAGAGTGCAAATCAGTTGCCTAAATTACCTAGACTTAACCCCATCCAGCCTCTCAATGGTCATGAGACCAAGGGCCAATTCTGCCCCCGATAAGTATAATTTACAGTTCCTCTTCCCATCTGCATTATCAGTTGCAGTCTCTGCTGCAGTGCAGATATAGTGTGCTGTTAATATTTGATGCTTGACACCCACAAGATGACTGCAGATCAACAGCAGGTGACTTCCTCTGTTTCATCCATGAAGTCTTACAGTCATTCATGAGGATTATAAATACAAGATATTTTTTACAATCTATTAGTTATTATTACCTCATATCCTAAACCTGCATCTAGCCATGTAGAGAAAATTAAGTGAAGCAACTGTTTAAAATTTCTTCTCGGTATGAAAATGAAAAAGGCTGTTTTTAAGTAGAACATCGAAACAGTGATGGGTTCAAGTGATTATCAGAATTAATGAACAGATATCTGGGTTTCTGATACTCTGTCAAATCACCATGCAAAATGTCACCGGGGTGTCTCACCCTGAATGCCTCCGTTTCTCTTGGAAGAAAAAAAAGCCTGTATTTCTCATGCTATCATGAATCTTAATTGACTAACATTTTCAAAGCACTTTGTGCTGTTCAGATGAAAGACTTTTCCAAATGAAAAGTATTATTACATGGTAAGTTCATGACTGGAGCAAATTTTTAAAATAAACCATATGAAAAGCAGAATTAAGAGTGGAAATGCTGATCCAGCCATTAATTGCTTCACATCAGAGAGTGGGCAGAGGGTCTCCTTTTATGTTGTTTATTTCAAACAAACAACTCTGGGAATCTCCTGTGGAAATGAAATGCAAAAAACCAAAGCTGTTTCATGGGTATTTTTGGTTTATCTCCACATGAATCTTAAATTAATCATGTGGAGAGAATGTGGAACACATTTTTTCTCCCCGTATACACTGACTTTCCCACAATGAATAAAATCCATTTTCTTGCACGGTTTGTCTTCTTGCTCACCCTTGAGTAACAAAATAACCCAGAAAGCAGGAACACCCTGTCCCTGAACCCTGTTGAAAATAAAATAAATAAATAAATAAATGAATTTTAAAAAGGAAAAGAGGGATGACTCGGAGGGTTCCCAGGGATGACTCGGAGCGCTCCCAGGCAAACCTGCTCTATTTAACAGCACATACACAGTGACCACCGACACATGAACCCCGGAGCTCCTAATTCCTGAGCCATTGCTCAGCAATGAGTAATAAACCCTCGCTCAGTGACTCACACAGGCTCTGAAACACAGCCAAGTGTCAAAAGCATCCAGGTTTTAGAGAATGTGAGTGGGAAGGGGAAGATCTCTTGTATCTGCCTGTGCTGGAACGGGGAGGGGGGAAGCCTGGCAGGCTGCAAGGATACGTCTGCCCTTTAGTTACGGCTGTTGGTACACAGACTGTCATCCCAGAGGCTCCAGCACATTTAGTACTCCAAAGGAATTTTGCTTCTGTATTTCGTCTTCCCTTCCACCCTCCTTCCAGCACACACGTAGACCTTCTTTTTCAGATTTAATCCTTCAGTTATCAAGATGTCACTGTTACAGGTACAGCACCTAACCAACCAGGAGTTAGTTAGCTGTCGGTAGAGACCCTTCTCTTGCTGCAGGAAAAGCTTAGCTTTTCCCAGGGAATACTGATTTGAAAACACAGTAACATAGGCAGCCAGCTTCAGTGAGAGGAAATTAATTGTTGCTGTAACTCAGTTTATAAACTGTAGTGAACAAGGCACACAAACCGGGCTCGTCGCAGATGGTCTCTAAGGGTTAAACCTAATTTGTTTTGCCTGTTTAAATATTAGACAACAACTTGAAGATACACCTCCGTTCTTTAGGATGAGAGGAGTCAGGCACTTCCCAGCTGGTGATTCACAGCCCCTTAGGTGCTTATCTCAGGATGGGAGAAAGTGGCCTCTGGAGATCTTTCTCTGTTTGCCCAAGATTAGCCTCTTCTCACCTACCTTAGACTATCCCTCCTGTTTTCAGCAGTTGAGCAACATCTAATGTCTTAGGAGCATTTTGTATAATATTGGGCTTCAAAGGTCCTTCATTCACGTTGTGTTATACAATTTTTTATTACACTGCGGTTGGCAATTTGACACTTGTGCAAGTGATAGTTTGTCTTGTGATAAAAAGATAGTATCAATTTCCTCTTTATTATTCTGGAGGTTCAGTTTTGAGGATCTGTCCCACTAACCCTCAGCTGCTCCCTGCACTGAACTCTTACATATTCTGCTGTAGCAACAAAAGAGAGGGTTCTTAGGAGTTGTTCATGTTGACACTCACAGCTCCATTTCAGTGAAATATCCACTACTGCACACTGTCCACCCATATACTGCTGCTAGATGCATGATATATCCTGTGGAAATGTTTGGATTTTAGCAAGTCTTCAGATTTTATAGATTATCTATAATTTGTGTGCACTTTGGACTTGGAATATCTTTACCTTTCTCCCCTCCTATTCTTTCCATTGCTGTCTGTCGTGACGTTGGGAAACAGACACAGAGTTTTATATTGATTTTGATATGAGTTTTGGACATGAAGTTATTTTGCTATCAAATTGCCTTTTGTGATTCCTGGGAAGTGTCTCCTCACTTATAAATGGCTCATTGCAATCTTTGCTGCTTGCAGATTTCTCTGTATCAGTGATGGATTGTCTCCACTCAGCCCTAGAGAATGAGCTTATTCATCAGCATTGCACATGCCAATAGGTGTTAGTGGAGTTAGTCTGAGCTCCCTAGGGATGGGCCTGTGGCTTGCTATATCCTTCCCTCTTAATTTAGAAGTAACACAAATTAGTTCATCATTTAAGATTCATTATGGCATAAATTATGTCCACCATTACAATGATCTATGTTTTCCCCTTGTATTACATGGCAATTCATAAAGCATTAACCTTCACATGTGGCATTTTCCATGGGTTAAAAAGCTTTTTGAAGCCTCCTAGACTTCTGCATGGATCCAATAGCCTGCACGGATGTGCTGGCAGCATTTGCACGTTACAGCTAGAAGTAGAGACTCTTCTTACTTTGCCTACTAATTCATTCATCCCCTTTGCAGTGTCAAAATTCCCCACTGTGGCCTAAAGAATGTCTATTTGCAAAAAAAACCCCAACCCAAACTCATTTCTGCCTGGTTCAATGTTATAATTGCTGTCTTACCCCTCCCCTTCAAACAAAACAAAACAAAACAAAACAAAAAACGAAAATACCACCACCCCTCTCTGACACATGGGGCTGGCAACTTGTGCTGCAGAAGTTAACAACATTAGCAGAGCCAGCTGCTGTCCACCTCCTTTGCCAGAAGTTGATTTCTCAGAGCAGAGTCAGCAGAAGCACATGTCTGCCCAGCTCCCAGATGCCTCAGTGCAAAGCTGGGCTTCAGCTGGAGCTTGGCAGGCCACTATTTCTAACGATGGGCAGCAGCTTTGAGTAGAAAATGAGCACACTGATTAAAATTCCTTTCTACAGCTGTCTCATGCATGCAGGTTCCATGAAATGAAGTGTATTACCCAAACTGTTTTATCTTCTCAGCAGAGTGTCTGAGAGGTTTTTCTCAGTGAACCATCTAGATCAATTGACTTTTAGCAGTGCAAGTTTTCGTGTACTTTTATTCAATGGCCTTTTAAAGAGTTCATTTCCTACTTTCTAGTTTTCTTGTCTCTGCAATAAATAGGTACTTCTAACTACAAGCACTCAGGAGAAATGCTGTTTGTTTGCAATGAAGAGATAAGGTCAGTGATACAAGGCCGCTAAGCTTCTGCTAGTGTTCAAATAAGAGAAATGTCAAAAAAAGCTATGATGATTTATATCAGTGAAAAATATAGGCCCATTGACTTCAAAAATGTTAGCCCTCATTTATTTTAAGATGCATAAAAGACCTAAAGTCTCCTAAAATCAGACCCAAAGGCTTTTTCAAAGATTATTTTGGAGGTTAGAGAATTAATTGAAGGCTGGATGAACAGATAAAAATTTTGAAAACCTTTGTACTGCCAAAAAAGAGCACTTGATGAGAGAAACAGCAAACACTGCTGCTTTACTTATGTAAATAACATGTTTTTATGCCACATGATTTAGAAGCCTGTCACTTTTTAAAAATATTATTTTATAATTCCGTAGGACTCTGCAAAACTGACTTTACACACATTTTTTTAAACGGCAGCAAGACTGAGAGCTCTGCTCCAGGTAGGAGAGCGTGCTGGCAGCTGAGTACATCTGTACCTGCTCTGCAGCTGACCTTTCAAGCTGCTTCTCACTTTCCGCTGCTTACTTTGCTTATCAGTCCTGTATTTCATCAATAGGGCTCTGAAGAGCTCTGTCATGCGGAACTGGATGCACTGCAAAGGTCAGTGAGAGGCTGCCGCCCTCTGTGAACTGGTTATCGCTCGGAAATTTTGTGCCGGTGTTTCCCCTCTCCCAAAGAGTTTAAAGGAGGCACGCTTTTGGGTACAGCGCTAACGAGATGATTTCACCAGCAGGCCGTGGTTGCAGTTTCACTTGATGGCTCCTGATTGTTAATGGCAGAGCTAATACAATTATACAGAGGCCAGTCAAGTTAAAGCAAGATTTCTAAGAGGGTTTTGTACCACACCAGCGCCAGCTTCTCTAAGAGCCTGAGAAATCTTCAACAGATTAATTCTTCCAGTCCTTACTACAGTTCTTATTGGAGACTTGCCCGCTAAGGAAGATATCCTTTGGGATAGGGATGAGTATAAAGAGCATTATATAAATATTGCACTTGGAGAGTGCTCCACCTAACATTAGTAAGCCTTGTCTTCTAGGAATGAGATTCAAAAAGTAGAGGGATGACAATTGCCTGGTTGCAAAAGATGAGTGAAGAAATGCTTTGCATGTAGGCATGAAGGTTTCTTCATGATATTTTCTCCTTTATGATATCCAGGTTTACCTGGCTCTGAAGGCATTTTCAGAATGTTCACTTATTACCTGGTATTATTTTCTCATTTTGCAATGTTCAAAAATAGCTATTTTTAAACCTTGCCTCTTCACACATACAGTTAAAACATTTAAAAATCCCATTGTCAAAGACATCAATGAATACACTTGTGAAGTAAAACTATCCTCTTTGATTAAAAGCTTCTCACACAGTTTTGTCCTTTCATCACACAGACTCATACTGCCCTAGAAGACTTAGGAGTGCCAGAACATTCCCTGAAATAAATAGAATTAGGGAATGATAGAACAGTTTGAATTGGAAAGAACCTTTAAAAGCCATCAAGTAGCAACATCCCTGCAGTGATCAGGGACATCTTAAACTAGGTCAGGTTGCTCAGAGCCACGTCCAAACAGACCTTGAATGTTTACAGGGATGGGGCATCCCCCACCTCTCTTGGCAATCTGTTCCTGTGTTTTACCACCTTCATCATAAAAAAAAATTCCCTTGTATTAGTCTGAAACTATTGAATTGATCAAATGCAAATTGCAACTCCGCACAATTTAAAAAGATTGCTCAGAAACGTGTTATGCTCACTTTCTTTTTGGTAGCAAACTGTTATTTAAAGCTCCTCTGACCAAACTGTGGTATGAAGATAAACATTTTATTGCTTTAAAGCAAGAAAGGACTGTTAAAACTTTGGTGGCCATGAATTGTTAAACTTGCTACATATCAGCTGTACATGTACATATGTTCCCATACCATGACAAGTGTGAGCTATTCAGAAACACCTTAACTGTCTGTGTGTTTGCCTCAGTCAGGCTGAAGGGAGCACAGATCACTGCAGGGCACTTTCACTTGTAGCTAACCCACCCTGAACTGCCTTCACAGCAGCAGTGAGTGAGGATGCACACGGGTGGACCAGCAGACACAGTAATTTTACCCCTCAGTAACTTGTATAAGTGTTCATGCATCTCAGTCTTTGATCACCTCCTTGACTCCTTTTATATCACCAGACATTATTGGGACACTTCTTTTTTTTTTTAATTTTTTTTTTTTTATTTTTGTAAGATGCAAATTCTCACTTGGCATCATTTTAGCGAATCCATTCTGTTAATTCAATCTTTGAACTGCTCAAAATTTCTAGCAAAAATAATGGTCCAGCTCAGATTTGTGCCACATTATCAGTTGGAAGGTCAGTTGTGCTCCTTCAAATAATGAACCAACTTAAAAAAAAAGAAAAGCATATTCACCTCTTTTTTTGACTTTGGAACCTTCTGTTTAGACATGTGTGATGTTACTCAAAAATAGTATTATCATGCTAGATTAAGAAAATGTACTCTTGCACTGCATATGGAACCATTTTTAAATTTAAAATATGACTAAAATTTATAGCTGGACCATAGCAGTACTTAAGTCCTATTGAAGCCAATTGTAAAATCTATGCCACCCTCTATGGGAGGAAGCTTGAAGTCTATGCCTATGAAAAAAAATTGTTTTTAAAATAAATCAACATTAAATGCTTGTATATCCCTGTAAATTGATTGAGATGTTTAACGGTGCATTGTCTTTTCTGTTCTGTCCACTTCCCTTCATGACTTTGGACACTGAGCACCATGCTTGTGCTCTACAGGGTTACTGCACTGCTTAGGACGTATGTATTAAGTTGGGAGTAAAACAACATAACAACAACAAAAAGACAGCATTTGTATTAGAGAGAAAGGGAGAATTTATTGACTGAAGTGTGTTTATCACCATCCTCGTTATTCATTTTAAGAGGCATAAGTATAAACCATCATCATTATCACTTAAAATTAGCCAAAGCCAGGAAAGAGGTCCAGAAGTCTGATTAAGGCCTTAATTGCATAACTGCAGATGTTTTTTGTCTGGATGACAGTGAAGTCTCACTGCTGAAGAATAACAACATGAGAGCATACGTCAAGGAAGTAAACTGTAACAAAGGCAGCCTAGTGATAGAAGACAGAGTAAGCAAGGGACTGACAGCCAGGATGTATGGATCCTGTTCCCAGCTCCATCACTGTCTGAGTATGTGACCATGAACAAGAATCCTCCGCATGTCCCTCCATCTGTAACGTGTATGAGAAAATAGGGAGTTAGCACAGTGGCATTAACCCTACTTATTTTTAAAAAAACCCCTTTGAACTTCGCTGCATGGGACAGGCTGCAGTAATAACGATTTTTAAGACCAGAGAGGATTGATCTCCCATTGCAGGGATCTGCTATTTTATGGAAGCATTTAATCATCCGTGGCATTCTGTCTGTAACATTGGGTCTAGTGTCTGTTAGAGGTGAACAGAAGGGTTCTGGGGCTGCCCAGAACATCCTAAACAGACTTTTGTGAATCCTTGTGGATGAAACATCAAGTATATAATTGCTTGCACTTCGGGAAGGCTGGCACAATGATCCCTGTGATGTCTTCAAATCCCAGCAAGACCAGGGCAGTATCATCCCCCTGTACTTGGCTGCACCTCAAATCCTCTGTTCACTTTTGGGCCTCTCACTGCCAGAAAGACATTGAGGGGCTAGAGCGTGTCAAGAGAAGGGCAACGGAGCTGGGGAAGGGTCTGGAACACAAGTCCTGTGAGGAGTGGCTGAGGGAGCTGGGGGTGTTTAGTCCGGAGAAAAGGAGGCTCAGGGGGACCTTCTCACTTTCTACAGCCACCTGAAAGGAGGTTGCAGCCATGTGAGGTTGGTTTCTTCTCCCAAGTAACAAGTGATAGGACAAGAGGAAACGGCCTTAAGTTGCACTAGGGGAGGTTTAGATTAGAAACTAGGAAAAATTGCTCCACCAAAAGGTGGTCAAGCACTGGAACAGGCTGCCCAGGGAAGTGGTTCACTCACCATCCCTGAAGGTATTTGAAAGTCATATAGACGTGGAGTGTAGGGACATGGTTTAGTGGTGGACTTGGCAGTGTTAGGTTAAAGTTGGACTCGATGATTTTAAGTCTTTTCGAGTCTACACGACTCCATGATTCTATCTGTGATCCAGTTGGCTCCAGAGTCGTCTACAGCACTTACCGTTTTTCTAGCCACTATTTGTTGTACAGAGGGGTCCCAACCAAAACTCACGACTCCTGTTGTGTTAGGCTTCCCATGTCACAATGAATTTAAATTAACAGTCTGAATAGTATTTAGTCTGTGCAAAATCTAATAAACCAGGGGACACATGGCTGCACAATGCCAGGAATTCCCAAGGTATCTGATTTGAAAATCACTACAATGAAAGTTTATAACTGCAGCTCAATTCATTTTGTGAGAGGAAAGATAATGCCATAGAATAGACACTATACAATTCTGCTTTATATGTCAGAGATCCATTCTCTGCTAAGTTTAAAGAGTATTTCATTGGCATTCTCTTAGATGCCAAACTGTTAAATGCAAGGCCACAGTACAAAGAGGTTTCTTAAATTACTGGAGGAATAAATTGGGTCTTGTAACATGCTTTGTAATTTCAATTGCTTTCTGTAGCAACCCTCAAATCCCCAAGCGTATATGGAATCCCACTCTGCAAACCATTGTTTCCTTCCTGCTGCTGAAAAATAGCTTAAATAAAATCCTAAGACCTCAATGATGGATATAAGTGTGCATTTCATTGCTTTTATGGCTTTTTCTGTAATGCTCTTTCTAGGTTTTTAATCGAGAATTTGACCATCTCTTTTATCCATTTTGCATTCAAGAGAGGTTTGCACATTAGACGAAGTACATTCATGTGCATCTGACAGCAAGCACTCTGCAGCTTGGAGATAATGAATCTAAATCAGATTCAAGCTTTATTTTGCAGTGCCAGGTAAATTTTAGAGATTTATTTCTCACGAAGATGAAAAAGTCAGTTTGATGGCTACTGTCAGCCAATAGGAGGTAAAAGATGAGATGGCCCCTTCAAGGCTCTATTCAGTGGCTGCACAAAAGTAGGGAGACAATTTGTGGCTGCAGAGAAAAAATTTATTTTTACACTTATAAATATATAATACATCCCTGCTCTGAGAAGCACATAAGCTAGAACTTTAAAATTAAGGAAATAAAGTATGTGAAAGAGTCCACACGGTAACAATAAAGTCAAAAGCATATATATGTGTACGTATCTTCTTGCAGCACTGTGTGCATGAGCTTAAATGCTTAAAATCCTGTGCACTTGTTAAAAATAAGCCTATCCTATAACCTCAGCAGTCAATAATGGCAGATCATATATGCAGCCATTTCTGCAGCCCATCTGGAAATGAGACACTACAGATAAAGCACTTCCTTTACTCCCCATCTTGCACTTTTTGCCAATCCATCGTAGAAGGGCTGTGTAGGAATCCCCACCTTTGCCATTTGACCTGTTGTGTAGCCCGAGGCAAACGGTTTGTCCGTTCCCCTGCCTACATTCCCGGGCTGCATCAGAGGCAGTGTGCTCAGCAGGTCAGGGAGGTGATTCTCCCCCTCTACTCCACTCTCATGAGACCCCACCTGGAGTGCTGCATCCAGTTCTAGGCCCCCAACGTAAGGAGGATGTGGACCTGTTGGAGCAAGTCCAGAGGAGGACATGAAGACCTCAGAGTACCGGCATGGTGGCTGGTGTTCCAGCTGGCTGGTGGGAGGAGGAAAGCTTTGGCAAGCTGGCATGATATTGACTTTTATGCAAACTGTTCCTCGGGAGATCAAAATCTCAAGATTTTTCCAGTTTATAGCTACACAAAAAAGAGAGAAAGAATAGTGGTATATTTCTTCTTGTGTCTTCTATGCACTAACAGTCTCCCTGATCATAATCCGGCCTCAGTGATGCACATATTCCTTTTCTCCACCATCTGGCTCTCCCCAGGAGCGTGTCTCCATTGATGACCAATTTTTCAGGGAAAGACCCAAAGACCAGACAAACAACCCTACTTCTAGGACTTTTTTTTCCCCATAGTTCTAGTAATTACTAAGTTGCCATAGTCCTCAGGTATGAGGTGTGAATATGATAATTGCTTACAGCTGAGGTGTAAATAATCTGAACACACCGAGGACAATGCATGAAGCCATGTACTCTTTAGGGAGAAATCATAAGGTCATGGAATCAAACTGCAACAGTCTAATCTATTCTGTTGAGCGCCTAGAGGCAAGACAAGGAAAAACAAGCATATCCATCATCTGCTCTGCAGTCTAGTCTTTTCTGCATGGGCGGTATCATTTATCCACAAATATATTAAAACATATTAAAAAATACACCTGCAGACAGCAACACTAATGAAAGGAGAAGCTGGAGAGCATCCCTCCAGCAAAACAGACCTGAACTTCGTGATGGGGATGCAAGTATGGAAGCAGTGTTCATCTCAAGATGAAATTGAACATGAAACTTCCACTCTTTTGTGGGACTAATCAGGGCACTGGTTTCTTTACAGCAGAAGTGGTAGTGTTGATGGTAGTGGTGATGTTTTCACCATTTGAAAGGATAAAAGAGCTCATTTATCTGGAAAAAAAAATAGGGGGGGGAGGTGCAGGGACCTGCCTTCTTCAGTAAATATGTAATTACAATATAAAGAAACATATGTTATATACATAATATAACTACATACATAGTATACACATTATATGTACAATATACAGTGTATATAAATTTCACATAGAGAATTTACGGATTATATGTGGCTTGAAATGCCTAACCAACCACAGCTGTTCACACTCCTGGACTGAAAAGTTCTTTGAAGATGCTCCTTAAGCACGAACAACTCCTCCGAGCAGCTCTGCTCCCCTGCCCTGCTCCGTGTCCCGCTGGGGTCCCGTGTCCTTGTCCAGGGTCTCCGGGCGCTGCAGCGCCCACCCGCCGCACGGCCCGGGCTCTTCTCTCCCGATGCC
>VZTA01015723.1:247271-376492 GCA_013398855.1 Mohoua ochrocephala | reverse complement strand
CCCGGCCCGCAGCTGCCAGGCAGGGAGCACCACCCCGGCCGGCCCCGGCCGCGCCCTGGCCGTCAAGAAGCGAGGCTACGACATCACCAGGAACCCTCACCTCAACAAGGTGGGTGCCTTTGGCGGGGGTGTTCTAGGGGCGTGCGCCGCCCGGGCCACGGGGAGGGCAGCGGGCGTGGGGGAGGATCGCAAGTGTCCCGGTGTGTAGGGGCCGTGGCAGTGTCACCCGCGTCCGTCCCCAGGGAGCGGCTCCTCTCCCAAGGGGGTGAAATGCCGGGGAGGGGGAGCGGCCGTGGGTTGACCTGGGCAGAGCACGGGATGTGTGATGGGTGTTCAGCTGCTGGCTCGGTACTGCAGCCTCCTGTGGAGTCGGGCACCTGCCTCCCCTCTGACCGCTGTCCTGCTGCCGCAGTGGCACTGAGAGAGCCTGGGTAGGGCAGAAGTGCCTTTGCCAGGGAACTGAACCTGTTTGCCTGAAAGCACAAACCACTGGAACGGAGAAAGCATGGCTTCTCCTTACAGTCCAATACCAAAACCTGGGTTATTTATATATATAAATAACCTGGGTTATTTACATATATATATTGTTTTACACGTGTAGCACTGAAACGAGTCATTTACACCTTCATGATGAAACAAGCATGTGTGGTTGTTCTTAAGTCTTCCTTTCATGGCATATCCATAGCAGTGCGTGCTCCACTACCAAAGCAACACCTTGCCAGGCTGAAGATGTATTTATCCTCAATACTGTGGAAGCATTAATAATACAATTATAGTAATAAAAATAAAAAATAATGGTTTTGCTGAAAACTTTCTCCAAAGTCTACAAAGTGTGTAAAGTGACACCCCATAACTTAATTCTACAATGCTTTTCTATCCCTTTCCATCATTTGAAGGGGAAAAAATAATCTGGGCACCAATTTTGGGATCAAATAGGTTGGAATGGAGAATGTTTGGTTCTACTTTCTTGTGCTAGTATTACTAGAAATAACTACAAGTGCATTGATTACCCAAAATGAGCAGGTATTAAACATGGTATTGAAATTGATTGATTGGGCTGTAACTATTTGTCATATGCTTGGTATGCAATTACCCAGTACATGAGCTTCCTATGTCATCTTCCAGACTGGAGACCCTTTGGATGACCACTTTTACTTTGTGTAGGATGCTGTACGTTGGGCTGCATCTTTTGGTACCACTTCAGCATCCACGGAGATGAATCCCAAAGGACCAAGGCATGCGATGGCCCTGGATATTACTGAATATACGACAACTTTGTTGGCAGTGTGGTTGGAATCATTATACAGTGCCTGTAAGGCTGTATAATACATTCTGTAAGGCTGAAGAGAAGAGGGACTGCCAACTATATCATAAATTACAGCAATTTGTCAGCATTAAGAGGTTTTGATGGGTGCTTCACAAAGTTACAAAGAGTGACATAGCTAATGTTTCTAGTTTTCTTGCATATGATGATTTGGACTGAAAAATTAATACTTTGACCTTTCCTCTGTGTAATGCAATAATAACACACAAACAGTTGAATCTATCACATACTTTAAATAGGTCTGGCTGATGCAGAAGCAGATTTTGAATTATCCTGTTTCATAATTTTCAGAACTGAGGCTTTTTTAAAGTGTTTTCACCCCTCCCAGTGAAATAAACTATTTTTCTTGACGTCTAAATGGAATTTTTGTCCATGTGGAGAGAAGGGTAGAAAACTGTTTCTGTTAGAGGAAAAATGTGTTGTGGTGTGCCATATTTAATTGGCCATGGGAAGTCTCCCAGCTGGTCTCCAGCCTGGCTGTTTGTTGTTTATTACGTTCCTCAGTCAGTGCAGGCCTTACAGTCACTGATCTAATCATCTGCGGAGCATCCAAGTGAAGACAGAGATGGCTAACAGCTGTGGTAAGAGATAAGGGCTGCCTGTGCATGCACCTAGGTAACCAGTCATTACTAAACACTCAAGACCTCTTCCCAGACTTTTCTAAACAGGCTCTTGTTTCCTCTGTGGCTCTTAACAGTGCGTTGCAGCCTCTGAAGAATTACCTGTGTTCAGCTGAAATGGTGCGTTTCAGGCAGTTCATGTGTTGTCAGCGTGCGATTGATGGCCCTTTGGTCTGCTGTGCTGCAGTGGTGTAGGTCAAAATTAGGGATCCCTAATTTAGGTAGGTTTTCAGCTGTTGTACTCTCCTCACATAGCAATTGCTGTTTACCCCTTTGGTAACTGAATGCGGACATGGGGTCATCGCTGTTTTTCCGCGGTGGATCTCACTTTAATCCAAATTTTCAACTGATTGAAAGCAGCCCTGCAGGGAATAGTCCTTACATCTCTCCAAGAACCTCTGAAAAATATTTTCAGAAGTGAGACTTTGGGCGGCAAGTGTTTTGCTCCTTTATTCAGTACCCTGGCTGTTTTATAGCTTTTGGATGAAGTTTAAGCTGTCAGTCTAAAGCTGTGAAGTGTGTGGTATTTATTCAATGAAGAACACTGTCCCTTCAGCAGAATTGCAGACAGATTTACAGTCTGAGGTTATTGATCCAAGTCTTTGCTTGCTTACTAGATTGAAGGTGCTTTGAAGAAGAAGCAGACACAAAATCCACTGCTGACAGGTCCCCTGTAATATCCTAAATATTAGTAGAAATAAAGGCAGGCTGTCCTGTGAGAAGTTTCCCTGGTTTCCAAAGCTGCCTGAGAAGAAGAATAAAAATAAATCCAAAAGCTAGTTATGGATTTAATAAATTTGCAATTGTTTCTTTCCTTTGGTCTTTGTTTACTGTGTACTACATTTCTTACTACTGTACAATTCAAGTACTGTTTTTCCTTGTGTTGTGAAGTGTGACAGCCCATGTTTAATCCAAGGGCGGGACTTGAGAAACATCAGCATTCTTCTGAGAGGTACTTGCAGTTTTAAAAGGCAATAGCAGTTGTTCTTAGTTGGCTGAAGAGTCTCAGAAATAATAGGAGGGTGAAGAACTTGTCACATTTTTATGAAGTGCCTCATGAAGTAGTTCTTTTCCAGACTTTGAAAGCTGCGAAATTGGAAAACCTAAAAATGTTAGGAATGTCAGACAACCACAGAGCACCAGTAAGAGTGTTCTGTGGTGATCCAATGAAAACTGGACTTGCTGAGAAATAAGTCTGTTCTACTGTGGGGCCTCAGCCTTGTGAAAAGCTACTTTGATGCTCAGACCCTGGGAGGAAAGATGGGGCTTCCCTTACCCACTGCCTTGTTTGTCAAAGCTGCCTTGTGTTGTTGTGGTCACGGCCATGTTGTGTTCTTTCTGACACTGCTGTCAGTTCTTAAGATTTATGCCGTTCTGCTCATATCAGATGTGCCTCTCATGACTCCCAGTTTTCCCAGAGACTCCGTCATATGCCTTTTCTGTATTTTAACAAACACAGGCTGAGCCGGACAATTCCCAGTGAGTTTGACCACACACTTACAGGGACCCAAAAATCTCGTCGTGCCCAAAACTGACTGTAACTTTGTTCATTACATCTGACTGGAAGGTTGATGATGCTTCTTGCATTTTGTTGGAAGTCCTAATTTTGAGATAAATCGTGCCTGCTTGGAGATCTGCCGTCCCAAACAGATGCATCACTGGAGGTCACAGTTTGTTTTCGGAGTGGCAGGATATTGCCCCATTTGAAGGGCTGAGATCATACATTAAACTTTCCTGCAAGTGCAGTGCAGGGATCCGACCTTGTGGTCTCTGAGTACATCTGGATAATACTCTCTACTCTTCTGATGTGCATGCATGCTCTCCATTGTTTTTCATGAAATGTCATAATGAATTAGCAAAAAAGCAAAAAAAACCAAAACCAACCCAACAAAACAAAATTACTAGTCTGGATCTGTAAGAATGAAACCTTAAAGAATTGTTGTAGGTTTCTGCAGCATTTTTGGAATGTACTGCTGCATACAGTGATTAAAATGCAGAAAGGTTGTTTGTCCTTCAGCTTTGCAATTGAGCTAACTGAGGGTTCTTTGAACAGTGTCAGTAATTTGCCACTGCAGCTGAGAAACAAATTGTATGATCTTGCACTTGGCAGCTGTGGTGAAACGGCTAAAATTAGGTGGATTTGTAAAATGATTGGATTTAAACAAAATTAGTAATCAGCACAAGAACAATGTGTCTGAAATGGCAGTTGGCAAGATCAAATCAAGGCAGGATTCTGTTTTCAAAGTAGTGAATCTCTCTAAATCCACAAAGTTGTGTTCTTACAGCCAGAGTTTTTCTTGCAGCCAGAGTTTTCAGTTGGTTGGCTTTAGGTCTGGATAGACACATAACTACCGAGCAACGCACAGGACTTTAAGTGTGTACCTTCCAGCATTCATTAAATTGCCATCTCTTCGTGTTTTGCAAAGGAAGGGTATGAGGTAGGCAGAGTTTAGAGGTTCCCCTCATATTTTTTCAGGAGCCCATAACTATTTGAGCAAGTTTTAGGGGACAAGTTTTAGACTGGACAAGTAATTTAGGGAAAAGAAATCCTCTGGGGGTTACTAACTGCTCTGAAAAAACACCTGGCTTAGAAAGTCCCCAAACTGAAAATGATGAAAGGATGGAAGAGTGCAGTGGAAGAGTATCCTATTAACCTGTGTTATTTACTCTTCTTAAGGCTTGTGGCTGCTGCTGGAGACAGGATGCTCATGTACATGAACTGACCTCATGGTACTGTTGTCTTTCTAGGGATATCAAACAAGACACTTTCATGGCCAAACCCTGCAGTTTTAGACCCAAGTAAAACTATAGCTGAGAGAAATCTTTTTGTTAAATCAGGTTCTAAATACTCTAGAGTTGAGATGTGAGTGAGCTGGAACACTGAGCATTTGATGCCTCAAGGACGTGCCTTTGATGGTGCCCAGAGCAGAGGCTCTTTTCATGTTTGTGCTTCATTAGTCAAGCCAAGGTGTATGTATCCCCCGTGACTTCAATGGAAACAAACTCCGAGGAGATGAGCTTTGGCCAAATATTTTGGCAAATGTGGTGGTGTTCTGGAAGCATGATTGCTCAGTTAGATTTGTTTTGGCCATCATCCTGGCATGTGAACTTTCATTTTTGTTTGCTTGGTGTTAGTGTCAATCATATATTTTTCTGAGTCCAGACTCTCTTTTGGCAAGGACATTTCCTAATGTTTTGATGCCAAAGAACTTGTTGTTACGGTGTGGTCAGCAGACTGAGCCCAAACTAAATCTGTTGGTGCTTCTGGTATTAGCAGCAGCCTGCAAAAGTCCCTTTGCTCCCCCACCTTGGATTCCCTTGCCATAGCCAAACCAGGAGGCCATCTGCCTTCCTGTCTGTCTGCATAACCTCTTGTCAACACTGTCACTCTCCCCTTTGGGATACTACTAATGCTTTGGGAGTAGAGCTCCCATGGAAAAGCTTGGAGGCGCATAGGATGTCTGTTGCTGTGAGGGTGAGATGCAGACCCTGCCTCTGTGCTGTACTAATCCAGCAATATGTTGGTTCTTGTTTTCCCTTTCGCCCTTATAAATGCAATTGAGAGGTCTTGGAAGCATTGGTTGGGCAGCTTTTATAAGTGCTGAGTTTATGCTTGCACTCAGTATAATATTTTAATAAAAATAAATTGGTTTTGGAACAAAACGCTTCTTTCTGTTTTCTGAAAATCTTGTAAAAAATACCTTTAGAATTGCCTTTAAGTTGAGGAAATTCATCAGTTTGGCAGCTGCTTATGTTGCTTTCTTTTTATCATGCCCTTTCTTTTGGAGAAGCCTTAATCCTTACATCAGGCATGTTTTGGTAGGGCAGAGCCAAGAATGAATGTAGCTCTGGTTTCATAGAATGGACTAAGCTTTTCTGGCACTTGAATAAAATTTGCACTTAAGTAACACAAACTCTTTGGTGAAGAATACGAAAATTTATACTGTTGCAGTTAGAATGGATTTAGTGCTGAACATTACAGCTTGTTCACATTTCTGCTCCTTGCATCTAGTGAAATGTGGGGTACTCTACTAGTTGATTACTTTGGAAACCCTGTAGATGTTGGCAGGAAGGCTGAGCATGTTATCTGTGGGGTAAACAGTCTGTACTCCACTGACCTCAGCACACTCCAAGCCTCGCCCCACGTAAGTAGCACAACACGTGATGTCACTGATGTTAGAGAGTGTGTGTTGCTCTGAGTCCTTGGTGCTCCTCAGAATTAGTGATGATTCAGTTGAAGGTACCAAAAGGCAGTGCTGGTCCCCAAGATGAAGTGAAGAGCTATAGTCTGTGGCTCGGTTTTGGTTTCAGATGGATTGGACATATGGTAAGGTACCTGCTAGAGATGGGTCTGGCAGCTTTGTAGTGCTGTGTGGCAGATTGTGACCCCTGAGTTTTTGGTTTTGGTGTGTTAGATCTGGCATTTGCTAAACAAAACTGGACTTAGAGCTAATTCCATTTGACTTGATTTTGGATTAAGAGAATGTAAATTGAATTCCTCTTTAGCTTCTGCAGCAGCCACCTCCAGAAGAACACGCTGGTCAGCTGTTACTGACCTTCATTCAGAGCTGAGAAAGGAAAGGTTGTTCTTTAATGAATAACTGTGCTCTCTTGATACCCCTTGCTGAAGGTGGGACAGTTATGATTTTTTTGTAGTATTTAGGCTCCTCCAGGGCTTTAGGACAGTTTTCTTTCTCTGACTGCTCTGACTGATGCTGATCGACCTTCCTGCCCCACCTCACTTGCCTGGCTGATGGGAGATACTGTGCAAACATACCTTTTGACAGCTCTCCTGTACTTTTGGTGTTTTCCTCATTCTTCACTTCAAAGAGAGCCTCTGCCACCACGTGCCCCCATGCAGTCTGGCATTTCTAGCCCCGAGCCCCTTGCAGAGTTTGGGCCTCGAGTTTGATAGGAGAGCTGCCAATGCACATGCCTGCTGTAGCTGAAAGCTGGATGCTGCCCTGCGCAGGAGAGGCCTTGCCTGTACCTCTCTCTGATTTAATGACGTGCAATTCTATAAATTGTCTGATTTTGTTGGGGGTTTTTTTAAGTTTCTTTGTTGGTTTGAGTTTTGCTTTCTCTTTCTTTTCCTCTGTTACTTATTTTTCTGTCTTTGTCTCACTGAAATGCAGACTGGCTACCAAACCTTGAACAGCCTACTGTAGCGCTCACCCAAATAAATTCTTTTGGGACAGAGAGACAGAGCTGTTGTGAGCAGGTCAGACAGGCCTTGGTGCTTGGGGGAGAATAAACACTGCTGAAATTCCCTCTCTTTCAATAGAAGGCTTAGCACAACAGCAAACTTGACTACTTTCAGTTTATAGTGTGCTCTAGTAGAGATGATGAGCATGTTTTTAATTTTTTAACCTCCTCTTTGAGGCCCAAGGGTGACACTTGCTATCTGTCTCCCCAGACAATGTGACATTTTGATAAATGACTTCTGTATTGTCAGCCTAATACAATATCGTTCTTCTAAAAATGTTTTAAATGGCAAAGCTTTTTATAGTTCTGCAGCTGCCAAACACAAAACTAAGACAGGAATTGAGCAGGCTATGTTTCTGACAAAGAAAATAAGGTCAATGCAAAAGTTCTCTGCATATCAACATTTTCTACTTTGTGGCTCTCGGTTGCACACGTAACCTTTTTCAACATGTGGAACCACAGAACTGAAGCAGATTTTCAGAAAATGTCTCTGTTGTATATATAAAAAAAAGATTAGCTCCACACCTTAGAGAATTCTATTTTGTACGTCTATCTTAACAAGTGGTACGTCTGTTTTATAGTAGGCCCCTATGGATCAGCTGTGTTCAGCCTCATAAAACATGTAGTTAAGACTTCATGGTGTTTCTAAAGATTGGAAGAAATTGGATATTTCAAAAACAACAGTGCTATGTTCTCCTGTGTTCAAGACAAGATGTTTTGAACTTTTTCTCTTTGGCTGGGCTAATGGATTTGTCACTGCCTAGTGTTAAATTCATTATGGAAACTATTAAATTCTGTGTAATCCTCATTTGAATGGTTTGATGTTAAACCTGCAGGTGATTTTAGCTGTGATTATTTGAAAATGAGAGAATGGATTAAACTGCCAAATCCTGTCATTTTTTGAAGTGTCCAGATTATTAAGGATTTCTGTTGTCAAGATGGTCTAAGCATGTAAGCAAGGTAGACACTGGAGCAGGAGATAATCTGTTTTATTGTGCCAAATGATTTAGAGGTGGCAGGGGGAAGGGGAGAAGTAAGTCCAGGGATTTTCATGTTCATAGCCCTTCTTCTAGCAACTCAGTTTTTCTTCGCCCCAGCCAGATTAGTTGGTCCAACAAACAAACAAAGAAAAATCCAACAAAAAACCCCAAACAATCCCCCCCCACCCAAGGCAAAAACTTCTCCCTTTTAGCCATTTCCTACCTCACAGGGAATTAGATGTCTTCATGTTGTCATTTGTGTCTGTAGCTAATTTCTGTGATAAAACAACTGCCTCTGTAAATTAAGTTCCTTGATCACAATTATTGGAGGGTCAAGACCTTTCTTTCCCTCAATACTGTATGAAGGTTTCTAGGTCCATTTCTAGGCCATAAAATGAGAAAAGTAACAAAGATTTTTTGCTGCAGTGCTAAATTTGACTACTGGGGAAGAAAAAAATCTAAAAATGATATCTCCCATTATTTCGGATTTCATTTTTTTATGACAGAACCTCTTTGAAATTTAGCACAACTGCTGCAAGAGAAAGTCATTTGCAGTAGTGCAGTGTGCATAAAGTCTGAATTCCAGCCGGCACTGCTCTTAGGGAAAAGTGTTGTGCAATGGTTGCAGAAGTGTGAAAGACACTTGTGCTAGAACAGTTGAGCAGTTCGGGTGTTTTCTGGGTGAGACACACACAGTTTGTGGGGGAGGATCCCAAAGTACTTGAAGTGATGAGGACATTGGGAAGAAGAATTGAAAACTTCTCTTTTCCCCTAGTGCCTGGCAGATCCATTGGCTTGATGTGTGAAAGCCATGAAAAGCAATGATAGATGTGACCATGTGCTCCAGGTAGGCGACTCTACAGAAAACTTTCCAAGTGGAATTTAGTGCTGGTCTTAATGTAGAGAGGCTTGTTCTGCAGTTTCTGCTACTTTATACTCGCTAGTGAATTGGCTGCCACTGGTGTCTCACGAGTTTGTCAAGTAAATGACACAGAAATTGTTGTTCAAAGGTTAAGGTAAAATAAAAGATTTTTTTTGTCTCAAGTTGTGAGGATTTTCAGGGCACATACCACTGTGACTTGTTGCTCATTGCACACATGCAGCAGATTCCTCTGCTGGGTTTGGTAACTTGCCCAGGTTGCGATGTGCAGCAGTATTTATTCGAAGGAGATGTGGAACATGCCTTTCACTCCGTGTGCTGATGCCAGCAGCTTTTACTGGCTTATGTCTAGGGGGAAAAAATGCTTGCAACAGCACAGAGCCCTGCCTGAGCATTGCTCTTTGGTTTCTAAGGGGCAGCGTCGGCTTAAGTCATTGGGAGGGTTTCTGTTAACTCCAGTCAACTTTACATTGAGCCTGTTTTTGAATTTGGGAATAAGCAGCTGCACCATTCAAGATACAAGGTTGTTTTCATTACAAAATGTTAAGGTTAAAGGTAGTGTAGTGTGAAATTTCATCATCTTGCTCTCTTAATAAATGGTAATTAAAATGAAAGCATATGTGAAAAATTGTGCTTACTGATTGTTTAAGCCAAGGTCTCAAAGCAAAAATGGAATTTACCTATAATACCAATTTCTACTGATAGAGAAACCCCTGATGGCTCCAGCTACTCCCATAGTTGTGTGTCCCAAAATGCAAAAGTGCTTGTTAGTACTCTCTATTTTAGTGTTGTGTGCCTAAACTCATTCATCTTCCATAAGAGCTTTGGAGTGACCCACTTAGTGATGCCTTTCCAAAGCCAGAAGTTGTCCTCTGGCATTTAGGCAAGAAGAACCGGACTTCTTCACAAGAGCTGCTGGAGGAAAAACGAGGGCACTGAGTGAGATGCCTTGGAGAGCTTGAAGCTGCCCTGCAGAGTTCTTGTAGCTTAATGAAATTTACCAAAGTGCCTCTGAACTGTGACCTTCCAAATGTCCACTGGTCAAGGGTAATGGGGTGGGTTTATGAAGGCAGAATGAATGCCTGACTCATGCTTGCTGAAACTGGGCCACTCTCCCTAGAGGCAAGTAATTGCTTTGTATTTAGCATGTTAACTGTATTTGGAATTATAAGATAACAAAGTAATTTCTCATATAAATAGAAAGGAAGTGATGGGAAGGCGCTGGAAAGCAGCAGCAGCAAGGCTCTGGCTGCTGCTGTAAAATGGTTTTCGTGTTGGCCACTTTTAAAAAGCTCATTACATTTTAAAGATAAGCTTTAATGGAATTGGCAGTGAGAGTGCAACTGTAACCAGATCTTGTTGTTTTGTACAAGTGCCTTTCAGGTTTCTCTGCAAGGTCGAATGTCTATTGACTGGCAGCTGGACTGTTTTCCTTGTAGGAATGTAACTGGTATTTGATGGAGTTGCAAAATGAGTTTCCCACTGAAGCCAAATATAAAAGAGTATGAGAGTCCAGCAGTTTCACTTCCTGCAAAGCTGGAAACCCTTGTAGCATTTATTAGGATTTCCTGCAGGGAAAGGGGGATATTAATCTTGTTTGACTTACAGAATCATAATATTTGTGCTGCAATTTGTAATGCAGAGCAAGAAGTTTTCAATTAGTATTTCCTGAGAAACAGCAAATTCAGTAAAGTAGATGCTTTCAACTTTTTGGGTTTTGTTTTTTGTCAGAGAATAACTATAACATCTCACAGGACCTTAAATGTTGCACAGTGTTGGAGCAGGGAAGAGCAGTGGCGAACGTGGCTGCAGATCTGCTAGGACACGGTGAACAGCTGGAACCATTCTCGAGTCTTTCTCAATGTCTTTGATTGGCACCATCATAATGTAATCTCTGAACTGCAGTACTGTATCAAGTGTGCTTGTAGGAGGCATAAACTTGTTGATAAAAGAGTCACCTGGTCAGTTCATCACTGGTTTTAATTTTCCTTGTGTTGGAAAATTTTTCTCAAGCTCTGAGCTGATTGCAGTGAACCCTGATTTGGGACCCAAACCAAATTGGCATGAAGTACTGTGAGCCTCTTTCCTTTCAGATTTGTCATAATTTTATACTATGGAAAGTGCTTTTGTCGCTTGAAGAGAGGCTTCAGCCTTTACTTTGGGGCAGCATTGCATTCTCCTATCCAGGCAGAAGAATGCTGCTAGGAGAGGTGAGGCTGAGGGCTTGAGCTGAGGAGCTGCAGGTATGTGAGAGTTTCCACATCTGTGGTGGGCGTGGTGACTGGACCATCCGGACAAACTTTGTGCATTGCAGAGATTTGTCATCTCCATTCTGGAGGAGATGGGCTGTATATCTGGGGCTTCCAGGCAGCCAGCATCTCCTTTGCATGCAGTCTGTGCATATGCAGAGGCTGATCGTATTTGGGGTGCATTGGATTTACTGCCCACTTGCAGACTAACTCATCATGTGAGACCGAAGCTCTGAGCCAGCTCCTGGACTTTCAGAAATCACAGGACAACAGCCAAAATCCCTATATTTTTCCCCAACAGAAAATCTAGGTAGAAACAGAGGGAATGCCTTGAGATACCTGTACATGAGAGAATAGATCTCAGAGCTCGTTCTTTCGGAAGAGCATCTCTGTACATGTTTGTTAATCCACTTGACAAATGAGAGGTGAAGAAAAAGTATACTAGAAGTTGTAAAGGTACTTATTTATTGCTCTGCAAATGAAAGAACATCTTAATTAGCTAGAATGCATCACTTATGTAGAATTTCCTCCGACTCGAGCCTAAAATGGAATCAGATTACTTTTTCAGTCCAGTGAGGCTGTGGTTAGGCACATAATCCCCAGCTGTGGCTTCCAGATTGTGGCAAAATATAGGAACTATTGAATTTGAACATCAAGACTTGAAAAAAAAAGGAAAAGAAAACAATGTGTCTAGGAGAAATATTTGTGGCTTATTTCTTATTCCCAATTCTTGGGATTTTCAAAGCATGTATAATTCGGTTTCTGCTTTTCATTAATGAGATTCATTCAGGCTATTGGAGCCCTAACACACTGCTGCATTACATCAAGCACTTTTGAACTCTGTCCCATTTCTTATCAGTTATGGAGGGCAGTTTCTGAATCGCTGATAGGCATTCAAGAAAGGATCAGGCAGTCACGGGCATCATGTTGTCATAATTTACATTTAGTTTCGGAGTACTTCAGTGGGGAGCTGCATTTAGCTTGCCCAAGGCAATATGGGACATTGGTAAGTGAACGTGAATCTCTCTGAATGAATTCCCTCACCATTCAGCCAGCAGACCTGTTTGCTCAGTTGTCTTATTGTAGCATCTCTCATCTGTACCAAAAATTATCTCCACCACAGCCTGGTGGAATCACACGTGATGTATCAACTGCTATATCCCATACATGCCATCAAATATGCGTTGTTGTATAAAATGAAAACTATTTTGTGAACTATTTCCCAAAGGGTGTGCACGAAGGAAGTGAGTTGTAATGCACAGCTGTTGTAGGAGGTTATTTTAATTCTGTTTACCAGAGCTCACTTCATATTTTTTTTTATGTAGTTGCTTAAAATTTCTGGGTTTACTGTGTAACAGTTCAAAACTTTGAGCCACAGTGTGTATAAGTTACAGATGCCAATACCTGTAAAGTTGAGGTTATTACCTTGTCTGCATAATTAACATAATGATTCAAAGAGAGAATCAAAATAGAGTAAATACTTACACTTAAAGCTAGTGGGCCAGAGATCTGGGTGTGATGTGTGGTCCCCTGTGACTGGTGCTTAAATATCTGATGGGACAGATGTAACAACCAGTGATTTCTTAGAAATCAAGAGATTATTGCCCTTTCTTTTCTCTCATTTTATTTAATGACACCTTCCAGTAAATGTCTAGGACTAGATCCAAAGCAGATTGAATTTTATGGGAAGCAAATGAGTATTTACAGCCCTTTGCAGTGAGGTTGTAATCTTACTGGCTTCATATTGTTTAAGAAAGTGCTTTGCTGAAGTAAGGTATAGGTTTTTGATTTAGTATCCCACTGCTGTAAGACTCCGGGTGTCTTCTGGCTAACGCCTATCTGAGGAGTAGATTTATAGGAGCACAGCTGGGTTGTAAACAAATGGTGATGCACTTTGCTCTGCATTCAGAGGGAAGAGAAGCAAAACCACAAAGCAATAATCCATCTGTATTATTGAGTATCAGGCAGAAGAAAATCAACTGCAAAACTGAAATGAGCTTGCAGGATGAGCTTCAGACAGCTTATGATGTCTCCAGTTGGCATTTGCTTTATTAAATAAATGAGAAGTGAAACACAGTCACTTTTGAATGGATAAATTTGCTCTCAGCTGAGGTTACATGGCATTTTTTCACTGAATGGTTTTCTTTCTTTAATTTGAAAAAGTAAAAGCAGAAGTGTAGTGGATGCATGGAAGGAAAAATCCTGAAGCCGTATGACAGACCCTTATATTAGCAGTGGGTTTAGATCCTGCATTCTCTAATGCTAGTGTAGGAATTTGACTTGTCTTTCCCATGTGCTATGCAGTTAACTGAGGGGTAAGATTAAAGTATGAGTGATAAAATAGGCATATTAAGGGTGTTTGGAGCCAGGATCTGCCTCCAAGCCGTGGAGAGCTAACCTTTCTAAACCATTGTCCCCAAATAGTTAGACATTAAATTTCGGTTCGCTTTGTGTTGATGTGAAAGAACATACTCTGAGACATTGGCTATTTTGGTTCTGAAATCCCATGTCCCAATTCTCTTGTTCCTAGGTTTGGAAAAGTTAGGGAAAACAAAGCAAAGTGTAGCAGTAACAAAGATCATAGTGAGGATTGCTTGTAAAGTATGATAAAAGGAATAAAACCCATAGTCATGGCAAAGGTGGGCCCTCTTCTGTATCCCAGCCACTTTGCAAGCCAAAAGTCGATGTATTTCCTGAGAAGAAAACAGGTCGGCAACATTGTGTAAATGTTTGGTGTTTGATCCTACAGATCCTTAGATATACAGTTGGTTACAGTCAGGAAGTAGACTCTTATCTCCTTGATCCACCTAGAAAGACTTATACCAGGTAGTAGGTTCAGGATTATGCACAGATTCTGAGATTTGATGAGAAAATTCAGTGGTAGAAAGATTGGTGAATAATATGAATGTGGATGACTAAGTCTGTGCAAACAATACTCCGAGGCATAGATTTTCAGTGAGGACAAAAATAAACCCAGAATGTTTGCTTCTTGCTGAGTCTTAGCAATGTTGTTCCAATATAAACATAGCTTAGAAGCTTGTTAGCTTTTAGGAAAAACAAATCTTTTTTTTTTTTTAATGTCTCTAAGTTATTCAGGTAACATCAAGCTTTGCAGAACTGCTTTATTTTGTCTGGGGAGAAAAAGGCTTGTAGAAGCATCAGGGCAACTTTTATGCAGAAAGTTTGACTGAGGCCAGCATAATGTAGCAGAGATTCTGTACATTTGCATGTAATAGGAAGTGACTTTAAAATGTGCAACTGCAGGGGCATCCCTCTGCACTTAACATGATGTTCTAGTCAGCAGTAAGATTGTGATAGATAAGAAATACTCCCAACAGTATCAGATTTGAATAACTTATATATAGTATGGATGCTCATCAAAGTAGAACTTTATATTAAATTTGTCTGAAACTGCACTTTTTTTTCCCCATAAGCAATCACATGCGTGTGCTTAGACCATGATTTTTGGCAGAATCTGGCCTCCTTATTCTGAGTGCTGATTCACTCCTGCTGTTCTCTGAAATTCTCCTCTGATTGTCACGCAGGAAGAGGCATTGCTACTGCCATCTGCAAAGCATCAGCATCTACATCACACTGAAACCACACTGACCTCTCAGCATATGGTGACTTTATATGAATGTTCAAAGGCATATCCTTGTCTTATGTCAAACAGGGAAATTAAGAGACTGAATGTGTTTTGTCATGTAACCAATTTGTTAGGTGAGCATCAGCTTCAGTTTGTGTGTTCTGTGGTCTGCAAATGATGTGTTTATCTACTTCGTGTTATCCATATTTTGTGCTTCTGTATTTTACAACTAAAAACATTTCTCTGAAGCAATAACAGGTTTGAATAATATCTTCTAGATGTATTTGCACAAGCCGTCTTTTTTAGAGCTCCTTTTATTAATATTGGATGTAGATCCTGAATAGAAATGCTTTGGAAATGCAGGCATAACTTCAAGTCTGAAGCTGCTTTCTGTGGAGAATCTGTAACACTTTTGAGAAAAGTGTGAAACATTTCATGCTATTAATACTACTTTTTTAAAAATATGACATGTCAGAAAATAATTTTAACATAACTGAGGGGATTTTATCATCAGGAGTACTAGATAAGGAGATGAGAAACAAAATCTCTGCTTTATAATAAAAGGAAGAGTAATAACAACAGTGATTTGATGTTTTGCCTGTGTCTATACTGTATTGGGGCTAATTTGGAGGAGCCCAGATCCTGGTTCTGTCTGTCCATTTGTCTTGGTAAGCAGCCCAGCATTCATCTTGTTCGTGAAACTGAAACTCTTGTGCAAACCTCTTCAGGAAGAAGCATGTGTGGTCCTGTCTGTGGACATCAGGTGGCTGAAAAATGGATGAGAGAGCACGTGTCTGAGCCTCCCTGTGATCTGCTGCCCCACAGGAGATAAGCATATGCTCGATTGTACTGTGAAGCACAGACTGTACCCGAGAGCTTTTCTTAGTCCTAGCAGCCTGATCATCCTGGTAGTGTCCTGTGGAGAGTTTTTGAGGGTGAACAGGATGGGCAAGTGGTGAAACAGTCCTTGAGCCTGGCTTTTTGAAAGTTATAGTAGAAGTAGGTGGTGTTCCTGTTTCTGAAATCTTGTGTAAAATACATTTGTTTCTGGTTAGTTTACTTTTTTGTGTCTTTAAGCAAAAATAATCCTCTCAAAACGTCTAAAAAAACCCCTGCTCCTGTACAGCGGGGAGGGAAGGGAGTGAAGTCTGCATAATGCAGTTTATAGATATAAAATACTGTATAGCTGCAGCACAGTGCACTTTGCCTCCTCACTCTGTGTCAGTAGCTCTCTGAGTTTGCAGCACATTAGCACAGATATAGGTATCTTGTGCCACCCTGAAGTCAAGGAGACGATCATATTTTTAAACTATCAATATGTCTCAGGAAAGCAAAGATAAAATTAATACATATGCCTCTCTCTTGCCCTTTGAAGACTTAAATATGTGATGAGAATTTACAGTCAAGTTTAAGGTTTGCAAGATTTTCTCTTCTTCTGGAAACATGATCAGCTACCAAAGGAAGAACAGAGAAACCATTTTTTCAATCCGGATGCTTTTTGCCACAAATAAATTCATTCACTGGATGTAAGCATATGATTAATTGCCCACAGTTTACTGACCCTTCTGATACATCTAGAAAGACTTCAGGAAAACATCTGATTTAAAATTGAAATTAAGATTTTCCCTTAGAAATACCTCTTTGTCTTCACCGTGCTTCATCAGACATCAGGTTTTGGTGATATCATGGTGTTGAAAGAGGCGTACTATTTTAAAGGGCAGGTATTGCGGAAAAGCTCTTGGGGAAATGGTGGGGAAAGCTTTTTGAAAGTGATTGGAGGTTTCTGTGTGTGTGATATCCAGAAAGGTTGCAGCTTCACCTCTACAGTCAAAATCCAATGTGATGTGTTATCCTTCTCAGCATCCAATAATCTGCCACCTCTCAACAGTGTTATGATCCCTAGCAGACTTCTTTGTACTACTAATTGATCAGGACCTCCTGGTGCTCATTTAAAACCACTTTGGGCCACTTTGCCATCTGAGCTAGTTTGAATGACATAATTAAAATGTTTGCATTTATAACCTGGTTACAGTTTCTTAATGCAGGCTTTATAGCTCAAGTTCATCCCTATCTCATGGGAACACATCAGTCAACACTTTCTGTGAACCGGTCTGCTTTCAGTTTTGTGTTGTATTGGATTCCTGCTGATGTAAAAACTCTAGAAACCCCAAATGACATGCATCAGATGTAGGCAGTATCTGTACTAACAAATTAAACATACACAAAACCATTCTTTGCGACTGAGGCCAGCTGCAAGGTCTGCATGCATACTACTAAAGCCTTAATCTTTATAACGGTGGGTCTTTATAACTGAGTCTGCTCTGTGACCCATCGTAACTCCCAAATGGCTATCCAGGAATCACTGGTCCTATAAATAGGACTGACTGCTGCAGAGGTTTTGCATCTACTGTTATTGGGAAACATCGAGGGTTTGCAGGTAAAATGCAGTATTGGTAATGACAGCTTTCAATATACAGCAGCTGCTATGTATTTAATTATTCTCCTACACTTGTTTTTAATATAATTTGTTATGCAAGTGCAATTCTACTTTTGATATTAATAATACTACAATTTAGTTTTTATTACCAGTTTTCTTTAAATCTCAAAATACAAACTAGGGTTTACAGTCTTTCATTTTTATAGCCAGGGAGACTTTTCATTGATGCTGTTGTTTTGTTTTGAGGGGTGGGTGTTGTGTTTGTTTGATTTGGTTTATTTGGTTTCTTTTCCTTTCCACATCAGTGATGACCCCAGGTTTTCATTTCTTTTGTTCCATTCCTTCTACTTAGAGACTGATGTATGAGTCCCCATGTGAAGAACTTCTGGATAGAAGTAGAATTTCTTTTTGAAGCAGAATCTATATCTAATTCTAGTCTTAAAATACAAAATATGCAAAGCACTTCACGTTGCCTTATTGTTCTTGATGATGTACCTCAGTTGTGATGTTATTTCTGTTTATTTGCTTTGGAATAAGGTATGAAAATTATTAAATCTCTGTGTGTGTGTGTGGCATCATCTTGCTTTCGTAAGATTACAAAGCTGTGGCTAAAGGCTTAGCATATGGAAAAGGACACTGACACCTTAGAGTGTCAGTGCAGTTCTGCTTGCCCAGACCTCTCTGCCTGCACCTTTTCAGTATGAATCCAGTGTGGATGTATGACAGCTGCTTGTGGATTTCTATGCTAGTCCACAGCAGAGTCAAAGACCTCTTGTGCAGCAGACAGGGATTTTCCACCCACATTTTTAAGAAATTCTTTGAAAATTATATTTCTTGTGGGCTTCCTCAGGGTCGGTGAATCATGAGGCATTAAACCCACAAATTATAGCTTGGTTAAGTGGTCTAGAGTAAACAAAAATTTCCAGTATTTGAAGAAGAATTTGTGACCCTGGAAGCTTGTCCATTACTTTTTCATCCGTGACTATATTGCATAGCCAAACTAAATGACAATGGGGGATATATTTCAGGAGCTCATAATTCTGAGACTGAGAATGGCAGTGCTTATGGTTAGTGCAGAATGGTTAATGCATTTGCCTGGCATTTCTAATTGGAAAGCTTTTCATTGCCCCAGGATGGTATTTTTCTCTTGGACTAATTTTTCATTATGATAATTAGTATGAAAGCTGAGAAAGCAATTGCAGATAACTTGACATAGGAGAATTGATCTTTTTAGTTTTCAAACTTTATTATTTAAAATATTTAATTCTCTAATAATGTCTTTAAACTCTTCGGTTCTTAATTGATTTGCACTGAGAGTTTATGGTATCTTGCTTGTTGCTTCTCATCTAAATTGGATAGATGTTTTAGAGAGGAATGAAGAACTAGAGCCCATTTATAAGGTCTGTTTTCTGGAACAGGGTTGCTGAAAGCCTCACAGCTTCTGGTGATTGCCGGTACTCTTGAAGTTTTTTGGCTGTTGATGGAAATGCCCTCCTACCTGCAACACCTGTAAGACTGGTGGGATTGGAAGGTGCATGTAAAAGACTTCTCATAGAGATACCTGTGTGGAAGAGGTTCCAAATACAAGGCAAGTAGTCTGATGGACCTCTAAAAAGCAGTACTTCATCAACTGCAGAGTAAGCGATGACTTGCCTTTCAAATACTGGTTCATCATCCCTCCAAAAACGATGCCTGTCAAGGGATGAATGGTGTTCAGTAGTCAGGTAACTGTTGTTCTAGAGTTAAAGAGCCAAGGTCAAAGGGAGTTTGAAAATTTATGCTTATCGTGCTACACAATTGACCTTTCATCAGTGGTTTAAGCTTGTTGTTTCATGCTTTATGTGGACACAGTAGACACTTGCTCACCTTACTACCGCAGCAATCAACTTCAGCGAGGCTAAACAGTCAAATTGGACCATCAGAGACTAAAAGACCTTAATTTACTGCAGCAATTACCTTGAGGGCCTTGTGACACACATTCTACCCAGAAGCCAGTGTTCATGCCGTGAACAAAAAGCTTTACCACCATAGCAGTTCACAGACCCTCAAAGGACTCTCTTCTGCGTTGTGGTACAAACCCTTCTATGTGGGTGTTTGGCTTTTGAAAGGATCTGCTGCATCTGTGAGCCCTGAAGGGGTTCTGCTCATTTGTAGAGTGTTGTCAAGTCTCCTTTCTACAAATAAAGGTCTTGTTTCTGTATAAAAGGGCAAAACATTTTTGGGGGGGTTTTTTTGCAGACAGGTCTCGTATTCATTAAATATGAAGAAAAGCCTGCTGTTGTTATGCTGAGCAAGAGTCAGTTCTGAAGCATTGGCAGGTGGTGTTTCAGATCTGACACAGGGATGGGATGTAGCTGAACGACACACGCTTTCTCTGTGCCATGTGTCAGCACTTCAGAAAGGCATTCGGATTTTAAGTATATTTAGCATTTTTCAAGAAGCACTACATCTCAGTTTCTGACTTGACAAACTTGTGAGACATCGTTTTTGTATTGACTGCTTATCTGTGGGAAGCCTGCATAAATCCTCTAAGTGCTGCCAGCTGGATACATGTAAACATGTTAGTAGTAGAGACCATGTGATGGGGTTTGTGCTGTTGTTCCAAAGGATGTTTGTGCATTGCTAATCTTTCCAGTGACAGATCATAATCAGCTTCTTTTCTGTGAAGGCCTTTCACAGCCAGAGAGCTGTCCCACAAGCAGAAGTTTGAGAAACACCTTGATATGTTTAGGAATGTGTATACATATAGGAAATAAAGAAAAAAACTATGGATAATATAGCTTCTTTTAATCTTGCCCTTTATAGAGTAAAACTTCCTTCTGGATACCCTTGCATTAACAGTGGTGTTACATCCAAAGAGTTTCAAATTGCAAAACGCTCTTGCATTTTTTCTCTTTACAGCCCGTTCGTCTAAAGCCATTCATGTATGTTTCACTGTGTCAGGATTGCTGTTTCTGTAGCACTACCTATAACGTGTTTGGGTTTATTTCAGCATTTATGCCTGGCTGTTGTGGCTGTAACTGCATGTACCTCGACTGCAGAGGCTGTACAGTCAGTGTAGGGCTTTTTGGCCGATAACATGCCTGATGATACTTGGCTCTGTCCGCTGGGTTTGGCTGGTCAGGCCGACTCTATTCTGTTCTCCCTCCACCCACCCTCTGATTTGTTTTCCCCTGTTACACAGTTTGGAAAGGAAAAATATAAAAGTGAAGAAATCTCAGAGGTTCCACTACTTCATTCCCAGTTCTCTGTCATTAGGAAATCCAGTTCAGCCATGAATTATAACCACCGCAGTGTGAAGTTTACTGTTCAGAAAGTGCAATCTTGTGTTGGTGTTAAGAATCAATTCCACTATGTGCAGCTACTCAAGGCGTTCCTGATGCTGTTTGCAGTGCTTTATAAACTATTAGAACACACTTTTGCCTTTTTAAGGGATCTTGTTACAAGCCACTAGTTGGTAGTTGCAGAATTTCAGTTTCTGCACAAACTGTGTGGTAAGATCCCCTGGCACATGCCTTGGCTCTGCAATGAATTGGACTTGGAGCATCAATGCTAAAGATGTGTGTGGAGAACCCCACAGCAAGAAACAGTATGAAAAAACCATGAGCAACTTGAACTAATGTGGGAGTTCCTTGTAGTCTGCCAAGCAAATGGCTGTTCCTATCCTATGTTTTCCTGGATTTCAGGTAGCTTAACAATTTCAGTCCTTGGATATGTCTATTTGGCATAGACCAGACTGTTTATGCCAGTGTCCTGTTCTTACAGTGGCCAGCAGCAGATGCTTAGGGAAAAACAGGGGAAGGCAAGAAAGCAGGAACAGTGTTTCCTGCCAGCAGCAGTATCTGTCTCAGGGACCGACAAACTTAAATAATTCCATTTAATAGCCTTCAAAATATGTTTTTCCCGCTTGTTAAATGCTTTTGAACTCCATATTCAAAAAAGTAACATCCAAGGTAATGAGTTGATTAAGATGACTGAGAGTTGTATAAAGAAATGTTTCATTTATTTTGAACCTGCAGTCTGGTAGAATTGTTTGATGTCCTCTTGCCCTTCTCTTAGAAGAGACTGGGAATAATCACGTATTTCTTTGTCCCTCCAGGAGAAATATGATTTCCAGCAACTTTTCAAGGGAGGCTTCTGGAGAATCTCAGAGCCTGAGGTGCTGATGGAATGAAGGCATTACTAATGAAGGCCTTGAGGTGGTGGGATGAAGGCTCTGAAGTAGGACAACATGCACTAGTCTAATTCAATTTCTCAGTCTTAGGGACCAGTTACTGGGGCTTGCTAGATAGAGTGGGTCTCTCTACTTTCAAGTTTTCTGCTTAATACAGTACATTATAAATGCTCAGATGTTTATGACCTTCTCAATCTCAACACTGGGTTGTTTTTTTTATCCAGTGTGTGCAGGGAAGAGAATAATACTAAGAGTGAGAAAATGTGAATTCCATTTGAAGCAGATTAGCTTTGAGTCTCACCAAGGTTAAAAAAATAACAAACAAACAATGAATAATAATAAACACCACAAAAGATTATTACCAAAAATTGGCACATCTTTTTAAAAGTAATTGGTTCTCAGCCAGCTGCTAAAATTCTCATGGTGAATGAGTGAAAAATTCAAAAATAGGATAGAGACTTGATTTTTACAAGCCCTAGTCTGTTGGAGTAGAACTAGAAAATGAATTTGGAATGTGCATTTATATAAGGTAATTTTTCTCATTTCATAAGAAAATAAGAATTCTAAAGCAATGTCTAAAATACAGTTCTGAAATGAAAATTACTACCATAATCTGAAAATGTAACTGCAAGTGCAGCACATAAGAACATATTCTACAGCCTCAAAGCGTATTTAATAAATCGATAGGATAGAATTTCAATACAAATTGCTCTGTGAAAGGGTAAACACCGCTGTGGTGGTAAAGCTGTAGAGATAAGCCTTAAGGGTCTTGACAACAGGCTTTTTGTGTTGATTTTCTTTAAAAACAAACCAAAACAAACCACTGTAAAATACACTGTTTCTTAAAGAAACAGTCCCTGCCCATTTTATGTAATAATTTGCTCTGAGCCTGGCTTTAATTTAAAATAAATACCTGTGTTGTCACAGGCTGGGCTTGAAGTTTCCATGTATTTTGAAGTCATCTGCTGCTCAGCGGGCTCTGAGGGTTCATTATTAGATTGTAAGGGAATGAATGCAAAGCCAGCAGGTTCATCATTGCAGCCTCAGTGGAAACTCCCTAGGGATGCCCTGTGGAGCTGTAGGAGCAGACCCCAAAACGCATTTATGCTCTCAATCCCATCTGCTTTATTTTACTGGGCACTCCTCTCATTCACTGAGGGGTGTCTTTGAGCTGTGCTGAGGATCTCACACTGGGCTTCAGTTCTGCAGAAAATGTGAAAGAAAGTCTGAAACCTAGGACCAAGGGAAAATTTTGCCAATTGGGGAAATATGGAGATGGAAAGCCCTGTCACTTCCTTCAAAATTGTGGGGAGGTTTCTGCCAGTGCAGTGCTGGAGATGACCCATAAGGATAATCTGAGGGGAAGAGGGGAGTCAAGGCAGCTGTGGACTCAGCCTTCTGTACTGTCCTCAGAATGACTGTGTGTCCTTAAAGAGGCCTGTGAGGACGGGCATGGCCAGGAGTGCTCATCTCTCTGGAGGGTTGCAGCTCTGCTAAAGCATTCCTCTCAACTTTGGCTCGAAAATTCTTTCCTGACCACATCATGTGTAGCTTTGTCAACTTTTGTACCCCAGGTACCTAAGCAGCTCTCCTGCCATCTACTTCCAAGTTGCTACTGCAGGAAGCCCTGCGGGTCTGTGCAGTTTCATCTGTCCTGGCTATTTGTTCAGCACTGTGGTTGGGTTTTCTGTTTGGGGTGTTTTGCTTTTTTTGTTTCAGACCGTTATTGGAGCCTGTGTTATGGTTGTCATAATTCACCTCACTTGCATCCAGGGAATTTGACCTGGAATTCTTTTAGCAGGTCTCTGTTGATTTGTGGTAGAGTGCAGGGAAGTGAGCTGTTTTGTCCTGAAGTCTAATTAGAAGTTAGGAATCAGCTGAAAATTATCAGACAACTTTTCCAGTAGGGCTGATAGTGCTGAACAAGGTGTCAACCCAATGTCTTGTGAATGGGAACAAATACAAAATATTTTGGGTTAGAAGGGACCTTTAAAGTTCATCTAGTCCAACCCCCCTGCCATGATCAGGGTTGCTCAGAGCCCTGTCCAGCCTGGCCTTGAATGTTTCCAGGGATGGGGCATCTACCACCTCTCTGGGCAACCTGTTCCAGTTCCACCCTCACTGCAAAAAAAATCTTTCTTATAAGTAGTCTGAATTTACCCTCTTTTAGTAGAAAACCATTGTCCTTTGTCCTGCCGCTACAGGCCCTACTGAAAGGTCTGTCCCCAAGGTTCTAAGATGAGAGCTTACTTTGGGGTTTCATTTACTTGCTGTTAAAAACCTTTTCCCTTACAAAAGTATCTTTCAAAATTTTTTGTGGAAGGCTTTTGTCAGAAGTTTTCCAGCTTCTAATAAAAATGAAATATTAAAACACTCTTGCTTTTAGTTTAGCCTTTTTTAAGAAGTTTTACTTTTTGTCGGTAAGTACGATAAAAGCCTACCTACTGTTTTTTGTTCTTCCTCCTGTTACCATATTGCAGGGGGCTTTATTTTAATAGCTCAAACTTAAGAAGCTAGAATAATGAAAAAGGAGTTTAAAATGTGGAAGGAGGAAAGAACTGAGTTATTTTCTTTCAGAAAGACAGAACAGCAGAGGAGGAAATAAGGTTTGAATAACAAAAGCCAACCTCTTCCAAGGGTCCTACAGGCACTCAGTAAACACAGTCAGATGAGTTTTTCAGTAATTCCTCTGAGGAAAAATGAGGCAAAAGGGGAATATGCAAACAAAAGCATTCTTAAAATGAAAGTATTCCTGTAATTATATTGTTTAGATCTGTACAGCATGTGTGGCCTGGGGTCTCACTGTGCTAATTAGGTTAATTCAAATAGTGAGAAACACTGTTTTGCTGTTCTCTGCCACATGAGAGAAGCAGGGAATGGGAGAGGGAGCAATTAAAGATCAAGAGGCACTTGGCTTTGGTTCCTTCAGGCAGATGAACAAGGATGCAGATGCTCTGTCAGTGACTGTCAGTGAAGAACTTCAGGAGGATGAGGCAGCCTGGCATGCCTGGTTCAGGTCACCTTGCACAGCATGCCAGGTCTGGGCAACAAGAAAAATATTTTACTTGTCTCTGTTCCTGGTCATTTGGTTTAAAACAAACAGACAAAACCCCCACACAACAAAACTTGGTTTACGATGGGTATCCAAAACGTGTTCATTTTTCTAATGTTTTCATCTCTTTTATTCTGAAAAGTTCCTAAATTTTTAGGTCAGTGCTGTGCTCCAGTCACGTTATTCTCTTTTCTCTGTCAAACCCACCTGGTTTTTGCAAGCCTCTAAGAAGGCGTGATCCTGAACAAGCTGGCCTGCTCTGAGCAGGGGTAGGACTAGATCATCTCTGGAGGTCCCTTTCTACCTAAATTCAGCTGTGACTGTGTGACACTCATGTTACTGAGGGAGATTGTGCTTCAGTAAATTTTTTCCTTGGACTTTTGCCTCCGCTGCTGACCTGGACAGCAAGAAGAGTAGCTCTGTCCCTGTGGTTGAAGCCAGGAGCTTAAGGGGTTGAAGACTTTAATTTCTAGCTATTAATATCTAGATATTAAAAACAAATGGGTTTGTTTCTTTTTATTTAGCTTGACATTAATTGATACTTTATTGCTGCCTAAGGGACACAAAATGTAGAATTTTAATGTTCTGTAAAGATTATTTTTTAAGTGAGACCAAAATTAAACTACAACTTTTGGCAGAAGGTGTATTATTTTTTTAATCTGTGCCAAGAGAATTGTTGTTTTATTTCTCCTTCCTTATTCCTCAGCATAGAGCTTTCAAAGTTAAAAAAACCCTGCACATGCATACAGCATCTCTGAAGCTGAGAAGAGCAAGGACATTGCTCTTGCCAGGCAGGTCTTCACAGATTACTTAAATGCACTCTTGGATGGCGAGAAGTACTTGGACAACGTGTTTTCATGCACAACAGTCTCTGGCTCATTTAAAACTTGAAGCCAGGGCTTAACTTGTTTTCCACTAGAAATATCTGTGCCATTGCTCAGATGAGAGTCCATGTGCTCGGTATAGTGCTACAGGGATGTGGAAAAATAATTCTGAGAATAGCATCTGCTGTGTGTATGTGAAAGCCAGAGAGACAGATAGCTGCTCTCACAGGCACTGACATGAAATCCTTGCAAATAGCAGTTCCACACAAAAATTAATCCATACTTTGCAGCAATTTTTCATACGCTTTCATTTTTTTGCTATTCCATTTTAAAAAGACTTGCACATAGGCCATTCCTTCTTTTAAAGGCCATCAGGGAAACCTCTCAAAGGTTTATTTTGGAAATAAGAGAGACCAGAACAACTGTACTTCCAATGTTTCAGATAGGCCTGTGTGTGAGTGAGTGTGAGTGTGTAACTGTGTGTAAGATTGTGTGTGACTGTGTGAATGAGTGTGTGTGAGTGTCACCTGCCATCTGGAAGGACTTAACTCATAGTAAGGTGCAAGTCTGGACATGAATTTGTAGCACTTGAGATCAGTCCAAAAAAATCCAGAACAGTTTGAAGATCACGTTTGGTAGCAGGAATTGTTAGGAGTTCTGTGCAACCTGGGCTGAAATTTCATGTCCAATAAGGAGAGAATAACATTAGATTCTTACTATTGTCTCTTCTACCAGAATCATGACTCTGACTGCATACACAGAGATCCCAGGGGCAGAAAATACTCTTGTATGTGGAAAATCCGGTTACCGCCATAGCTGTTGCCTCACATCTTGTCTAAGATTTGCCCAGAGGTGAAATGGGCAGACAGTGTCAGTGTTTGTTTCCTGCAGCAGCTAATCATGGTGCACCACAAAAAAAAAAAAAAAAAAAAAAAGCCTTGACTTGACACTAAGTAAGGTGCCAGGTCTGGCTGAAAATTTTGCATTTTAAGTGCAGCTCTTACCAGTGACTACAACGTCCATTAGATTCACTGTCCCTGCAGAATGAAAAGGCCAAACATCCACCGTAGTTATGCTCAGGTCTAGAAGATTAGGTGTGCGTATATGAAGAAGATTGATAAAAGCGTGTTAAAAGGGGATTTTAAGAGAATTAAACACTTAGAGGAGATACAGAGTTGCTGAACGATACCCCGCCAGAATCGTTAGTACATATCACTCTCTAATAAGGGCTTAGAAAATGGTCAAAGGGAGCAGATACAGGCTAAACAGCAAAGTAAATTAGGTTATGAAATGATGGAAAGGCAGTTTTTTAAAAGCTAAAAACATATCCAAGGGATGAGAAGGAAGAGGATCCTAATCTCCATAAGGAGATATAAAGATACAAAAATATAAAGCAAAAAGAAGCAGCAATTAGCTAAAGGACTCAAAAAAACAGTATTAATTCTTCAAACCCTCAAAAGCAAAAAGCTGACCAGAGAGTGTAGGATCACTTTATGATCATAGTTTAAAACTGAGCAGCTGGAGATGATGGACACCCCATTGCAGAGAAGCCAAATTCATTATCTGCATTGTTACTCACTATGGAAGAAACAGGTGAGACAGAGCATTTTGGGGTAAATTCATGAGAGAATATGTCCAATACTGAGGCCGCTGTGGAGGAAGTTATGGTGCAGCAGATAATAAAACATTATGGTGTTCACCTGAGAGTCCAAGGGAAATCACACATGAAGTAGCTGTGTTGCTTGTATCTTTGCTTAAAACTTTCTCAGTATCTGAAGACCTCAAGGTGGATGATGGATGTCCAGCTTCAAAGGATTCTGAGGGAATGTGGGGAGCTACAGGCCTGCAACATCAGCAAATTAGCAGAGACTGTCTAATAAGAGATAGAATGAGTAGATGCTTGGACAATCGAGTCTGCTGAGGAAGAATGCACAGGCTTCTTTAAGGACTATTGTAAACACCTTTTCTTGTACATCTCTGAAGGGATCAACAAATACATAGATAACATGGTTTGGTTGATATTGTCTATATGGATTTTGATAAGTTTTTGGTGCAGCCCTTGCCAAAGGCTTTTTAGGAGGTGATGCAATTGTGATAGAAGAGGGAAGAACCTAGCATGGTTATATCTGTAATTAAAGATATAAGAAACAAAGGCTTGGGGTGAATGAAGGGAGTTACCAGTGAAGTCCCAGAAGAATCTGTGCTGAGATCTGTCCTAGTCATCTCATTCATAAATGCCCTGCAAAAAGGGATGTCCTGCCAAGGGTCACCAGAATGGCAGCAGGGTTTCATACAGGGAACAACTGACCATATTTGGATTATTTGGCTTCCAAAATTGTGAGTGGCATGAAAAGGATGGACAAAGATGAGTTTAGTTTTCCCAGCATGTATGAAAAGTACTATATAATTTTCTTTGAAGAGTTGTCTCTTCAAAGAAAATCCCCAGGAGTGAGTTAGAAATGCCTCAAGTTCCATCTGCATTTCTTAGTGCCTTCCTTAACTTTTCAGGTTTAAACTGGAGACATGAATTTAATTTGATTGGTTTCAGTCTTTCCAGTTTCATTTTGTTTCTGAAGTCCTGGCCATCTCCAGAGATTGATAAAGTTATGCCTTCTCCTGGTATCTAAAAGTCAGACACAAATTGCTTCAGCGTGAGACCCCAAAATTAGTCACAATATTCAAATTCCTGAGTATTGCTTGGGGGATTTTTTGTAAGACACAAATTGTACCTAAGCAAATGGGTCTAGAGAGACTTGAATTTACTTGCTTCTGCTAGAAAACTGGCCAGTAATAACATAGTTCCTGTTAAGAAGACTGTGGCCACATTAGTCACTGCCGAAGTGGCCTGCTGCTTTGTTTCCAGAGCAGAGTGGCTCTGGGTTCATTTAGATTGGAATGTGAGAACAGTAAATTCATGTTCTTTCATGTAGGTGTATGACACAGCCCCCAGATTGTCTTCTGAAGGATGTTGCCAGAATAAAAAGGAAAGAGGAAAGTAATTTTTGAGTTTGTCTGTATTGGGGGAGAAAAGCATTCACTGAGTAAATAAAAGATGGTAAGATTAGAAGCAGCCAAAAATATTCCAGTGGGTGCTTTTTCAGCTTTACTTGGTACTTTTGCTGCATTGTACATGCTTGTTTTTCATGAATACAAGAGAGTTAGATCAGCCAGGCCAAGCTTGGATCCAATATAAATAGATGCAAAACTTTTATTGCCTGTGGTCCGAGTCCTTATTTTCACTTAGCCTGATTTTACCCTATTGTTATGTTATTAACATCAGTAGAGTTGCTCCAGGTATTGCTGATAAGCGGTATCAAAACCAGATTTTTAATGAGAACTAGGCTCACTATTTCAAGGGAAAACCGTGCGCTTAAACTGTTGCCAGAAGGACAGCAGCACTCATTTCCAGACCAGACCGACTGCTGCTGACATTTATTTGCTATGAGAGTTGTTGCAGAAGTATTGGGGTTTATGCTGATCAATAAAGGGACTCCTGTCAGCTGAAGTATTAAAGCTGTTAACTTTTTTCTCTATGGATCACTTAAAAGACTTCATTAAAGGGGAGTGGGCGTTAAATCACTGCCGTGAACATAAAATCCTGTTGTGTTCACGTGCAATACAATTAAAGGTTTCAGGCATTCCAATAAGGATCAGCCCACGCTGATCCGAATCACTGAACAGGAAATGCTGCTAGGCAAGATTGTGAGCTTAACTATGTAATTTTAATTTATGTATTAAAATGTTGATCTAGATAATGCAATAATTGCAAACGCTTGTGTTTGAAGACCATGAAAATTGCTAAAAAATGAAATTTTGTAATCATCAGACTGTGAAGGTTGGTGACATTGGGCAAAGAAATGTTTGTCTTGTCCCAGGGCAATGCATCTGTAATTCAGATACAAGTAAAGACTCTTGGGTAGACCTAGGTCTCTGAAGCACGTTCCAGCTTTTAGACTCAATAACACACCACCCTTGCATGTGGGGTCACAGAAATGCATATTTTTGCAAGATGCCCAGTTAATAATATCAGAAAACAACCCAAAGTCCCGAATGCCCAAACTATCTGTTTTATACTGTGTCCTTCAAATGACTTATTTCTTCCCAGGACATTTAGTTTAACCATATTAATTTCTGAATGATGGAATGAGACAGTGTTTTCAGGGTCAGCGACTGATTTACACTCCTGCTCTTTGCCTTCAGGCAATGGATTCTCACCCACTGAAGAGACCTGAAGACCTGTCTGTTGTTCCACCAGTCCCTAAATCAGCTGCTTCCAGGAGGGTGTAAAGAGTATCTCCAGCTTCAGAGAACCAGTTAGCTTCTTTCTGAGAGAATTTGTCACTTTGCTGCTCCCAAAGGTTCCCCACAACTGTCAGATCACGGGGAAGTTTGAGCCATAACTCAAAGAGTTATGTTTGACCTTTATCTTCATAAAGATGATTGTAGGCTACAATTGTACTACTTTGAACATCTACAAAAGAAAATGATAAGAAAATGTCCTTCTAGGGGGTATTCAGCCAATACCCTTCTTTTCCAGTAGCAGTGTCTTGGCTCGCTGCAGCTGCCTCCTCTTCAGCCATCTGAGGCTCTGCCAAAGAGCTGACTTGACCTTGTGGGTGCCCTGTGGTCACTCAGGGTGAGACTTGGTCTTCTGTAGATGGGATGGTGTTTCCTCCTTTCTCTGTCCTTTTAGGCTTCTTGTTTTGGGCTTTTCAGCAGTAATTCTGCTTTAGGACTTGATTAAATGTATGTTGAAAATTTCTTTCTTTTCCTCCTTTTCCATCTGGGAGAACACTGATCCCTCATGCTGCTTCTGGACTGGACTTTTCTCTGCTTTCTTACCTTGTGTAACTAACACTGTCCTGGGATCCTCAGGTGCCATATCTTTTCTGACTTCAAACGGATTTTCCCTATTTGCAGCATTCAGAAATCCCAGGGTGTTTAAATGTACGTGTATCTCATTGGATTTGCCATGTGGAGCTTGCTGCAGGCATTTCATGCTTCACACACAATAAACTCATATATATGCCAGATTTGGCACAGAGTCCTGTCCTAAATTACTCCCCCCACCTGCCCACTCTTGCTTTGTATTATTTGCAGGATTTTGCTATTACAGAACCCTGTGCTTCCAGGTGGCTTGTTGCACCTGAGTGTGCTCTCCTTAAGGCATAAGAAGATTATGTTCAGCCAGTTCCAAGGTTTGTTTCCTTTTCAAACTGAAAATACAGATGCTCGACATGTACTGTGAATGTTAATTTACAGTAGAGTTGCATTCAAAATCTCCAGAAAGGTAGTTCCTGCAGGGACCTTAAAATCTAGAATTCTGCTGCCTGTACTGTATCTTTCCTGTGATTTGTTGTCACTTTGCTTTTCATCCACTTTGGCCCTGTACATTTGATATGAAAATATAGGAGGGTTCCAATGTATTAAACATTGAAAATTTAACTGCTTTAACCAAAAGATCTAAAGGTGGTGTATCTCTAATATCTTCTAATTCTGGTTTTCATTTACAGCCTATGGAGGTATGTTGGTAAAATGTATGTTGCCATTGAGTGAAAAATTACTATTAGCCAACCATTTTTTCTAACTCTTGGAGCATTTCCCAGTAAATGTGTTTCCTACCTGCATCCACTTCAGCAGCTGTGCGTGTGCCTGTATACAATTTTGGGAGGAAAACTACTTGCAGTAGTTAGAACCCGAATGAGACATAAACTGTGGCCTCATGTCAGCATGATTTCAGTTCTGCTGAAGTTAATGGGAAATTAGTGTGTGCTTCTACACAAGTGTTTCCTGCCTTTGGGGCCATCCTGAATAAATACTGCATCTTCTGTGAGTCTAATACAGGCAGGGCAACTCAACACAGAGTTGTGAAAGAAGAGGAAGAGTTCAAAAAAAGGAATTGCTGCAGCATGTCATAAAATGGGTGTTTGTTGTCTCCTTTCATCAACTTTTCCCTAAGACTGTTTACTTAAAAGCTCCACAGCTACTGCCAGGAATGCAGCTATCCTATTTTAGGCGATATCTACTCAATAAAACTCTAAGCCCACAGTGCGTGAGGGACGCTTTGCGCTGGTGTTGTGATGCTGCAGTGCTGTGGTCCACAAGACTCTGCAGGTATTTAAAATAAACCTCTTTTCTCTAAGGTGCTTACCCTCTCTGAAGTAAAAAGCAAACATTTAAATGCAGCTTTGCTGTTGGGCCATTTTTCTGCCATTTGTATAAACTGATGCTCCCAAAAGTACCCGGGGTTGATGCCTCCAGGTAATCTACCAAAATCAGATGCACAAAGAGAGGTAAATGAGAGAGTCTACAGCACAGAGAGTAGGCAGGAGACAGTAGAAGCCATAAGGCAGATGGAAAGGAGGAACTGATAGAAATTTAGCCTCATTTTATGTGTGTTGCACATTGCCAATGCTTCTGCTGAATCATCGGGTCTTGTGCTTTTAAGAACTTGCCCCCTGTTATGGGTGTGAAAATACAGGAAAGAAGGATTTTATACTTCTGTAAGCTGCTGCAGAAAAGTACTTTCTTGTTCAGCCTGATAAGCTACGGGGATCATAATGCCTTCACTGCTGTATCTGTGAATGCTTTTTGTGGCCTCTGCTCTGAATCTAAACAAACCAACTAAACAGCCCTGTAAGTGAACTCGATTCAGTCTCCCTGCCAGATTAGCAATTTGAAATGGAGCAACTTCCATTCGTCTGGCCTGTATTCTTTGTACCAGGTCTTTATTTTTGTATGAGTAGACTAAAAGGTGGAAAAATAGTAGTAGTTTGGGAATGTGTGAGGGATGAACCAAAACAACTGTCTTTTAACTACTTGGATCAGATTCAGCCAAGCAGCTGAAGTCCAGCCCCAAGCAGGGCTGAATTTGGCATCATCAGACACTGTTCCACGGCTGATGGGGTGCATTTGTCCCGCCTGGAATTTGAAAAACAGGCTGTTTCTTGTGCTTTCTTCACTCTGATGCTTATTAAGAATTTGACCTTTTGAGAGGTCAGTGTCTTGGTGCACCCAAGAGTATTGTAGGTGAGTGGGTATTCAAGCTAAATCTTCAAATACAAGTCAGCCCTGCAGCTGTCTTAAGGAGCAGCATCTCATCTGCTTATGGCTGACAGGCTGCCACTTTGCCGTGGCTTTGTGTTGCTCTGTCACTCCTTTCTGTGTGAGGCTTTTTGCTGGGTCCCAAAAGCTCGTGCCTGATTTAAGCTCTCAGTTCTGTGTTTAGCTCATGTTGAAATCTTTGTGCTGCTTTGCCTCACTTCATTCAAGTGTTCATCTGACAGTTATTTGATTTTTCTCATTGCTCTCTACTAGGTGAAATGGGGCCATCTGTTTGCAGCTGAGTTTTTCCACTAATTTTCTTAGACATCAGCTCACAACCTGATGTCAATGTGCAGGATTTAAGAAAGCCTATTTTGGCTGGCATAGCAGGCTGTCTGTCTGTGCACATGCCTAAAGTGATCTCCTGCTGGGAGTTGGGAAGGGAATTCCTCTATCAGGAGCAGAACACAAAGAGCCAGAAGCATTTCTGAAGGAGGGAAAAGCTCACATTCCTTCAGGGCATCAGCTACCTGCAGCTTAGATGGGGACATGCGAAAGGGGACCTGCCAGCCTCTTGCTCGGGGGACCAGCTTGGTTCTGGCATGTTGGTACTCATCTCTTTGACTCTCTGTGTACCACGGCAATTATCACACATTCTTCAGAAGGAAGCCCTGACATCCTGTTCCTACCTGCTGTATTAAAGCCCCTTAATTTTCTTTCTCTCTGGGTGTTTCTAGGGCACTGTGGTCTGTAGCTCCCCACAGTGGGAGATGTCTGGAAATGCTTTAGGCTCCAGTGAGTTTGCAAGGATAGAGTGGCTGGGGTGGCTGGGTTTGGTTTTTTAACTGTCTCTGCACTTGGCCTGTTTCACCCTTTGCAGGAGGTAAAATATGTCCCAAGTAATGAGATTTTTTTTTTTTTTCAGTTTGTCTTCAAGGTTCAAAGGAGTAGAGATGCTTGGTAGCTTTTGTCTCCCCTTTGGGAAAGAAAAATGCAGCCCTCAAATTCCTGTTGCACTGCTGGAGAGGGAAATCCAGGGTATTTTGCTGAGGGCAGGAAGGGGAACATCTCTTATTAGACTGAATACAAGCATACAGGCATCTGCAAGCCAAATTAGGAGGCGAGGGATTTAAAAGCAGCTACTGGTTTCATTTGGGTGAGGTTTGACTCAAATTAGGTGGTTAACAGTTTTCTCATGTTTCAGTCTACTTCTCTGAAGAGCAGTGTGTGCTCTTCACATGAGGGTGACTGGAGAGGTGCCACAGCTCTGCTAGTCCCTCCTGGGAAGAATTGTTTGGGATGTCCCATGTGGTGTCCGAACTGACTCCTCAAGTGGGCACAGGATTGGCTGATGACCACAAGAGAGAGTAAGGGCAAGAAGATGGGATGGAGAGTTGTGCCGTTGTCAAGTCCCATCTGCAGCTGCTGGAAGTGAGTCTTAGATTGAGACTGGTCTTGAGTGCACTCAGTCTGTGTGGAGGGGCAATGCCCCTCATGGGATAGCTTTTGGCAGCAGCAGACCTTGTCCTGGATAAGATGCCCTCTGAGATTAAAACTCAGAAAGGTCCCCATGGCTGGTTCCACAATGTGCAGATCGTGGGAAGGACAGTGGTGAGCACTGGACTGTGGATGGAGGCCTTGGCCCTGCCCCATGGACAGGGGTCACACCAAGGAGCAGGAGCCACATCCAGCACTCTTGACCAAGTGTGTGAACTGGATATTCAGTTATTTCAATAAGCAACCACTGAAGTCAGCATTTTCCCAGCTGAAGCAATAAAAATTAAGACTTCATAGTACACACACTGGCCACCTTACAAGTGGCTGTCATACAACACAGGACAATCCCATATTGAGTTTCCAGCTTTGCATTTGTTCTTGAGCCTGAGATAGTCCGAAAGAACAGAACAGAATAGGATATTCCTCCAGATCTTCACCTCATTATGTTACTGTGATTTGTTTATTTCTTTTATGTCTTTATCTGTGGATAATGCTTTAAAATGGGCTCGAATATTTCTTCAAAAGTTTGATTTACATCTTATATTTGGTGCTAACAACCTCACTTTACATGCGTGTGTTTGCTGCCACTTGCTATTAGTTGCATTTAATTCAGCTGAAATAACAAGCATCCACACAGGTTAATCTTCTGTTCATAATCTGTTTCGATTCCAATTCACTTCATTGTGTGCCCCAGCACTGGGATTCCAGCCCTCCATCCGTTACTGCACCTTGCAAACAGAAGTGATATCTTCAGTCAGGACAGGTCTCTCTGGAGGAAAGGAGATCTGTGAGGAAAATTTGAGAACCAGTGCACTAGTTTAGCATTGAAACTTTTGGACTGCACACACAACAGAAAGATAGGAGTAGTCTGAAAACATTCAGAGTTTTTGGACCATTCCCACTGGGCTGTTTGTTCAGGTCTGTTGCAAACATTGTGTGCCTCCAGTCAGTATTTAATTTTTTTTTTCTTGTACCTATATATGTACTTTATATAATGTCTCTAGGAAGGACAAGGACGGAGGTCAATCCTTCGTAAGGATACGGGGAATAACTCCCTAGCAGCTCCCTTCAGGACAGTCCTGGCCTGAAGTAGTCTAAACTGTTTCTTGAATATATTTCATAGTGTTTGATTCAGCTGTCACTTGTGCCCTATGTTTTTTTCCACAAAAGCCATAAACTGAAGGAAACATAAACACAACACATCTTTATTTTAGGTTCTATAAAATATACTAAATCTAGCAATAAAAGTTTCTGGTTTATATTATATGATAACGTTTGAAAAACAGATAGTGAAGGGCTAAACTTTAAAGGGTTTGAAAAATTTATCTGGAGGAGTACTACCCAACTTGTTTCACTATAATCATATTTGAGTAGGACCAACAGGAGCAGCTGATGGATTTCAGTGGGGACCGTGCTTCACACACTTAGGGTTTATTAATACACTAAGTGATTTCAAGAAGCAATTTTATTTAAAACCCTAAATAAAACCATGTGAAGTTTTGTTTTCTAAATACATTGTCATTGCATCTGTGCATTTAAGCAGCATCCCTGTGCACTGCAGCTGGGAATTGGCCACCAGGCACTGAAAACCTGATTATTTGCAGGCAGGTTGTGATACAGATCTGTGTCACTGCTCTAATTCTTGACAAAATTTTCCAGAGTTCGAAAAGTCAAACCCCAGTGCCCTGGAAACTACATTTTGCTATGAATGCAGTTTAGTAAGGGGTTTTCCAGGGAAGAAGGTTCACACAGCATTGAGCGTCCAACCATTCCTGTCTCATGAACTCAGTGCTGTAGTGGAGGGCTGCAATAACATCTTTGCTGCAAGCAGATTTACACAGATACACCCAGAACAAACATTTCCTGTCATTTTTTATCTTCTTTGTTAGATACAAACACAAATGTCTCCAAGGACAATCAAATGGGAACACTTTGAAATGAACCCAAGCAGTGAGCAAGTGCATTAACATGCAGGGTCCCGTTTGAGTTTTCTAATTAAACTCAATTGTGTTCTCTGACCTGCATTTTAAATACTGAATATTTAGTGAGATTCATACTTTTTTCCTCCTAGCCTGGCTCCTTTCAGGCTTTGTTCAGCATGTGAATAGCTCCATTAGGGAAATGTGAAAGCACTGGACTATGCATTGAGTTGCTACTTTGACATTCCAGAGGGAGATGCTACTAAGCTGTAAATTACAGAATTGGACATCATTGATTTGAATTCAGATCAGTTTGGCCTGAAAAGCTGGGTTTAGCTATTTGACCTGCCCTGACCCGTTTCTGTCCTTTGTTTAGTAGGTACCTGAGTTGTTTGCTAATTTCTTCCTACTCTCCTGTGTACAGAAATCTAAAGTATTCAAATGTTTTAGCCCATATCCCTTGCGTTGGTGAAATAAAAATGATTTTGTGCTTCATCATAACATGAGGTTTCTAAACATTTTGGGGGCTGCCCTTTCTCTTTCTATTTTTTTTTTTTTCCTTCCCAGCATATCACACTTTCAATAGTAGTTACAAGAAGAAGAAAATTGCTTATAAAACCCATCAGACTCTGGACATTGTTGAAGCTAACATTTAATATGGTATTTACAATTACCCGAGATGAGATTGTAAAGGTACTGGATTGGAAACCTGGACTCCAGGAGGAAGTAGAGTACTCTCTGCCTGAGCCATAGCCTAGCGCAGAGCTCTGCTTGCATGTTGGAGGGACGGAGCTGGGGCAGTAAGACCAGCATGATGGGGCTGTGCTGTGCTGGAGATGGATGCTGAAGAGGCAGCAGTATGAGACAGTATGACACTTCTCCTTCTCCTATGAGATAGAGGGAGAAGTGGAAAGAAGCAGCAAAGTGAGAGGCAGCAGNATGGATGCTGAAGAGGCAGCAGTAGCCCCTATGAGACAGGGAGAAGTGGAAAGAAGCAGCGAAGTGAGGAGCAGCACCTGTTTTTTCAAGTGAGACTCATAGAAAGGGTGAGATTTAAGAGACTTGGTGTAGTTCCCTGGATTTTCCTATTATTTACTGAATTAACTTGAAAGTTTGGAGTATTGCTGAATCATAATACAAATACAGGTCTTTATTTTCTACTTCCAAAGCCTCTTAAACCGAGTGCATGAACACCTCAGGCAATACATGTGTGGGTGCAGATAAGGTTCAGGCAAAAGCCCCAGACCTTCAAAAGGAAACCACTGGATGCAAAGCAGATGCCCATTTGCCATCTTTGCAAATCATTTCCCACTTTTTCAAGTAGCTGGTGCTGGCTGTTGTCAGAGCCTGCTCTCCTGAGCAGGTTGCTTGAGTCACTGCTCTGACACCATCGCTGTTCCAGCAGTGCTGCTGTGGCTGCTCTGCATCCTGCCTGCACCTCCTGCCTTCCCTCCATCCCCTGCGTTCCCACACTGCAGAGTCCAGCATTTCAGGAACACAGACACCGGGCTTTGCTCGTGCAGCAAGGTGCTGCGGTGGAGGAGAGCTTGCTGAGGCGTGCTGAGGCTCTGCTGCTGCGCTCTTCCCTGGGGTTAATGCACTTCCAAGCCAAGTGCTCCAACCTCCACAGCTTGCTGACTCAAGCTTTTGAAAAGACAGATGTACTGCAGCAGGATCACTTCACCAAGTTGTTTGCTTCCTACTCCCTTTTTGATATGGCCTTTGGAGAGGCTAGGAGAAATGGGAAAACACAGCTTAACGTTCTTACTTATTCTGCTCCCATAGCGAGGCAGGAGACGCCTTTTTGGTTGTTGCCAGTTTTCCTTGACTGCCACTAGATTATTGTCCAAGTCTGGAAGAGGAGACCTTCTGAGGCTGAATTACAGTGTTTATCCTTCCTGGCTGTACATTAGGGAATGGGGAGTTTTTTGTTTTACCTCCCTCAGTGCAAGTTATGAATGCAATGATACTGTGCCCAGCATTTCGTCTGTAGGTTGGCTGATGCAGGATCATAAAAGGCCTGTGTACTGGGCAGGTAAAACTGATATAAAAGGGTTTTCTTAAGTGTAGAGAGGAGCTGGCACCAAGCCCTCTGCATCTCTTTCCATTTCAGTGCAGAGGATCTGCAGGGGAACTGTAAAAGTCATGGGCTGTGGGTGGCATTGCTGTAAGTCTGCAACGAGGAACAAGTCCTTTAGCTGAGTGAAGCAGCCCTCAGTTGGCTCCAGATGTGAGCTGGCAGCTACTTCTGCCTGCAGCCCTGAGCTGTCCCAGCTGATTGCAGCCACAGCTGAGAGCTGTGTCTGGAGATGGACAGTAATGCCACACAGCAGTGAACTGCCTGGATGCCGTGCACAGGGCTGTGATGTAGGGCATGGTAGTGTGAAGAAATGATAATTCAAGAGTGCTCATCACTGTGATGTACTAACAACTATGCCTAAGCTTAAAGGAACAGGAAGGAGAGAACAAAGGTGGGAAACAAAAGATGTACAAAACAGAAAAAGATGTACATATCATTTCCTTTAACCTTTTTTTTTTCATGTCATGCTTTTGGAGACATTTTCCCACCTGATCGTTATACTTTTATAACAACCATGGTACACAAATTAAACAAATGGCTTGTTCCATTTTGCCTTTTCCAGTCCTGCGTTGCTCCCCCGAGAAGCACGGTGCAGAGGTTCTCTGACTGTAGCTGCCAAGTCACTCATTCTGATGGGAACCTGCTGCTCTTTGAAGCATCCAGTCCAGGAGTTTTCTCCTGAAATGTGAGGTGTAGCAAATGTTTCTGGTAGTGGCAGCTGCAGTACTTACTTCTTGTTAGCCTGAACAGCTTGTGCTTTGTGTGGTTTTGATAGAAACGATATAGTAAACGATAAAGGAACGATATAGTAAAATGACTCCATGGTAATGTTACCTGCCTGTTCACTGCTCCTTTTAAGTTCTCATGGACTCAGGAGGCCCGAGCAATCTGCATTTATCAGCTGCTACTTGAGATCATGGGAATGCTGTTGGCACTGGGAACAGTGATTTCCCCCTTCCCGATTTTACTGAAAACAGAACAACCTTCCATCATGGCCCATGCACTTTGCCATGGCAGAACACAGAAACTAGGAAATCATCCCTTTAAGCTGGCTGTTAGAAATTTAGATGCCAGCAGTGATATAGCAGAGGGCTCTATTTTCTGTGCTTTTTACTGCTTTCTGCATATTGTAGGGTTTGAGTTAGAAGTGATTTTGAAGCAATGCAATTGAGGTATTTATTCATTGCATTTGCTGATGACAACAAGCTATGGAGTGTCTGTGGGCACATTTGAGGGCAGAACTAGAATGCAAAATTATTTGCACAAACTGCAGTAATTACATGAAAAAGCATACATATGTGAGGTTGATTTGCAGTAATCAACAGTGCAGACACAAGCCGAGGGGAGAAATCCAGCCAGGGAGCACATCTGCAGGAAAGGATCCGAAGGGGAGTTGGGGGGGATTGTGGCGGATCTCAAACCAAACACAAGACAACAATCTCATACTGTTGTCAAAAAAAATCCGGGCTTCATATGAGTATGTATAGATTGGGGTGTTGTTTGCAAGATGTGTTTAGTAAACCTCCTCCTCCCTTCGGCCTGTGCAATTGAGCTGAGTGCCACGCCCCATCTGGCACACGGCACTTCCAAAGAGATGTGGCCCCTTGGTCAGCAGCTGGAGGTGTGTTCCATAAAGGAGTGAGGGTGACGTGACAGTGGTCTTGAAATATCTGAAGTGGGGCAGTAACACAGTGGGATAAATTGGCTTCTGTAGCTATGGGAGACGTGATGGGAAGCGTCACTGCAAGTGAAGGCTGGACAACAGGACGGTTTTCTGGAGTGAACTGAATGGGTGATGTGGAACTTCTAACATGGGAGATTGTTAAGACTAAAGAAAAAGTCTGTCCAGAGAGATGTAGGTGTAGCTCATCTTGCCTTATGGTGGAAGAATGAGCCAGAAGACCTCTTCATGCCCCCTCCAACCCCTCTTATTCTCTGTGACTAAAAGAAAGTAACTTTGCAGCTGAGCAGACCTTAGACCCAAAGGGTGTAATGCTATAGGACATTCTCATGGAAGCTTGGCTGAGTGGGAAGGAAATTAATACTCTCCCAAGGCCACTCGATGGGGAATGTAACCTCTTCAGGCAGATCAATAATCATACGTTTCCTTTCCCCACCCCGGGAGAACTAATAGGGGTAGGACGCATTTGGCAAAAAAAATTGGCTCATGACTACAAAATTGGACATAGAGCCTCCTCCAGATGTATTTCCTACCCCGTGCCAACATGCAGTGTCATTTTGTGGGCTATGTCAGCAGGACATTGGCAAGGACAGAGGAGCTGGCTTTGCCCCTTGAAGCATTCAGCTGGGGAACAGTGTGCACAGGAATTCACTTTCATTAAAGTAGCAAGTTCAGCTGGAAGCACAAGATGTGCAGAGGCTGCTGCTCTCTGTGGATTTATGTTGGCACTGTGAGCACAGCCTGAAATCAGAATGATGGAAATGCAGCATCCATAGCAGCACATTCATGCTCAATGATTTTCATAACCTTTCTTGTTACATCTGTACCACATAGGCAACTCTGAGTACTTGCTTTCCCCTTCCTTCTGTGCAACAAACAACCACCTTTTTAACCAAGAAGAAAATTGAAATCCAGTCAGAATTTACTTTAAAGAACAAAATTACTATTTATGCTGAATATGAAGCAATTTGGGCTTCACACAAAAGAGAGTAAGATGGTAATTACAGTTTGTCATTTTTCCGTTGCTCATTTCCAGAAAAAAAAAAGACCAAGATGATTTGGGATTTATTTGGCAAATCTGACACCGATGCTTACTTCTTGAGATTAAAGGGGGGAAAATAAGATGGAAAGTTCAGTCTCAGACAGAAAAGAAATATCTAGAAAAATAACAAACCAAGATGCTAATAATTCCATGATGCCATTATGGTGTGTATAGGCTTGAGTACAGTCCAAGGAGCTTTAAACTTCTGAATACTGATGCAGACATGTTCATATAGAGTGGATGGTGTGTCATAACCATAAATAACAGGGGTGAGGGAAGAGTCCTGGGGGTAGTTTTGAGCCAAACTTGCTTTTAATGATGCCCCTCAAAGTTTTGCCCCTAACTTCAGTCAGGTCAGATTTCACCTTTTGGAAATTATCCTCCCTGGAACTAGAAATGGACCAAGCTTTTATATAGATGGATGGGGTTTGTCTCCAATTTTTGTGAATTTTCCAGGTTAGCTTTGGGAGTTAAGTTATGCAAGTAAATTAGAAGAAATGGAAAAACGTGCATGTGGTTTTAGAAAAACATGTTGAATATATTAACACTGAATGAGAGCAGAGGGAATTCATAAAACGTTTTACATTCTACTAATTCCTGAGCTACGCAGCAGATGTAGGAGTAAACCAAGTGGCACTGGTAGGAAAAGCTTTTTTGCGGAGTTCAGTGGACATCTGGCTACAGTTAAGGGATGCTTTAGAAATACAAAATGAATACCCTGTTAAAATATGCAGTCCTATAGGTTCAGAATTGGGAAGGGCCCGCATTGGTCAAGGGCACCATAAACAGAGATGCACGCTGCTGGGGGAAATGTTCAATAACCCCCATGTTGTAAGCGTTCAAATTGGTTTAGCTCTGGATCGGAAAATTGCCCTGATGAGCTGCTCAGGATTCAGAAGGAATCAAAAGAGAAAGAGAGAAGGACCCTGACCTGTGGGGAATCTTCCCTCTTGACAGCTGCCTTCAACTCTGCTGTTGGCTGCAGGAGATTGCTGGCTTAGCTTAAGACCTTCCTGCAGATGCCACAGGGGCAGCCCAGTGTTGCTGCTGCTGATGGTGTTGCCCCCTTGGTAGGCTCCATGTAGAGGTGGATGCAGAGACCTGGAGCTTTTGGACAGGGCAGATTCCTCAGCAAGGTTTTTGAAGGCTGGGTATTGATTTCTAAGGAGTGCAAGAATTCATACCTCATGGCTGTTTTAAGGCTGATATAAGCTTTTCACATCAAAATGTTCAACCTGTTTTCATGGGACAGGAGTTATGTGCACTCACAGATATTGTCATTCCACTGTGTCTACTTCACCCTTTTCCGAGGTTTTGCTGTTTTTTCACGCAAGTTTCTCCCTATTACAGTTTCTCCTATTTACAGCTGAGCTGGGCTTTAAGAAAGTCATAAATCCTTTGCATCACTTTTTTCTTTTTTGTTTCAGCGGGAATAGGTATGACAACAGGAATGGGAAGTTAGTGGACCAGATCCTAGTCACATGGAAGTTTCTTCTTTGATAAAAGTTCAAATGCGGCATTTCTCTGTGGTCTAAATAACTATGTGGTCCACACTGCATATTCCTGCTGGGAGAAACATTTCCAGTGACAAGACCTCCTTGTCTTAGGAACAAAACCTCAAAGACGGTATTTTACACCCTTCCTTCTATTCCAATCTCTGCCAACTTCAGCAAAGTCCATGACATCTCTGTCCTTGAAGTCCCATCATCCTTTGCCATCTGTGGCTATTGGCCTCTATTCATACTTCTCTCATCACATTTTTATTTTCTTCGTACTAGAGGACTTCTTGGGGGAAGATCTCCTGCCGTTTGTCCCTTTCTTTTCCCTTGACCTTAACCATAACTACAAGTGCAACGACCATCACCTATGTGCGATGTACATTTTATATTTCTCTACATGCAAATCTCTTTAACTGCAGTCCTTTCTCTATGAGCTGCAATTTAGCCTATTTCAGATACAGTTTTATCTGACCTCTCTTAAGGCTATCTAGATATTAGCTCGTCCTTGTGTACCTAGGATGGCAAACTTGGTATTTCATTCCCTACCTTTATGGATCACTGTAAGCTGCAGCAGCCTCCATGCCAATGTAAGCGGGCACTCTGTGTCTCTCTAAAGGTTGTACTCAGTTTATTTGCATGTTATCAGCTTCTTTTTGCATAACATCTCCAGTGCATGGTCTTTCTTATGCTGAAATGTCATACAGCTATCATTTCATCTAGGCTTTTAGAATTCTGTATCTGAATTAACCCGAAGCATTTTTGCTTTGTTTCTGCCTTTTCTGTGTACTTTTAATCTTTCTCCACTTTTCTGTAATGAATCTAATCAGTCTTTTCGGTCAGAGCAGTTCACAGGTGATTCTCATTGCGTGGCTTCTTTTATTTATTGTCAGATGTTGACTCCTGATTCAAAGCAGCCTGCAACATGAGCCTCTGTCATTCCCTTGTAATATTTCCTGCTTTCTCTCATTTTCTCCACATTAGAAAGAATTTCCTTTGAGTACCACCAAAGCTGAAACACTCAACCAACTTTTCAAAAAACGATTACCTTACCAAGTTAAGCTACTGATACAGAATCATAGAATTGTTTAGGTGGGAAAAGACCTTTAAGATCAAGTCCAGCTGTTAGCACAGCACTGCCAAGTCCATCACTAAACCATGTCCCTAAGCACCACATCTCTCAAAATCATTGCTTATCTTGCAGGTACACATTTGTGCCCTGCTGTGTGCCTGGACCTGGAAGCTGGACTTCCTATCCTTTATAGTCTATTTGGGCAGGATTTTGCTTGTTTGTACCACCTCCAAAACAACTGTTCTGAGTCTCACTAGCAGAGATGTCCCCCAATGGTGCCATGGTAGTTCAAGGAGAGAAGGAAGCTTACAAAGTGTTTCATGGATTCCATCTGCTTACCACTGAGCCTGGCCTTTGAGTCTTTCTTTAACTTTTTGTCCAGTATAGAAACAATGACTTAATTCCTTTCCTGTTTTAGGGAAAGTGCTGTAAACCTTTAGCCTGTGACCTCCCTGAAGAGCTGTGCTGGCAGGAGTGTGCTTTGCGTGTGCTTCTCAGCCCTTCCTGTGAGGCTGAACCTAAACATCCATGTTTGACTGCACTTCTGCAGTCTGGAGAAACTTCCCTTTGATGCAGTAAAACTGAAAAGTCATTTTGCACATTTCAGACAGGGATCATGAAATTCAACTTGTGAACTTTGCATGGCAGCAGTGCCAGAAAGCTGAAATGTCTTTGTGTTCGCAGTAAAATGTCTATGGGAAGTGAGCTATTGGGAAAATGAGTTAATCTTTTAACTTACTATTTACTACATGTCAGGTTTGTAGGATCAGTGATGTATTCACAAAATATGTGAAAGAATGTAATAGGACTCAATACAAGGTCCCTGGTGATGGAGTCTAGGAGCCATTTGTACCCTTTGCTGTAGTACCATCCCAAAACTTTTCCTTACAGCCTTCAGATGGGGGTGGTCTAATGCTGCTACTGAATGGTATTAGAAGGAAAACATCTCAAACAGTGTCATTCTCTACTTTTATTCTGCCCTTCCTGGCTCACCCAATTAATTCTGAGAGCAAGAGTTGCTTATTAGGTAGTTAATGATGCAGTAATTTATGCTGGTTACTTACCTCCTGCAGCTGGTAATGCATCCCAATTACGTGAAGACAGAAACCTGGAGCATCTCTTCCTCGGTCTTTCTTGCTTTTACAAAGAACAACATGCTCTCTTTTCCACTCTGCTGTATAGATCCATAGGGTCTGTTCAACGTTGTCCCTCCAAGGAAGCATCCCTTGACTGTGTCGTGCTATAGGATGATTGTCCTGCTTAGCCATGTCTGTCCCCAGCAGGCCTGGTGACTGCCAAAGCTGGCACTGTGAGCTCCTCATTTGCACGGCATGCCCAGCTGGGTGTCATGCAGCTCGATGGGAGTAGCCTGATTTTCTATGCAGACATTTCAATGGGGCCATAGGCAATAAATCGGTGTCCTATGGCGAGGGGTTTTTCTTCATGTCACTCACAATAAGAATTCAGCCAAAGATCCTTTGTGCTTTACCTCCGAGACGAATGTCATCCTACACTAAAACGACTTGCACAGAGGATTACTTTAACATAACAAATATTTCTGAGCTGACTTACTGACTTGGCAGCGGGCGTGCTGAGAGTACTGCGAGGCTTGTGCTGAGGATGAAGCTCATCATGCTAATCAGCACTGCTCCTCTGCTGTCTCCTGCCTCTCTGTACCACTTGTCTCTTTGGGACAGAACTCACCTTTTGTCACTGCTTTGTTTTGGTCTCCTGTATCTTTTTTTACAGTGTGCTTTGGACCCTAAGGCTGTGATGCATGAGAAGGGCTATTCTAATATGAATGTTTTTGAGGGTTTGTTCATAGTCCAGAACAACAGTTTTGCATTTATTGGAAAGAAATAGGCTGCAGTTCTTTCAGTCAGTCGGCAAGTCGCAGTCCTCTCCTCGTACCTGGAGTGCATTGAGCTTATGTGTCTGTGCTGCTGGTAAGCAGTGCTTGCAAACATAGTTGTCAATACTAAATGCTGCCAGGCCGTTTCTATAAAAGGCTGTCTCACCACAGTGTTTTTTTGTTTTGGTTTAGTTTTTTCCTAAGGAGAATTTATGTCGGTTAATTACTTAAACCAAGTAAAATGTTCAAAATGCTATAAATGATAGTGTTTCCACCTTATTTTCCAAGGAGTTTTACTGAGAAATGAATAATATGATACACCCCATATTTAGATAATAATGATGAGGGAGATAAGTAAAAAGCTAAGAAAGCAAGCCTAGGACTCCCAGTCTACAAAGAAGTATGTGTGCACTTGATGTTACATGTCAGATGGAGAAAAAAAGCATGTCCAAAAGCCTCTGTAAAAACAGAAGGCTTTCATTTCTGGTGTTTGGAAAAGAATAAATCAGGGGAGGAAGGATGTGCAGGTGAGTTTTCCATCAGAGAGACAAAATTAATAAAAATCCAAAGACTCTGGATTAGAAGCATAGTGGGAACTGGCAGTGGAGAGACATTAAGGTCACCTGGATCCCCTGCACCCGTGGACTACCAGACTTCTCCCGTTACACCTTTGCAAATACCTTCCCTGTAACATTCCCACTCCTAGTGCTATGCTGCTCAACAACCTTTAGACCAGACCCCAGGGACCCCATGTATGTATAATGTCTGGCACAGGCAGGCATCAGTCTTTGTTGGAGGCTGCATCACTAAACAGACTCCAGGGTGGAAACACTCTGGTCTGAGCCTGTGAGAGGGGAGGGAACCAAATCCAGAACCACTAAGACCCTGCGTGATAAATTAACTGTGGCTTTTCTTTATGCTCTGGTGGAAGCACCCAGCTCTGGTTTCAGTTGAAATCTGGGGGCTTTCCCACAGACTTCACAGCACAGGACATGCTACAGAGGCGACACATCAGGAGCAGAGTTGTGCTTTGTGTAAGGACAGACTGCGAGCAACAGCCAGCACTGCAAGTCTGCTAAAGGCTTCTGAGCCGCCTGCCACGTGTCACGGAAGGAATCAGATATTGTTCATCCCAGAGCTCGCTTGGAGGTGGCACCTCAGTATTTTGACCATATGCAAAGGTCCCTTTCCCTCTTCACCTGGAGGATCTCTCCTCCTGGAGTCGGTTCTGGTCTAAAGAAGGAGCAAAGGAAAAGCAGTGAAGTGGTGAAAAGGCGTATTTGTATTGCCTCTGGTGTGGGCATGTCTGGATGCACTCCTGGTTTGACCTGAAGACTTCCTTTTTTTTTTCCTTTTCTTTTTTTAACTAGCATTAGGGAATTCCTCACCAGCTTGTTCTTGCAGTAGCCAGGCCAACAATGACAAGAATGTGGAAATCAACTAAGCAATTATATTCACAGTGGTGGTTAACAGCATCCCTTCATCTGAAACAAATCAGTTACAGTCCAGTGAAACCTGCTGTACCTACTGCCTGTACATAATAGAGCCCTTGTGCATTTTCAGAGCGTGCCAGACCACTTAAACAGGATCGATGAGAGGCAGCAGGAGAGAAATGCTATGTTTTATTAACCAGAGACACAGAAAACCAGATATTCTTTTATTCAACCCTCTTCCACACAGAGAAACCTGCCATTGTATTGATAAAGGTATTTCTCTAGGTGGTGCCAAATGTTGTAGGAGTATAACTTAGAATTAGCTGTGAACAAGAGCGATGGGCAATTGCCAAGGTAGGAAAAGTTATCTAACAGACTTAAAATTAGTGGTGACTGTGATCTTGGTCACCTCTGAAAATCTGCAGTATTTTCTATACCACTGGTGTTTAATCTGTGAGCCCCAGGAGTCCATGAATTGCTTCTAAGCAAGCCTGTGAAGAGTGGTTGGGAACACCAGTGCGCGTCTGCTGAACGGCGCTGTACGGACATTTCTGAAAGAACATTTGCATCTTGCTTGAAGATTATCAGAGACTTACAACTCAAACAAGACTACAAAAATGCAATATGTTATGATAGATAGATGCTTACAGAAGTCAGCCAGGATGTGCAAGAGGCAGTTCGGAAGGTCTGCCCTAAGGTACACTACCAGTAATGTGAGCCCTCATATACAACTAGAGAGAGTTTGATCCTTGATGTTTCCTGACCAAAAGAATTGGCTCCTCACTCTTGGAGGTGAAAGATATTCACGGTCCTAGGCTGTGCACCATAGAAACTCCTTGTTTATGGTGCTTTACTGTCTTTTTGTTGAAATTGTTGGAATCTTCAGTGACTTAGTGACTGTTAGCAGGTTCGGGGAGATTCTGCAGTGGGGTTTAGCAGTGTCCAGCCAGCAGCCATACAGTTAATGCAGCTAATGCCTGCTCTTGCTGAATTTGTTGTTTGAATTACTCTTTAGTCTGCACAATTATCTTGAAAGTGAAAACAAGCTGGTTCAGAGTGAATTGAACAACAGGATCCTAAATGGGAGGGCAATGTGAACTAGAGTAGCAAATTTTCATGGATTAATGGCCAAATTGTTGTCTCATTAAAGTCCAATGGCAAAATTCCCGTAGGCTACAATAGAGACAGGATTTGACCCTAAGAAAAGATTCCATTTGAAGCATTTGAGTGTCTCCCAAAAGCCAATTATTAAATCAGAGGCGCCGTAATAACTGAGCTCAAATTTATTTCAGGACCAGGAAACACAGTTGGGAGGTCAGTACATGCTCATCATGTCATTTCTATGGTGACTTCATTGCAGAACTCGGCACTGGGCTGTGTACAGGGCTGACAATAAGGCTGAGCTGAGAAAGAGCCTGAAAGAATCGCATTGTAACTGATGAAAAGAAGCTGTTTCCATCAGCCACGTTGTCAAGGAACTTGGCAAAGCACAAGCAAAAAAGGTCTCTTCTGGTGACTGACTTCCACCGTGTTCCTCTTCTTTCAGTGCCACCACTAGTCACCACCTGGCTCTGCTCCAGGCTCTAAAGAAAGCTCCAAGTAATCAAATGTTTGCTGACAAAACCACACTAACAGAGTACGTCTTTCTCCTCGGTACAATTTAATACTTGCACATCAGTATTTTCTCTTCCTCTAAACAAACAAAAAACCAAAATCTACAGAAAAGATACATTTACCTGGCTCCATATGAAAAATGTGTTGTGTATTCGCTTTTAACTTCTTTTTTTCTTTTTGTTTGTTCATGGTTAAGTAGAAGAAATCAACTGGTAGAGGCTTTCCCGAAATGCTATTTTACCTTTAGCGCTTTTGTTAGGGACTCTAACCTCCTACTGATTCTGGACTTGTTAACAAAATTATCAATGCCACGCATGTGCGCATCCTTTTAATAAGCTGGGATGTTCTGAGCCTTGGAAATTGCAGAAGAGGTTTCAAAATCAGAAGGTGAGGAACTTGGTTGTCCAACAAACTGTACATCTAGAAAAACTCACGTAGCCCCCTCAAGGAAGTGAACCCCTGTATTGAAAACAACTCACCTGTTACCACACTGGTGCAGAAACAGCATCCTGCTGGAGTAAATGATCTGGAGAGAAGTACTGGCTCACTGAGGTCTGACCTGTAACAAGCAGGAAACCTGATTTTGTATTTTGTCTTTATTTTCCTTGATGTTCTTTCTCCTTGGCTGGCAGTGCTTATGCATGTGTTTGTCTGTAAGCAAGTTCTTGTTATCAGAAGACAGCCCCAGGACATTGTTTTCAGTTGAGCAGCCAGATAGCTTGTCTAGATCCATTCATATGTATTCTCTTTTCCTTTCCCAGATGCTTTTACTCTGATTTTATATTAGGGGTATTTGGATAGAAATTAGAGGTCTCTTCTAAATAAATTTTTATGGCTTTGTTTTTTGTGTGCATGTGTGTGTGTATCCAGCCTCTCAGGATTAATGTTATGAGAAAAGCTGATTTATAAAATAAATAAAATACAGCCAATAGAGAATATGTTGTTTCTTATTGTCTTTTCAGTCAGAATTGTGGAAGTATTTAGGCAGAGCTATATTAAATCTCTGGGATCTGAACACAATGCAAATTAGAGACATATTAATATATCTTTGATAATCCAAGTAGGTGTATTGATGCATCTACAGGTACTAAATACTCCTGGAAAGTAGCGCTCTGTTTTCATGAAGAAAATGAAATTTTATTTTCATTTCATTTTTATTTTGACTAAATGGATTTTATTTTTGATTCTTCTTCTTCTTGGTAAAATAATGGTGAAGGAAAACCAGTTCTCCTTTATCAAATATGAGTTTGTTTTCAACTTTGTGGCTATCCCAAGTAGGAAGAAAATATTGTACCTGCTAGCTAAATTCAAATCCAAAGACACTACATTGAGGGCATTTTGGAGTAGCAGAAATTAAAATATTTATGTTTGCAAGAGTGCACTTCATTGGCATTTGTTACATCCAGCACCTGATACTGAATTTGACTCTGTTGATTCTACATAAATTAAAAAGCATGAGATTTTCTTCCTAGACATGTAGCTTAATAATGCAACATTTCTTTTGGTACAAAAGTTACATTTATTTTAAAAACCTTAAGTCTGTAAGATCATAGAATCATATAATATGTCTGGTTGGAAGTGACCCATATGGATCACTGAGTCCTACTCCCTCCTCCTCACAGGACCTTGCAGGTTTAGTGTGATTAAACCTTGGTATGTCTTGCCGTTGCTTCAACTTTGACTTACAGGAAGTTTTATTTTTTAATAGTAATGGAGTGATTGTCATTGTTTACATTTATGTTTTTGTCTAGCAAACAAATTCCAAAGACTTATCATATCTGATCTGCTCTGGATTCAACACGAGTTTTGGTGTGGAGCCAGGGTTTTACCACTGGAGTCCAATTTGTCTTAAGCTGGAAAGAAGGGCTGGGCTGAGTGCTAAGCCAAGTTCTCTGGCTAAGGAGCAGAGGAAGCTGAGTCCACTTTGCTTTCTGTTTCAGTCCATACAGGATTTGATTCTGCCAGGCCTAAATGTCAGCTTCATAATTTCCACCCTGGCCTGCTGCTGAGTGAAGGCCTGCATTAGGCTCAGAACAAATCTGCAAGGCTCGGGCAGAAGAGATGGCTTTCAGACAAACTTCTAAATTGGTTTTAAAGACTTAATTTTAAAAATTTATTCTAGCAGAAAGATTAACTCAGTGCTTTTGTCTTTAGACAAGCAACTGCTCATCTTTAGACTTCTTATCACTGATTGTCATCCTGGGACTCAGACGCGGAGACACCGCCCTCCTTCCTTTGGGGAGTCCAGACTCCATCTGTGGTTAAGCTCTTTGTTGTGCTTTGTGTTTTTGAAGAGTTGAGTTGACAGGGCTTTAGGAATAAAAGGTTGTTTTGAATTGTTAGGGGTGCTGTTGCTGAAGGGAAAGGCTTTTGGTTGTTTCCAGAAGGTCGCACCCAGGATCTTCTTGGCATTCCCTGAAAGCTTCTTCCAGAGCTAGATATCTGTGACAACATGTATGAAGCTTGCACACCGTTTGTCTTGGGATGTGGTATCTGACCTGTCTCAGCACACCAGACATTGTGGTGGTTCAGAGATCAAGCTCTAAGTCAAAATTCAATCTGTATCCAAGGGCTCAGTCCACTAAATCTTGGTATGGGTTGGAAGCACCTTGAAAGATTGATTTCTTTAAAAAGCAAGGTTTAACATTGTTGGCTGGAAAACTGTGTACACTTGAACAGAAGGCTGGTGGACTCACAACAGCCACTGTCCCAAAGGGAGCAGGTCACCACTCTCTGCCAGCTGGAGTGATTTTGGGATCTTTAAATCGGTGTGTACCAAGTCGCCCTAACACAGCCTAGAGCAATAAATGTGTAGGAACTGTCTGAAAGATGATCTTTCTTTATTACTGAACTGATATTATTTGTACAGAGAATGCGATCATGAAAGTACTAATAACAAGTTACTAATAACTGTGAAAATAATCAACTTTCAGTGCAAGTGTTTTTTATTGTGTGCTGAAGCAGCAATCAGGTTCACCCTGCAGGCTTGGCACTAATGGTGTTCATTTCCTTAGCTTCTGGCACGCACACATCTACTATCAGCTAGAAAAAACAAAAACCTTGCTTCAGGAAGTCATCAGAGGAAATACAATGACAGTGTGTCAGTACTGCAGCCCAAACAAAATGTTCACTGACGTTCTTGAAAGCTCTGAGTGATACATCCTGGAAATAGCAACAGCCTCGAGATAATCTGGCACTCGTTATCACCTCTGCCACATAACTTCTTTGCATTTTCTGTGAAAGAAAATCAGAAAAGAGTACTCATGCTACATCTGTGTTGAAATAAAACAGTAGAAACTGCTCTACGAATGGAAATGTAATTGAGCTTGGAAATGCTAATGTCCAAGTGACTGGGAACTCCCCTTGGGCCCTGGAGAGACCAAGTCAGCTCCTGGGGCAGTGCTGACCCTGCTCTGGAGGCTGAAGTATCCCATTGGCTTCCTCCTGACCATTGCATACTATTAGAGAGCTGCACCGAAAAATCCTCTGTTTGCCCTCACAGGTATCAGGACTGGGATTCCATCCCTCTGGCTCATGGGCTTTTGTCCAGCCTATATCTTTTGTTTACTGAAGAGGCTGCTGAGGCAGTTGTATGCGCATTCTTAAATAACTGTTCTGTAACTCCCTGGGGTGCCGCTCAGCTTCATGACTTCCCTCCCAGATAATCCTTAGTTCATCAAAATCAGCAATGGATCAGTCAGTCAAAACTGCCAGCCTCTTCTCCTGGGTTTGGAAAGGATGCTGCCGTGTGGCAGCAAGTCAGACACACTGCCAGAAAGTGAGTGATGTTGGTTAATGACTGACCTGGAAAAGCCAGCACTTGTGTGTACTGATGGGACAGAAGACACAGCTTTTGTAAACACACAAAAGACATGCCATATGGACACGTACTCTGACAACCATGCTTTTATTGTGAGGAATAACAAAGCAGAGTGTGACTTGTGTGTACCAAGTCGCTGCTGAACATAATGGTAATCTATAACTTCAGGAGTGCTCCCTCACTCAGATTTTATGGGTAGTGTGATAACTTCTTAAATCTGAGTTTCAGACCTAGGAGGAAGATCCTGGATATGATAAAACTCCATATAGCCATTGACAACTGCCAAAATCATGGTGAATATGAGCCTTGTTTTTGCCAGAAAACAGACTCTTGGATTGGGTTGGATGGGACCTTAAAGATCACCTACTTCCAACCCCCTGTCATGGGCTAGGATGTCACCCACTAGATCAGGTTGCTCAAAGTCCCATCCAAGGTGCCCTTGAACATTTTCAGGGATGGGGCATCCACAGCTTCTCTGGGAAACCTCTTACAGTGTCTTGCCACCCTCACAGGAAATAATTTCTTCCTAGTATCTAATCTAAACCTGCCCTCTTTCAGTGTCCCATCACTACATGCCCTTGTAAAAAAATATGAATGTTATTCTAAAAAAATTCTTCCTTATGTCCAATCTAAACCTACCCTCTTTCAGTTTAAAACCACTAACCTCCTGTCACAACAGGCCCTACTAAAAAGTCTCTCCCCATCCTTCCTATAAGTGTCCTTTATATTTTTAAAGGTCAATATAAGGTCTCCATCTAACTTTTCAGCTCTGACTATCCAGGCCTTCATTTATTTCAAACACTGAGAAATTAAAAATAATTTTACATTTGCTGTACTCTGATGTTGCTGCATTACTGTGGTACCAGACAGAGGAGAATCAAAACCTTGGCCTCAAACCTGAGTTTGAGGGGTCTATTCCCAAAGATGTGCCCTACATACAGGTCTTTCATGGCAGGTCATGAGTGAAAATCATGTCAGCGTTCCCAGTATTTGCAGACTCTGGCTCTGCCTCCAATGCTCCCCTCCAATGCTCAAAGCAACATCCCTTTTTAGCAAGGCAGGTATTATTAAGTTGAAACCCCACTTTGAATAGCAGGTTTGAAGGTTTGATTGGTGTCTCCTCACAGAGGTACATGAGTGAAATCAATGCTTTAGCCATTGCCTTCACCTGATCATCCATATGTCAAATTATTTTGGGATAACACTTGTGTATTCAAGAAGCCTGGACTGTTTGTTACCCTTACTGCAGTCACGCTTCATCTTTCTGTCATTTAGCCAAATTGTTTCGGGTAGAGAGGAATACACATTCTGCTGGAGGAAGGAAACCACTGCGTTGGCCTCGGACAATACTTGTCTAAGCTAGGACAGGCTGGAGTAATTGTGCCGAGGTGGACAGGCAGCAGCCATGCCAACAATAATATTATTTGCATTTTAAGCTATAGAATCTAATGGGATCAAGAACAGAACCAATTTATTTCGAAACTCATGTGAAGGTTTGCCAGAGGGATGATTTACAGCTTCCTAGCAATAATGAACAGCTCAGCTGTCTTGACCAACATGTGGTCACGCATGTTACGAACGGACATAAATATTTCATAACATCTTGCTGCAATTGCTGTCCCACAGAAATGTTTGTCAAACAGCTCAAGGAATCAAAAGGGGTTTAATCTTCAAATTTCATCTCAGAGTAATTGTGCTTTCTTTTTTTTTCATTCTGAACTTGGATAACTTATTTCATACTGTCCTTGATTAAAAACAGTTGGAAAAGGAGGATGGGAGTTTAATTTTTGAACTCTTTTAAAAAAAATCTCAGGAACTTTATTAGGTATTTGATTTATAGTTTAGTGAAAATATCTTTCTAGTGCAGCGCGTGCTTTTGAAACTTGAAGTGCTTAAGCTCAGTCTCGAGAAAGTGATAAAAATTAAGGCACTTGTATGAAACTGGTGGTATTTTGTCACCTGGAATATTTGGACATAGTCTACTCACACCATATGGAAACAATAGAACTGAAATTTTGAGGAGCAAAGAAAGTGGAAAATAAAAGGACTGTATAATTGGAAGAATATTTAGAGGTCCTGAAGGGGAAGTTTGATAGAAAGGATGTATCGTTTTGTATTGTGTTATTGTAGAAATTGCAGCCCAGATGCTTCAGTGTCAGGGCCAAGTGTGCCGAGTGCTGAGCATTCAACTGCGTAGCATTTAGCAACCGCTCACGTCGAGCTGGCAGTAAACAAAGATAGCAGGGAGAGTGCACACAAGGGTGATGAGAGCTGGAGGCAGAGGGTCAGACTTCATGTATGTGAGCACTTCATGCATCTTCCTTTTTCCTCTATGCATTAAAAGGAATACAAATTTTGAAGTGAAGGATTCAGACAAGGAGGACAAGGGGACGGGTCAGAGGGTAGTCATGGTGGGCCAGCTACTCTCCTGGTGGTGCCAAAAGTAGTTTGGACAGTTAGATGGCCCATGTGTGCTTAGGAAAAACATGTGCTTGGCAAAGCGACAGGCCCCTGAGGTCAGCATGGAGATCATTTTGGGACTGGCTGGAGGCTGGACTGGAAAAGGACATGCACTGGGGCTAAGTGTTTGTATATATGTACACACACACGCACACACGTGCACGCACACATATTTGTGCGTGTGCATATATACAGCTTTAGCTACCTGTCAGTCTTAAAAAGGGGCTTTGTGAAATGCAGCCATAGAAATGCTGGAGTAAAGAGAGGGAAGGAACTTGCTTAATGCCTTGAGAGACAAAACCACTGGAGGGTTGAGTCTGTGGAAGGCTGAGAAGTGGGAAGAAAAATATCGCCATGGCACAGAGCACAGCTAAACTGTAAGGTGAGCTGCCAAATGAGGACCGCACAAAGATCTCCAGAGGGAAGCTGGACACTCTTGAGATTGCTACAGGCCTCTGGTGTGCTCCAGTGCCAATGGGCACTGCTCTGGGGGACAGTTTCTCTGTTGAGCCTCGGCATAAGCTGCCTGGGTTGAAGTTCCATCAGTGACCTTGCCGTGCAGGACTGCAGCAGCGGCGAGGGGAAAAAAAAAGTTGAACAGATTGCTCAAATAGGAAATGGAGACTCACACAGATTTCCTGCGGGGTGGTCTGTGTTTACCTGCATGTTTAGTTGCCTTCAAGTGGTGGTTGTATCATTAAATGAGAGCTCAGGGTGTTTTTTCTAGTGTGTTTGTTTTACTGAAATGGCAAATTTCTTAGTTAGAGCCTTGTCTATTTCTCATGTTCCTAATCTTTAAAAGAAAACACTGCCTTTGTCTAGAATCCTTTATCTGAGAGGGTATCTGAATGTTTTGTAAACATCGCAAATGTTCTGAAGCTGACATATGTTAGGTCTCCTTGCGCAGCTATCAAAATTGTGGTTCGGGAGCCAAGCCTGCTTCTCCTCCATTAGACAAGGATGTGCAAAGAACATCTGGTAGTGCTCAAGAAGCTGCTGTTATGGTTTCTTTCTGCAGAGCTTTGGTAGAAGCAGCATGTGAAAGGACAGTGACAAGGCATAGGAATGGTACGGTGGAGTAAACATCTCTGGTAAAGTTAGTAACAAAACTACTCTTGGTTTCGTTCAGATTCAGCTTCCTTCCAGTCGATTTTCTTGTGAAATAGCTGATTGTATGGCCGAGGCAGTGCTTTTCAGTGGTGTTTAACCAAATACAGCATCAGCAATCATCCATGAACTGTAATCCAGCTCCAGCCTGGATTTGGAGCAATCCCATTTGCCGGGGTGGCAATAGCAAAAGAGAGACAAATTGCAGAGAGGCTCCCACCCTCCAGACCTACAGCAGGGTGCAGTTTGTGTGCAAGCAGTAAGTGCACAAGTCTCATTTTACATAATTTACTGGGACCTCAAAAGGAAGCTAGTGCTCTCAATAGCACCAGACACAAATTGTATGCAACCACAATTCACATGATCAGCTGCATGTACAATGGGAGAAGTTTCCAGACATTGTAAAACTGGCTTTTAAAACTGTATTTTTTTAATGGTTTGGATCACATTTAAACCTTAGAATTGCCTTGATCCTTCTTCTCAGACATACTTGCTCTTTCAAATTGATGATGACGGCTGGTTTTCATAGGCTTAGGAATGCAAGCATTGTCATTTATGCTGAATTCTTCCTGTCTGGTGGCAACCTTATATTTGGGAGAAAAGTGTGTCTCCAACATCACAGTAACTGAAATATTTGGGTTAGAGCTTGGCAAACTGCCTGCAGAAACTGATTTTACCCTGCCCCCTTTCCTCATGAGAAGAAATAATAGCTTCCCCCTTAGCTGAGACATAGGCACGTGGACTATGAGCTTCCCATTTCTATCCCGGACTAGCTCATTTCACTCACTGATTGGCATGAAAAGGTGTGACAGTTGTAGGTGTAAAACTGATGTGGAATTACTTAGGGAGGCTGGGAGTGAAGTGGAGGAGACACCAGGGAGTCTTCATTTGCTTTGGAGTTAGGAGGGGCAATCCACCAGAATCTGTGTGCCAGGATTACATGGGATACTTTTGATAGGGGGCTGAGAATTTGGGGTTTGCCTCAGGATTCTACCCAAGAGCTTGGCGGTAGCCCAAAACCTGATGTCCTCATTACTGCTTACTCCATTAGGCCACCCTTCTCTATGATATTTTGCTGCACATGAGAAGGAAACCAGCAAGTGCTTCATGATTTAGGCTGATCCAGTCAGGAATGGTCTTCTGCTCTGTTGTTTGCATGCACCATGTGTCCCCCACCATTTGGGATTCTGCGCTGCTCTATTGCTCCTAATAATTTCTCAGGATTTCTCTGGGGTTTTTCTTCCCCATGCCACCTAATTTTTCTGTATACGGCAGTCTCGTTCTTCGTGAAGTGATTTTACTTTCTCCTTTACCAAAAGACACTGAAGCTTGTATTTAGACACATCATGCATGTAAACACATTTGTGAATCTAGTCAAAATCAGAAGAAATGTCAGACTTATCTATCTCTCTATAGAGCCAAAGAAATATTCCCATTAGCTTGGCTAGAACTTTGTGAGTATCTTAACATTGCTTTTGTGGGAAGAAGCGAGTGTGCCAAACAAGCTGTTCTTTGGGGAAGTTTGTCTCGTTCATCTTTTAAAAATCTGTTTTTCTCAATGCAACGCAATCTTGTTTGCAGACAAAACACATAAGGTGTCTAGCATATAGTTTTGGGGTTTTTTATGTGGAGGACAAATTGCTGCCCTGGAGGCCGACAAACTGCAGGAAATCATAATGAGTTCTCTACTAACTTTGGTAGAGAGCTGCACCCCTGCAGTCTGACATCACAGTTCAGGGCTTGAGGAGTTTAGCACTGCAGTTCTTCCTATGGATTAATGAATAAATCCCTGAAGACATTTGTCTTATGAGTTTTATTTATTGAAGAAAACCTCCTGCAGCACGTGGGAACAGCACGGCTTTGCTGCTTTTTGCCTGGGACCCTGTCACATCTTGCATCAGGAATGTCCTCACCGGGAAAGCGTTTACTTCTGTGAGATAAACTGTGCAGGATCAGGTCCCTCTGACACAGGGACTTTGTCGTGTTCCAGTTCTGCTCAGTCTTAGGTTGGTGTAAATCAAAAGTCACTGAGATGAATAATAGAAATGTAATCCAGTGAAAAAAAGTTATTTGCACAAAACAAAAGAGTTACTGGTAAAACCTCATTAATTGTAGGGACAACTTATGTTGTAATTGAATTAGAGGACCTCATTAAAGATGGTTCCCCAGGAACTAAAACAAACACAAAGTTGAGTTGCTTAATTATCTTTGTCTTGGAGTTTTTAATAGTGTTCCCAGGCTCTGTGGGAGAGGAAGGAAGAACAATATGAAAGGATTAGAAATCCACTATTATATCATTTTGTAACAAAGGGGATGGCTGAGAGTGAGGGATTTTTCAAGTAGTGACTGTGAACTCAGAAAGAGGAATAGACACTCTGAGAAGAGTTTGTAAATCACAGTCAACAAAAGGTTTGCCCAGCAATAACTGCTGAGAAGGCACGGAGGGGATTCTTCTTTCCAGGTTTCAGAGATGTCTTCCCCATACCCCAAAGCGTCACAGATCTGGGTTTTTCCCAAGCTTAGGAGCACAAACACGTCCAAATTAAGGGTAATATGAAGCTACAAGACTTTTGAAATGAGAAAATAAAGGATTGCCCCTCTGATGTCCCTCCTTCACTCTTTCTATGCAAATAATATTTTTGATACAGCTTTCCCAGGGTGGAATGCAGTGCCTGTCAGTCCATGCACACCCGGAAGAGAACCTTGAGTAGCTGAGAAGGAGCACTGTGAAGAAGCTTATCAAGTCAGTTGGAGTCAAGGAGGTCACAGTAGGATCTGATCGCTGTAGAAAAATCTTTCTCAGTGTAGAAAATGGATGTTTTCTGCTGTTGCTCTCTGCTCCCCAGCCCGTGTGCAGTCTCAGTGGGGATCAGTTTAGCTTCTGGTGCTGACCCCTTATGGGAGGAACTTTTGCTTGCAGATAGTCAAAGTACATCCCAACCATAAAAGTGGACGGGTGCAAATATCTATGGAAAACAAATTACAGGAAAAATCTGTATAGAATAAGCTTGTTAAGTTCCCTGACTATTAGGTCTTCCCTAGCCTGGCTCTTAACATACTAATTATAAAGGAGAAGTAGATTAACTGCACCTGCTCTTGTAGCCTGCAGTGGTGATCCCTGTGTGTCTGTTCTTCCCCCGTCTGCCCTTCCAGTCAGACTAGGAAGTTCTCAGTTCCAGGGACTGTTGCCAAGGGCTTGGAGATGTTCACTTGTTTACTCAGCTCAGAGACTGCCAGACCAGCTTTCACTTGCATGGATGAAGGATGTGGTCCCAAAAGTTTCCTGAGAACTGCAGCTGGAGTCCCAGCATCACAGAGGGCAATGACCTGGGACTGCACAAACTGCATAAACCCCTTGGTCTGGCCATCCAAGAAGTCCCACAGCCCTCCCTGTGCTGTGGCTGCTCATTGCTCTCTAGAGCACAGGGATATGGATAGATGCAGTAAGCCAAGGCTTTGCTCCAAAAAGATGCTCAGGAGCTGGAGATTATCTGAGCTACACTGGACTCTACACTAGGTAAAGCATAATTCAGTCCTTGATTAGGCACCCATTACATTAAAAACAGTTTTCTGATACCAGGAACTATTATTTGTGTCTTTGTTCCCACCTACCGAAGACTGATCTGTAACGAGTAAATTATAAACACAAGCCTTGCTAGCATCCCTCCTGCTTGTATCCAGCTCTGGGTGAAACACCCCCTTCTCACTGCTAGAAAGTGCAGGCAGTGATAAAACTAATCATTATCTGTGAATTGGCTTCACCCTTCAGTTTCTGAAATAAGTGGCTTTTATGGGATTGAACTGCAGAGAGGGACCTGCCACATAACAGACTTGGTGCTGTTAGCACTAAGAAAACAGAAGCATTTAAGGTTCTTTGCAGTAAGTCTTTCTCAGAACAAAACCCCTCACTTAGCCCCTATGTAGCGTGAAGCCTTGTGGGCAGCTGATATTTTGCCTTTGTTTTTGGTTAGTGACATAGCATCTGCCCTCTCCATGCCAACTCATTTCCAATACATTTAAAATTGAATTGGAGCACCTGGCTTTAGCTCTGCAAGGTTGTGGCTCATCATCTAATCATTAGACCTTTTGAGACCAGAAAAAGAGAGGTACAATATGGCTTTCAGGCAGTCTTTAAAAAAATCCAAGTCTAAAAGCTTTAATCTTAAACATAGCAATACCTCAGTGAATTTGAGCTTTTGATCTGGGGCAGAAAGTGTTTCCAGATTCATTTCACGCTGTGCTGTTTCAGTGAATATAACCACATCACCATGGGGTCCTACTCCTAGGCCTTCACAGAAACTTCAGAAAGCAGCCTTAATGTTAGAGATGGCAATTTCTGTTCTGCTCCCAACCCTGCCATGGAGACACTGGATGATGGACCAGCTCTGTACTGAAAAGTGTTTTGGAGATTTAACTGGTTATGAAGGCAGCAAGTTCCTCATCACACGTGTTTGCGATTGCTCCAGTATGAATATGCTTATACTGGTATAGCTCATTCAGATAAATGCAGAACTGCAGTGAGTTAGAGGTGTTGTGGGTCACTGTTGCCATGCTTACCCTTGGACTGTTAACAGCACAACTGTGGTTGTGTTTAAACAGTTTGAGCTGCTCCGGGTCTTGTGGGATGGTTGGAGATGTCATTCCGGGGGGGAGCCCAACCCCGCAGAAAATAAGAATGGGTTACTGTAGTGGTCATTCAGGCTGTTGTTTCTGTAAGGCATCGCGGTATTATTTTGAATAGAAATGAGGTGAAACACACGAAGTTTTTCTTGTATTGGATGTGTGATCATTTGATGAAATATTAAAACTTTTCACTATTTTATTGTGTGGGAAATCACTGAATGGACTTTATTTCCTATTGAATTACCACAAGATTTTCAGTGGTTGGATGCAGAAATGCCTAGGGTGCTGTGTTTCTGTGTTTTCTACCCCTTGCAGAAGAGTAACCACTGCTGGTTTACTATGTTTGCTAGTTTCATTTCTGTTCTAGGATATGAGCAGGGGTCAGGTCTGACACCCTGATCGGCCAACCTGTGATGTGACTTTCTCTAGACAAGCAAGTAGAGTATTTACTGCCAAATATTTCTGTCTCCCATTATCTGTCCTCCATGTCCAAAGGTCACAGGAAGTAAATGGTTTGAAGTTGTATTCTTTTTTACCCGTTCATTGTAGATTAACTTTGGCTTTCACAGTAGCTGTATTTATCCTGCTGTGATATAATATTGGCAATGTAAAGCCAAATACTAACGCAGAGCTGATGTCCAGCGTTGATCTTAGTCTAGTATTTCAGAAGTCTCCAGCCTGGAGAATGCAGATGATTACAAGTTTTCTGATGAGAACGTATTGCCCTTTTTTCAATTCAGAAATGATGACTTAGAAAAACTCAAACTCTGTCTTGTGGGAATGTACCAGTTCTGCTATGAAACTCATTTGGGGGAAGGTTTCTCCTGTCCAGGAAGGAAATTTGGGTCAGAAATGTCAGGCATTTCAGCAGAAACAGCCACGACCTGGGAACAGCATTCAACAACGACCATGGAGACCTCAATGCTGTTTCTGGGATTGGCAGCGAAATCCTGTCCTCCTGCCTCCCAGGCAGCTGCTGACTCCTCATCTGCTGGCTGGAAGATGAACAGTTTCTCTCTGCTTTGCTCTTACAGCGAAGATTTTTGAAAATACTTGAATCTATCCTGATACAGGGCAGAGAAAAACCCTATGAAAATGCTTGTGGGATAAAGATTGTTTTCAGCTATCCTGGAAGCTGAATAACTTTTCTAAAATATATGAAGACTTTTTTTTTTTTCATTTGCGCTAGTGCACGTTTTACTAATGAAAGGAGTGTCACAGTATTTGTGTACAAAGCATGGATCTGGCAAACAGGAAAATTAGTTTCAGTCCTTCCCTCTGTCCTGGCACAGGTTCCTTGGCATTGCTGATAGTTTGACAAACATTTTTGCCTGCATCTGCACCACTTACACTGGTGAATGGCTCTTCCAGCGGTTCATTCCCACAGCCATATGTCCCCAGTGGCTATGCCCAGGTTTGCCAGTGTCTGTAGAGCCGTCTATGGTATCATCAGACAGGGGAGCTGCTATGAGATCAAGTGACCCAGTTATTTTTAAGCCAGGTACTTCCTCTTGCTGATTAACCATGTGACTGCACACATGCTCGTACTGGCACAACCACTGGGATGGCACAGGGATGGGAACAAGCAACAGGAGGGGAGGGAAGGCTGCCAAAACCGAGTTCATCAAGATACATCCTCAGTTTTTCTTTTGCAATGATAATAACAGTTATTTGTCATAGAGAAATGTTAAATCCATGGCAGAAAACAGCAGTGTAACAGCTATGCAGCCATAAACCTGCTCATTAATATTTTGTCAAGCATGTGTCTGTGTGCTTGAGTAGATGTAGTTCAATAATTACAGATTTTGAATCTTTCACTGCCAGCTGTTCATCAAGATATGAACCAGTTGGTTAGTTATGGGTGAAGTTTTCATTAGGATTTAAGCTCCTTAGACACTCCTGAAAATGTTTTCTGCCATCCTGCTGTCTAATCTGCTATCAGCATAGCAGAAATACCATTAATTAAAGATTGTTATAATCTTCTTCACAGACTGCCGAATGCATTTACCATTGCTGTTCATGGGGCTGAGTCCAGCACAGGGCACTGCTGGTGGTCTGGAGCATCAGCCCCTGCATGCACGGGTGAGGGACGTGCTCAGGCTTCTACCTAGGAAGCTTGACCTTGTCCTGTAGGAGCAGGGTCATCCTACAAAGTCTAGCACTTGAGCTTCAGCTTTGGGACCGTGTCAGTTACTTAATAAGACTTGTGGCACTCTATGTGCCACTGGTATTTAAAACAAAGGGTTAGCACTGAGAAAGCATCCTACATGGCCTGTCTGTCTCCTGCACTGCTAATATGCCATTAATAAACTGTCTCTGGTAGTAAACCAGTAGGTAACTGGAGTGGATGAGTTGGGTATACTATGCAGTATCCAAAATCTTTGCTGTCTGGATGTTAGCAAATGTGAAGCCCATCTACAAGAAGGGCTGTGAGGAGGATCCAGAGAACTACAGACCTGTCAGCATGACCTTGGTGCTGGGGAAGGACATGGACTAGGTCTTCTTGAGAGCCATCATGCAACATGTGCAGGACAACCAGGGAGTCAGGTCCAGGCAACATGTATTTATGAAAAACGGGCCCTGCTTGACCACCTTGATCTCCTATGACAGAGTGACCCAGTTAGTGGATGAATGAAAAGCTGTGAATGTTGTCTACCTGGACTTTAGTAAAGCCTCTGACACTGTTTCCCACAGCATTCTCCTGGAGAAACTGGCTGCTGATGGCTTGGACTGGTGCCCTGTTTGCTGGGTAAAAAACTGGCTGGATGGCTGAGCCCAGAGTGGTAGTGAATGGAGTTAAATCCAGCTGCTGGCTGGTCACTAGTGGTGTTCCCCAGGGCTCAGTACTGGGGCTAGTCCTGTTTAACATCTTTATTGATGATCTAGATAAGGGAGTGAAGGGCACTTTCATTAAGTTTGCAGGTGACACCAAGCTGGATGGGAGTGTTAAGCTGCTGGAGGACAGGAAGGCTCTGCAGAAGGATCTGCACTGGCTGGACTGATGGGCCAAGGAAAATTGTATGAGGTTCAACAAAGTGAAGTGCTGGGTCCTGCAAGGCCAATGGCATCCTGGCCTGTATCAGCAATAGTGTGGCCAACAGGACCAGGCCAGTGATTGTTCCCCTGTACTCAGCACTGGTGAGGCCACACCTCAAATCCTGTGTTCAGTTTTGGGCCTCTCACTACAAGAAGGACATTGAGGGGCTGGAGTGTTTCCAGAGAAGGGCAACGGAGCTGGGGAAGGGTCTGGAGCACAAGTCTGGTGAGGAGCAGTTGAGGAAGCTGGGGATGTTTGTCCTAGAGAAAAGGAAGCCTAAGGGGACCTTGTTGCTCTCTACAACCACCTGAGAGGTGGTTGTAGCCAGGTGGGGGTCAGTCTCTTCTCCCAGGTAACAAGTGATAGATAGGATGAGAGGGAACAGTCTCTAGTTGCATCGAGAAGGGTTTGTATTGGATATTAGGAAAAATTTCTTTGTGAAGTGTCATCAGGCATTGGGGCAGGCTGCCCAGGGAAGTAGTGGAGTCACCATACCTGAAGGTATTTAAGAGCCATGCAGATGTGGTGCTTATGGACACGTAATTTAGTGGTGGACTTGGCAGTGCTGGGTTAACAGTTGGACTTGATGATCTTTGAAGTCTTTTCCAACCTAAATGATTCTATGATTCTAAACATGTTATGTGATTAGTAAAGGAGTATGATTGCTGGGCTTCCAGGAAGGCCATGGAAACTAGTAGGCATGAGTTAATGAAGTAAAAGAAAAAGAGTATAAAGTGAAAGAAACACTAACAATATGTATACTATGAAGTTGAAAACACTCTAGAAATACACAAAATTCAGATGGCAAAAGAGCATGAGTCATTAAAGCACTGCTGGTTTTGGGACTGCTAATGCAGAAGCCACAGGGTCTGGGTGGTCTGGGCCCCATGCTCCCTGCAGGGCAGGACTGCCTCCAGGCCCACAGGGGCTGCATGCTGTTGCTTGCTTTCTTTTTGGATATCCTAGCTGATAGTGCATATCATGCCATTTGAATGTGCCTTCCTTTTTTCTTCCCAGGGAATGGCTTTTACACTTGAAGAAAGGCTGCAGCTGGGAATTCATGGCCTCCTTCCTCCTTGCTTCCTGAGCCAAGACATTCAAGTCCTTCGTGTGATGAAAAACTTTGAAAACAAATCGAATGATCTAGACAAGTATGTCAAAAACATCTTATTTCCTCTCCCTTCCCCCTTTACTTTTCAGTTCTTTAAAGCCTCAAGGAAAAATTGTGGATTCTGCTTCAATGTACACATTTCCCTCTGAGTCACTTTTTTCCAGCTGTCCATACTCTCCAGCAGCAGAATCATGGAGTAGTTCAGGTTTAAAGGGACTTTAAAGATCATCTACTTCCAACCTCCCTGCCATGGGCAGGGACACCTTCCACTCGACCAGGTTGCTCAAAGCCCCATCCTGCCTGCTCTTGAACACTTCCAGGGCTGGGGCATCCACAGCTTCTCTGGGAAACCTGTGCCAGTGCCTCACCATGCTGACACTCAAAAAATTCTTCCTAATATCTAATCTAAATCTCCCCTCTTTCAGTTTGAAGCCATTCCCCCTTGTCCTATCAATACATGCCCTTGTAAAAAGTCCTTCTGCAGCTTTTATTTATGCCCCCTTTCAGTACTGGAAGTTGTTAGAAGGTGTCCCCAGAACCTTCTCTTCTCCAGGCTGAACAATGCCAACTCTCTCAGCCTGTCTTCATAGGAGAGGTGCTCCGGCAGTTCATCTTTGTGAACCTCCTCTGGACCTGCTCCAACAGGTCCACTGACGTTACTTTTTTCTCCTACTACATAACTGGAGAGTTCTAGTATACTTTGGGTGCAAGAAAAAAGCAGAGCACTGAAGATAGAGTGAACACATGTACTGCATGTACTCACCTATATGGTCATCAGTACATTCACTAAAACACTGGGTGGAAGAACAGAAAAAAAACATCAGTGTGTAGGAAAAAATAAAAAGAAAACAGAAGCAATAATGTGTATTGACTAATCTTTCTGTTTCTGAGTTTTCATTGCATCCAGTATTGCTCATCAGGGTTATTGATGGAAGATGCTGTTTGATTCCTGCTGTGATGGACAGTAGGGTTTGCATCTCCATCTCTCTCAGCTGCCGTTGATCTGAGGACTGAGGCAGCAGGACTCTTACCCTGTAGACCAATTGCATTGGCTTTTCTGTGTCACAAATACCTATGTTGATCTTGAAAATTATATATTGATAGCTGTGTATGATGCCTTTTGATGCAAATTTCAAAATTCTGAGGTTGTGCGTGGGTGTGATGTCTGGCCCTCCTGAGTCTTTGTGAGCTGTCACTGAGGATGGTGGAGCTGGCCAGGCCCTCTGGGAAAATTTGCTCCAAGTATCTGCTGATGATGCAGCACAAAGGAGTGTCAGGGCTTGGGAGAACCGCGTGCGTACTGAGCGAGCCAAGGACTGCTCTTTGGGAAACTGTGGACAACCATAAATACTGATATATAACTATTTTATTTTACTTTAAAGGTATATTGTTCTTATGACATTGCAAGACAGGAATGAGAAGCTTTTTTACCGAGTGCTGACCTCTGATATCGAGAGATTCATGCCCATAGTTTACACCCCAACAGTTGGCCTGGCTTGTCAGCAGTATGGCTTGGCTTTCAGGAGACCACGGTGAGTGAAGAGACTGTGTTTGCCTTTTTTTTTCATTTCTTGTGAATGTTCCCTTTGTATCGACACCATCTTTATGTGGGTGGCCCAAATCATCTCAAACTCAATCCCTCATCAAAAAGCGGACCAGCAAGCAGCTTCGTGTGCGTACATCTGATGATGAGTTGGGGAGTCGAGAATAGCTGTGACTTCTTCCTATAAACAGTGAACAGAGTGGTTTTGTTCTCAAACAGTACTGTACAGTCCCCAAAGAGCTTGCTGAACTTAGGGCTGCACCCCTCCCCATCTGCTGTCTCAGGAGCACTGAGTGCCCTCCGCAATGCTGTTTGAGTAATTGTTGGGTTTTGGATACACTGTGCTGATTTTGAACTTTTGTGTGCACTTCCACAAACTACCCCACTAGAGTCATTTTCATAGATGATGCTCTGCATCAGTGCCTCCCTCTCTGCTCAGAACAGTCACTGTGTAAATTCATGCAACATTAAACACTCTGTACCATGTTGGAAGACCCCATTCTGCATAATTCTTTTTAATGATTAATGCTTAGATAAATCCCTTGTTAGCTTTCTGAAGTACATTTTAGTCCTAGCCTGAAAATTCAATGGTACGGTTCAGTTTTCTTTGCAAGCTTTTAATTTTTTTTTTGTCCTTGAAATGTACCAGTAATCAGATGAACATTTTAGCTTTTGCTATAGAAAGATGCAAAGTAAAGGAATGGAATAATACCCTTTTCAAAGCATTTCACAAGCATGAGGTTTGACTGCAGTTTCAGCTGAGAGTAGCCTTACAGGTGGGGCAACTGAGGCCAATTGTACTAACTGAATCTAGGTCACAGGGGGTCCCTGAGGCACACCTCAAAGACATAAGGGCTGTGTAGACAGATAATTAATAATATTTTATGTACAAGATTATCTTGGCAAACATGCTTGCTTCCTGCTTGTCATGAAAATTCCTAATAAAGCCACTCTATTCCTTCACATGAGCTGCTCCTCAGGATTGCTTCTTGGCTTGTGTCTGTGCTAGGTAATTGTGTTCTGTGTCCTGATGTGCAACTTGTGGATCTGCTGGGCTGTGGTGAAGTCATTCATCTAGTCAAGCTTTGATCGTATCCCCTCCTCCTCCTCCTTAATGTGTATGAGGAAACCAGAGAAGGATCTGCACTTTGTGCACTTACTTCTTCTGGGCTTGAATAAAAGGGAGCAGAGATAAGAGAGTCCAGATTGTGTCTGCAGGTGTTGAGCTGTGAGCACTGTCAGGCAGGGAAGAGCACACTGCTGGTTCTCAGCTAATCAATATTAATGCAGTAACTGCTGATTCTCAGCTAATCAATATTCATGCAGCAATTCCTGCTGTACAGCCACTGTGTCTTTGCCTCCTGGCTGCCTTTACCTTGCAATAAGTCAAAACAATATTTGGGAGCTTTGCTTCTTTTATTTTCCATCCAGTGTTATCTTCAGGAAAGCAGGGATGTCTTTCCACACACTGAACTCTTTCTGCAGTTGTTGCTATTGGAGAATTCCCCTTCCTGTAACTCATGTCTTTCTCATGTTTTAAATCCACATTATTTTACCAATGTGAAAGGAATGTCTGTTCTCATCGTCTGACAGTTCTGCTGCTAAATTTGGGCTGGGTCTTTTCTGGATTCCAGCCCATGGTGGCTTCTTCAGGAAAGAGCAAATGACCATGTCCTTGGTACAGTTGATTTCCTGTGGTGGGGAGTTTGTTTCCCTGAAGATACAGAATGAATTTCAGCCTAGCTTCAGGTTTGGTTGTAATCAAGGTTGTTTTAGCAGAAGAAAGTTTTCGTTGCGAAAAGAAAAGAGTTGTTACATCATGTAAAGTGATGAGACTAAAATGGGAAGTGTTCAAATGTGCTTTTTTTTTTCAATCTGACTCTTACTTTCTTGGGGTATACATTTTCTGTCCTGGAGCATATTGCATACATTAGGAGTTGGCCTGCAAGACACATAGTTCAAGGTAGGATGCCAATGCTTCTGCCAAAAGCATTGAGACCAGCAGATTTGGAGATCTCAGTAATTAAGATCTAAATCTGAATTTTTATCTCTTCCTGTCTGGTTATCTGAAGCTGCACTGGCAGTCTGAAAAGCTGATTCTTCTAACCTAATTTTATTTGTATTGGAAGGTTTTTAAAACAAAATGGCACTCATATAAATATATTTTACTGGTGTTTTAGGAAAAACAAGCACCTGGAACTGGAGCGGATGTCCAAGCCCTTCAATTTTACTCTGCCATCACAGGAAGCTTTAACATTTCATCCTGTTCGCTAACTAATCATATTTTATTTTAAAATCTGCATTAAAGCTGCCCTACGTAGCCCATTCCATTAACTCTCATATAAATAGAAAGCACTTTTCCCCTAGTATATAACCTAAGTGTTCTTTGCCAACATCACCCTCTCTACAGCAGCCTTTTCTCAGTAGAAGGCTGTTTGGTCTGGTGGTTTTCTTGCCTGTAGTTTGTGCTTCTCTGCCCTGGTGTTCCCACTCTGGAGTGTCCTTTTTGGCTGCACTTCTCCTGAGATGCACCACAGGAGAGCAGGCACTGCTTTGCCCCAGAGGACTGGCAGTGTTGAAGAGGTCGGAGCAGTCAGTTTAGTTCTGCTAACACATCCCAGCGGGCCCTCCCCTTTATTGGCATTACCTGAGGGCTCTGGTCACTGTAATTCATTTTGTCTTCTGCCTGTGAATCTTTTCTTTGAGACAACTACCACTCCAGATGCGTGCCACTCTAGAACTGTGCTTAGCATTTCTCCTCACTCTGTGTCCTGCTGTGAGCTCTGTCCTGTTGGGTTAGGGTCGTTCTCTCCAGAGAATCAATGTTTCTGAACTTCTCTGGAGTGCCACACCTCCCAGCCAGGATCTTTGGGCGACAGAGAGCTGGTTTGAATGTTCGCTGTAGCAATTACCTTTTCATCCAAACTGTCACATTTAATGCTGTTAACCAGGCAAAAGAGATGAGATATCTCCATTTTAAAACCCCACATGGTGCTCCAACATGGATGGATGTGCCCATATAGCACAGCTTATTGTGCAGTCTGTCTGTGGCCACAGCAGCAGCAACCTTTGGACACAATTAGCTTCTTTCCCATCTTGGGATCTTTCTCAGCCCCAAAAGTGCTTGGCTTTATACTTGAAGGTTGAGCCTAGAAAGATTAAAGTGCAAGTAACTTGCTTACAAAGCAGCTCTTGTACAACAGCATCTGAAAACAGTCCTAAGATGTCCAGGAGGGCTTCTCTCAGAATCATTAATCAGAACACATTTATTTGTGTTTGCATGGCTGCAGATTTTGTTTGTCAGATACTGTTGTTGCAATTGCAGGACTCAGTGCCTCTTTTCCCTTTCTAAGTCTTCATATACAAACCCTTAACGGGTGTGAACCTCTAACCTGCACTTTTACGAGGCTAGTGGACGGAGTTCTCCTCTCAGATCAGGGCTCCAGCATACTCCCTGCTAGCAGATTTATCTGCTCCAAATGGAATCAGACACCTGGTGTTCTTTTCTTTCAAAAAGCTGTTCAGCCAGCAGTCTGAAAGAACAGGGTTTCTATATTTAACAGTAGAAAAGAGCTACTAGGAACAAAAACACTCGCAGGCATTCAACTCTTCTCATGCTTATCTGTGATGCCCACAGTTTCCCCGCTTCTTCTGGTGGGCCAGGCATAGCTCCTGATGCCCCAGCAGGTTCTCTGCCTTCCCCAAACTCCTACTGCCTTTCTCTGTACTAGTTGTTTTAAATTCTTCAGGCAGGATATTTTTTTTCCGTTGACCTCAGACTTCTTCCTATGTGATTAAGCCTCAGAGGTTTAGAATGACTGAAATAGAGGTGGAACCATAAAATTAATAAAAATTACATCCAGGCACTGTTGCCTAAGAGATCTGAAGTTTTTGCTGGAAGGTGTCTGTGTTGAATACATTTTTCCTATCTTGCTTTCCAGCCAGCTCCCTGGTGAGTTAACAATATTTGTTTATTTAAAGCCATGTAATGAGCATTACAACCTTCAGGCTAAAGTACAGTTTCATTTTTTATTTTGAAATTTTGAAATAAAAAATATAAATTATTATGTAATTTGTAAGTACAGGTTGAAGTACTAAGCAATAGCACCTCTTTTGCAGTAATGATTAAGAACCCTGTCAAAATCTCTCTTCTGTGATCAAACCATGTTTAATAAGCACGAAAGAAGAGTAACATATCCAAAGAGAAGTCTTCCTAAGCACAGGTCCTGTCTGCAGCTGTGGCCAGTAACAGGAGGAGTACAGCACTAGAATAGGCAAACATGCTCGCTTTTTGGGGACTTCTCAGGTTATGCTCCTCCTCATTTTGTGTCTTGTGGTTGCAGTTTGTTATGAAAATCTGTTGCTCTCTCTGTCTCTCAAGTTCTGTAGTGGTTGTGAGGGGACGCAGATGTATGCACATTGTCAAGGCCAAAGGATGTGACTGGAAAGAAGAGTCCCAAGGTGACAAGACTTGTTTCATGTAAAGAGTATATCTTTTGCAGTGTATGATGATCAAGGGTGATCCAGACATAAGGGAGATTTCTTGCAGTAGTACAGCTTCAGGTCCTTTGTGTGCACGTGTGCAGCTTTGCAGTCTGTCTCCTGCAATCCATCCCTGGCATCCCTTCACTATCCCCTCCCACCACCCCTGTGCCTCCACAGATGTCCGTGCTGCTGTGTAATGATGGTTCAAGGATAAATCCGGGCGGATCCGAGTCCTTTTTGGGCCAGGCTGGCAGTAATCCAAATAGCCAGTTCACTGCCGCCTGGGCAGGAGCCGTGCTGACATGCTGAAGCAGAAGCCAGCTGCTCAAGGCATGGGGAGGGCAGGTTTGCTGATGTTCAGCAGCAGTGGTAACACAGCTAGCTTCAAGCAAAGGACAGGCTAGCCTAGGTACTAAGGAACGTGGGCCTTGGAAGTGTTTGCTTTTCAAAGCCCAGAGATGCCTTACTCTCATCAGAAATTTGGTAGAAGGAAAGAATGAAATGTAACAAAGCAAGGATTGCAACTTTGAGACACTAAATGAAGGAAGGAAGGAGGAATCTTTGGTCTTTGATCCCACTAGCAGAGTCACCATTTCCTTGGGAAATGCTTCTACCACCCCTATAAGCTTTCAGACTGTGGTTGAGAGTCCTTTTTGCTTTAGACTAAGGAAAAGCCTCTACAAAGAAAAGTGCATAGTAATATTTTTAATTTTTTCCTTTTTTGCTCTTTTTTTTCAATATAAAATGTACTTAATGAATATCATGGGGGTCCTTATGGAGCACAGGACTGAACGTGTGCAATGCTATTTAAAAGGTATTTTTTAAGCCCGAGAATCTCTTTTAATTGTGATAGTGTCTTTGAAAGAGACTGTACTTCTTCACGAAGAGATAGTAAAGAGGAAACTTAGGGCATGGAATCAGGGTTTTATTTCTTCTGTGATGGTGAGGGATAATTTATTACAGTGGCATAAGACCATGGTCTCTCAAGACACTGGTTAATTCATAAGCATAGTGGTATTTGAAAGTATAAAGTTGTCAGCTGGTCCTCAAAAGCTTTTGGCCTCCCCTGAGAGTAGGACTGGAAAAGGTTGGTATATCACCATTGGAGAAAGGTTATGAGGACAGAAAAAACTTGCCTAAGCTCACTTTTTTTTTCTACAAACGTAAATATCCTTGAGGACTGCTTGCAGAACAATGCAAAACATGTTGGGATTAAGCTGAACCTGGAGAAAGCTAACAGGATGCAGATGGTGTGAAAATTAAGTCTGACAGAATAATGATCTGTGTCTCTGATGAAAAATGAGTAAATGAAACATCAGTCAATCTACAGAATTGTCTTGTCAGCAGGTCTGGCTCCACTGAGTGGCTTTTTTTTGTGGTGTTGTGCCGTCTGAGCAGCAGGAGGGAAAGTTACCTGCCACTTCTGGACACTTTAAGACCAAACCAAATGGAATTAGAACAAAAGTGTAAATCCCATAGACTTGTCCCTAACCACAGAATTGTCTGCACTCCCTCTTCTATAAAGCATTGGAGACCAGAACCGAGTGGGAAGACTGGGGTTTGGATTATTGTCCTGAAAGTTTGTTTTGAAAGCCCTTCAGACAATCTCTACTTCTCGTAAAAACACTGGTTAACTTCTCTTGTTGCCACCAGTCTGGTCCAGCCTTCTTCCAGAGGCAGCTGAGTCAGTGCATGAGAAGAGGAATGTGTTTGACAGTGTGTTTAGGTAACTTTGCCACAGGTGCCCAAAGACTGGTCTTGTAACAGACTGAAGGGGAGGGAATATCTGTGGAAAGTCTCAGAGACCATGAGTAGTCAGAAAGCCCTGAAGAGGTTGTCAGGAGACATAGGTGGGAGACAGTCGTTGGTATGGGACAGGATTATTGAATGGGGGGGGGAAGACCATGGTTGGAGTAGATGAGGAGAAAGTAGTTCATGCAGAGGGAGCCCAGGGCTGCTGAGAATGGCTCAGCCTGTTTGGAACTTCCGAGAGCTGGCAAAGTAATTCAAAGGTTCCCATTGCTCCCGCTCTCCCCACTTTCTTCAGGCAAGTCTTTTCAGTATGCTGCACCCCTATCCTTGTCCCTTCTCTGTTTCCACTTCACTGAAGTGTTTTTCAAAATGGGGAGGCAAGCACAGATTGGCTTGTGGGCATACAGAGAGAAGAGCTGGTGTACCAGTCCTGATCTGAGGTTCCATGGAGGCTGGGGAATGGGATGGACACTGTTGGTGTTGTGAGGCTGTACCACAGTTGAGTTACTACATTGCAATGAGTGAAAAAGGCAGTGAAAAAGGACTTAGCTCTGTTTTTTTCATTAGGAAAACAGTCAGCGCTCCTTGTTCCATATCTCCAGTCTTCTCTCCCTCTCTCTCTCTTTTCCTCACATTTCCGAAGAAAAACGTGTGCGCGCTGGCTGTAACAACCATGAGAAACTTCTGTGGGCATGAGGTAAAACGTCAGGTGCGCAGAAGTTTAACAGCAAATCTCATGTTAATTTATGAAGGTCAGGCTTTCCGCTGCTGTCAGAGGTGATTTAGATTTAAGTCTGTTGAAATTCCCTGATTTACCAGGAGAAGCTCGAAGGAAGAGGTGGAGTTGTCCAAAAGAAAGAGGTTGACCTGGTGAAGGAAATACAAGAGAATGTGTTCGCCTTTGATCTGGCATAAATCTATGCTGCTGCCACAAGAAACAACCCCACCTCAAACAAAAAATGCCAAAGACAGGGAGGAGGGAGGAGAATTATTTAGAGTAATGAATACCAGGATGTAAATTTGAGGGGAAATGGTGCTGACTATCATGAAAACCTTGGACAGCAGTATCTGTTGGGCTGTGGAACAGCCATGGATTTTGCCCAGAAAGCCAACCGTGTCCTGGGCTGCATCCAAAGCAGCATGGCCAGCAGGGCAAGAGAGGTGATTCTCCCCTCTATCTGCTCTGGGGAGACCCACCTGGAGTGCTGGACACTCCCAAGACTCCCAAGAGGGACATGGACCTGTTGTAGAGAGTTCAGAGAAGGCCACAAAGATGCTCAGATGGCTGGAGATCCCCTCGTGTGAAGACAGGCTGAGAGAGCTGGGGTTGCTCAGCCTGGAGAAAGGAAGGTTCCAGGGACACCTTAAAGCACCTGAAGGGGGCCAACAGGAAAGCTGGAGAGGGGCTTGCACGAGGGCACGTAGGGATAGGATAAGGAGCAGTGGTTTTAAACAGAAAGAGCATGGGTTTAGATTAGACATAAGAAGTTTTTGACTGTGAGGGTGATGAGGCACTGGCACAGGTTGCCAAGAGAAGTTGTGGATACCCCATTCCTGGAAGTGTTCAAGGCCAGATTGGATGGGGCTCTGAGCAACCTGGTTTAGGGGAAGGTGTCCCTGCCCATAGCAAGAGGTTTGCCGTGATTAGATGGTTCGCCATGGTTAGATTATCTTTAAGATTCCCTTCAGACCAAACAGTTCTGTGATCCTATGATTCTATGACCTGATTATGGAAGAATTCATATAAAAGCTGCTGCTATTTTCTGGTTTTGCTGCAATTTATGGCAAAAGTTAGAATTTTTTTAATTAGGTTGATTCACTAAAAGTATAACAAATTATATTTCATTTATCTGGAAGCTGATTTCTCTGGTATTGTCAAAATAATCTTTCTTTTCTTTGTCAAACTTTGTTCTAATTCTGTGTTCATTCTTGGGGCTCCCTGCAGTGTACTTTAAATGGGAAGGTGTGGGTCCTGGAAGAATTTGCACAGCACAGGAAGGAAATATAATCAGGGTAGGACTTAATTTAACTTCCCAGGGGTTTTTGATCCCACCTTAACCTCTGCACTATCAAGTAAAACAGAATACATTGTGTGCTTAGCAGTGAAAACAGATAAGGGCTCCTTGGTCAAAATCAACTGAGCAGCAGCACTGATCGACCGTCTCAGCATGTTTCTCTTTGTAATCCTGAAATCTTCCAGTTACTGAGATGCTTCCAGGATCCAGCACACAGTCACGTATAGGACTGAACCTCCAAAAAGGCAGTGGAAAATCAGGGCCAAGTCAAATTTTCCTACATTTAAAATTGGTTTTGAACAAAGAACATCAAGCCCCTTGAGGATGATGAGCTTAAACACAGCAAAGGTTACTGAATTTGGGAAATGCCCACACTTGCTGGTTCGTGGTATCCCTGGATGGTGGAAACTCATGTCTCGCCTCAATGCCTGGTCTTTACTCATCTGCATCTGTAAATTTATTTGTGGGTGAAGGCAGTCTGGTCTTACCCTCGCCCTCCTGCACATTAGCAAGAAGGGAGCTCTCGGTGCTGAGGGTAAGCCAGAGTCAGACCCCGTATTACAGATCTACTTGGCTCTTACCCAGTCCTTGGCTCCAGCAGCTCAATCCTTACACAGACAGACCTTCTCAGGAGTCCTCCTAAACACTATTGAAATGCCACTGCTGAAAAGGACACTGGGAAATTTGGGGTTGTCAAGTTTTAAAATACAAGGAGAATGTAATCCCTGAATTGTGCTATGACTTGGCAGTTCTCTGGTTCAACCAGAGAATCCAGTCCTGAGAATACAGCAGGGAAAAGCAGCTCATGACAAGCCAAGAGCAACATGGGTCTGCTGGCCTCCTCCCTTAATCCTAGAGTATGGATAGCAGAGATCCACTGGGGACCTGATTCCAACCCTCCGCATTTTCGCATTGCTGCATGATGACCAATAAGAATAGGTACTGAGCTGGTCTTTCTCCATCAACTTCCCCCTGGAGAAGAAGAGAGGATATTTATTCTTTAAGCTGATTCCTGACTAGCAGAACCAATAAATCCAAGATTCCTCCTGGTTTCTGTCCAGTGTCCCCTAACATTTCATATCTGTGAAACCTTATGTTCCTTTCTACATCCCCTTCATCCTTTTTTCATAGCCACCTGCACTTCACCATAGCCACCCACACCAGCTTGTGTTCCTCCCCTTCCCTCACCTCTTCCTTAGGGAGCAGCGAGCACAGCTTTCAGTGCTCTGCTTGCTGTCCCCTCTGATTGCCTATCTGTGCCTTTTTGATCCTGCCCCATAACCATTCTGGTTTTTCATTTGGTTTCCTCTACAGTCACCTTTTTTTCCTCCTTTTCTCTGCCTTCTGCTTAGTCCTGCAGCCCAGGAAAGCTCTAAGGCTTTGCTAGGGCTGGGCTAGTGAGGGCTTAGTAGGTACCGTAGTAGGTACTAGATGGGAAGCAGCACATGTTGTGTGCAGCTGCAAACTGTGGTTTTGGGCAGTTGTCAGAATAATTGTCAGAGTAAGGTCTGTATTCCCCTCTCCAGAGTGGTGAGGACATGAACTCCTTTATCTTTTCTCTTTATCTCAACAGTAATTTTCATAAAAGGCTGTGGGAACAAACGTCTTTGAGACCTTTGCCTTTCTGATAGATTTGTTGAAATGAGCCAGCAGGTAAGAGAGGACACAGTATAATTGCCCTTTTCCTGCGGAAAAAAAAAAACAACCTGCTAAAAATAATGGTGGGTGTTAATAATTTGGCAGATAGGAGATGCATCCAAAAGCTTTGCTTTAGGCTGTGGTCTGGACCTTCCTGCAGTGGCAGGGGTTGGACTATGCCAAAGTATGGGGAGGGCTCCAGTTTGCATTCGTATGTGCTCACTTAAATCTCTCTGTTCCTGATCTTTGGCAGTTTCCTACGGCTTAGCAGCATCCTGTCCCGTGGGATCATGGAGATTTCCCAGTGTGGGATTAGGGGGTTTGTGTGGATAATGAATCTTTCATTATTGTACCTTGGAGCCTGCATCTTTTGGCTTCCACACTGAATTTTGGGTTTCCTACCTAAGATGTATGGCAACAATGTGAAGGACATTTATAGTAGTAATGAAATTATTCATGTTGCGGATCATTTGACATTAAATCTCTTACTGTACTTAAAGTATAGATATATTGCATTTTAAATCTCTGTAGAGATTTCATTAATAGTTGATTGTGCTTGGTTTCTGTTATTTTTTTCATTATTACCTCAGGGTACTGGTCAGCATCCTACAATTTACAAAGAAAATTACCTAAAACAATGAAAATTTCTTGGCTTTTATTATAAAAAAATCTGAAAAAAAAAAAGCTGATGAATCATCACAGAAATTTTGTCCGATCTGATGATTAATTGTACTGTATTTAGACAAATCGGTGCATGCTAGCACATACTTTCTCTCCAAAGTCTGTAACCCACAGGCATTTGTAATCTCAAGCTCCCTAAAACAGCCAAGCAATTTCAAAGTTTATTTTGTTGTTCTGAAGCCTTTTGTCCTGTTCTGGCAGAGACCAGAACCAAAAAAAGTCAGCAGTGGGGGTGCAGCTGGTGGAAATGTCCCTAAAGGCTCATATTGCTCAACGTGTCAATTTTGTATATGAGTTTTGAAAGTGAAAATAAATAAAACCAAATGTAGGCCTTTACTGTAACCACATTTTATTTCATCTCTAGCACAGACTGGCCTTAAATCCAGAGTGGCTCCTCCAGCCTGTTCCTCTGGCACTGCAGTGAGCGTTTTCTGTGGTTAGTACGCAACAAAAGCCAATCCATCAGCTGATCCCTCCCTCGCGTGTGTCCCTTCTGCAGCCTTGGGCAGCCAGAATGCCTACAGTCGGCTGGGCTTGGGGCATAATTCAGCCCGACTGCAAAGAGCACAGAGCGGCGTGCAGCGGCACTCAGCATCCTTCCACCGTGACAGGCCAACTTGGCTTTTCATTTCCTGAGTGTGAAAATAATTTGGACACGTGGATTTCAGTGTTACTCTGAGACAGCCTTGCTCCAGGTTTTCCGAGAGCATCATGCCTTTGTGCAAGGAATGGCTGCGATCACTGCAGAAGGTCGGCTTGTGCCATGCCTGTCAGAGCCGTTTTCTGTCCAACCTTGTAACTCACTGTAGGTTTCTGGCTGCTGTCTCACAACTTTTTCATGGCTGTCCAATGGCAGCCTGGTGCAGGCTGGGATGCTGGCAAAGATCTGACTCATCTCTTTTGTTTGTTGCTTTTTTAAGCAATGATTTCCCATGGACTTCCTATGTCATCTAAGGGAAGTCCAGGCCTAATTAAGTTAAAACGCTCAAGGACTTTTATGTGAGTAGAATTTCATCACCTTCAGGTTGTAAGTGGAGACACTTAACCTTTATTAATATTCCAAGAATGAGCCATTCCTATCCAGATAAAACCACTTACTCACGATGCCTGCTTGTCTGATGAAAGTATTAGGAATATGTGCATTTTCTTAAAAAAAGAGTACTTTTTTTGTCTCCTCACTTGTGGAGCAAGTTCCCCTCATAGCATCCAGACTAGAAGTTAATAAGTGCAAAGAAAATTAAACGAAGCCTGAGTTTTGTTACCTTTAGTCTAGCAATTCACTGAACTGGTATGGCAGCACACACACAAGGAGCCAGACTCCTTGGAAGGACCCTTCCTTGGCTGGATGAGAAGTAGCTGGAGAATTAGGGACCTTAGGTACCATTTTAATCTGCTTCCCTCCATCAGTTCCTCTTCTCAGGAAGAAGTAATTATATAAGGCAAAGCCTGGTAGCCCATTAAAGAAGACACTTCTTTTCTGAGATCCAGTAAACAAGGCTGATGGACTGATCTCTGTGCAGAAAGCGTGTGGAACTTGCAGTTGAGGTTTTTTGTGTTCTTCCTGCTATACAAACCCTGAGCAAGCCTGACCATTGCAGTGTCAGTAAATATTGGATAACGCTGTGCAAATACATTCCTCCCTTACTGAGCAAGTATCTTATTCTTCAGAGAGAAGTCCTTTTGGAGGAGTGAGCGAGGAGAAGAAGGATGAAGCTGCAATAGTTGAGTGGGAGGGGCTGTGTTTTTCAACTCCTGTCAACTTAGGAGCTTTTGAGGTCTTTCTGATGGTGTCTCTTTTCCTCCACAGATCATAAATATACAATCGTTTTCTATCTCAGCCAGTAAGGGAAGTTCATGCGAATCAAAGAGTGATGTCCTTTTGCTTCATGCTAGTATACATATCAGTGACCCAGTGCCATCATTTGTTCTTCTCTTTTCTGGCTTTTGACCAGTGTGATGTGAATACTGGTGGGTACAATCGCTGACTGTTACTCATATATGATAAGTGTAAAGAGGCCAATAATTGTATAGATGTAAACAGGTAACTGAAGTCATAGGAATGCTGCCCAAACCCACAGCACAGGACAAGACTGGAAGAAGAGCACAGCAGTGGCCAAAGAGGTTTTACATGGAGCTTAATGAAGCAAAGGCTTTGATTACAGTGGATTTCTGTTTGATTTCATGTCAGAGGCGGCAGTGGGGCAAGACTACACCAGGAGGGTTGCAAACATAGCCACAAGACCATTGGTAATTGCCAAGGAAAAGCCATTAGGAGAGGGAGAGAGACTTTTGGGTAGGAGGGAAGTGAGGAGAGATTTAGAGCTGTGAGGAAAGATTGCATAATGTTTTTCACTCCCCTCTGTGCTTTGGGGAATGAACATTCTCTGTAAACAAACAATAGCACTTTAGAGATAGCACTGCTGGCTCCCCTGTTTTTTCTAATGGGAAATAGCTCACAAGTCAGCACTGCTAACCAGGACTGTCAGAAAAGGGAACAGTACTTAACCTTTTTAAAGAAGTAACTGCTTATTAAATGAAAAGACTAAAGGATATTTCTGTTTTCTGATATCTGAGACATGTTAAAACTAATTCCTTCCCAAATGTCTAAAGGAATCATAGAATCATGGAATGGTTTGGGTTAGAAAGATCCTTAAAGATTATCTAGTTCCAACCCCCCTGCCATGGGCAGGGACACCTCCCACTAGCTCAGATTGCTCAAAGCCCCATGCAGCCTGGACTTGAACACTTCTAGGGATGGTAAGTCCTCAGACTCTCTGGGCAACACTCTGTTGTAGTGCGTCACCATCCTCACAGTAAAGAATTTCTTCCTAATGTCTAATCTAAACCTGTCCTCCTTCAGTTTGAAAGAGCCATTATCCCTTGTCCTATCACTACATGTCCTTGTAAAAAATATAAATGTTATTCCAAAAAGCCATCACCAGTATCTAGTACCACTTCCTCTGGGCATCAAATATGCCATGTTTCCCTTGCCTCTGACCTTTTTCTAAAATGAGCCTTGAAGTTAAGGGATTGTCTTCCTTGTGGGACTTTCGGAATGGCCAAGATCTAACCAGTACTGGGGACCAGAGCAGGATTCTGCTTATGGCTCACATGGTACACTGTGTAGCTTTAGAAGTCCTGGGGTACTGCCATGAACTCAGTCAGGATAAAACCAGAAAAGAAAAGATAATGTCACTGGCTTAGGGATGAAAGAAGGTCTTGTTATAGTGTGGGTGAACATACTCAAGCCCTTTGATGGATTCTGCAGTGACCTGCAGTTTGCTGGATCCTGCAGTCCGGTTCGGGCAGCTTGACTGGATTTGCTGACATCCAGACAGAAATACTGCCTCAGTGACAAATTAGGAAGCTCCCTGAAGTTTCCTGGGTTCTTACAGACGTGCTCAGTGGCACAATAAAATCTAGTCTGACTTCCACCTTAACTAAAGGCAGCTGTAGTGAAACCTGTGACGTTAATGGACTGAATATGAGACTGCAGCTCTGAAACCCTAATGAATGCAGATTGAAACACTCCCCACTTTTAATTACCCCCATGAAGCTAACAGCTCTCTGAAGGTTACTATTTAACCAGAAATAATGGTACAGCATCTACATTCTGGATTGAAATTGCTGAGGCAATTAATTTTTACTAAGGTCTAGTTCTGGTGTTTTTGTCCCCATGCATGACTGAACCCATGTAGACTGGCAGCTTCCCAGACACAGGTGAGTTTTCTGGTCTGGAAAAACATTGTGCCTCTGCCTCACACAATGCCCATGTTACGTGACTTGATCAAAATTACTTACATTTTTAGCTTTACACTTTAATTGAATCCTTGTTATTGAGTCCTAAGGAGTTTAAAGGAGAACTGCCTCATTTCTTTTTGTTTGTCTGAAGCAATTTATCAACTGTTATCCCAAGGGAGTTGGAGCAGACATGATGATAAAGGCAGAATAAAGATGATAAAGGTTGCTGAGGTTTCATTTCTCCTTCAGAATGCTTAGGCTGCATCTTTTCCACAGAAAAATCAAGTTAATTCATTTCGTTGCCACTTGGATGTTTCTTATTTACTACTGGTCCATCTAGGCCAACCTGTTCCTCTTAGTATTCAGAGCTCTACCTTGCTGTTCTCAAAGGCACAAATAAGCTTTTGCTCCTATTACCTCTCCTATAATCATGGAATCGTAGAATGGTTTGGGTTGGAAATGATGAGAGATCGTGTAGTCCACCCCCTTGCCACGGACAGGAACACCTTCCACTGGACCACCTTGCTCGAGGCCATCCAATCTGGCCTTGAATATCTCCAGGGAAGGTGCATCCACAGTTTCTTTGGGCAACATGTTCAAGTGCCTCACCACCCTCATAGTAAAGAGTTTGTGTGTTTGAGAGAAACCTGGCTGCTACTCTTCCCTGTTCACTCATCAGCAAAGCTTTTGCTGAGTTCAGTTTGTCTGTTCCTTCTGCCTGTCTTGCAGAAGGGATTTTTGAACAGATAAACCCTCAGTTTTGGGCATGTTATTTTAACTAATTGGCCAGCTCATCTCTGTGGGTACATTATTGTCAGGAGGGAGACCACAGCTCTCCTGGGGATCTTACAAAATGAGGACATATCTGTGACCCCTGACTCTAGAGTCCGATGTGTCTGTTTCTCTTTGCATCTCAAAAACACCATGAATTCTCTCAACTGTCTGTCAGAGTTGGTCATTGCACACTCCATCTGCAAAGGGACTTCCAGCTCACTACTACCAGGATCCCCTTCTGAATGCTTGAGCACCTAATGGGAGGCCACAAAGCCTCAACCAGGTTCAGGAACTTGCTTCAGCTGGGTGCCTAAAGGCATTGGAAATTTTGGTGTTTTGTTGAAACTGGGCCCTTGGTGCTCGGATTCAGCATTAGTGAAATACAAGGCTTGCTTAGATATGCGCCCACTTCCTGATGTGATTGTGTCACTGAGAGAGGTCACTTTCCCCACATGGATCACCATTTCTGCTCTTCCTGATGATTTCCCTTGCAAAGCCGGTAGTGCCATTAGGGTGTTAGTCTAAAATAAGCCATCTGATTTTGCCTGAAGTAAAGTAAGAAGCAATTAGCATCAAAAACATAATATTAAGGAAGGGAACACAAATTCTGAGAGGGCTGTCTCTCCATGCTTAGTTCTCAGTCACCAGCTAGGCTATCCAAGCCAAGCCAATCCAATGGCAGCTGTGGGAGTCCTACTCCCAAGGAGCATAGTGAGAGTAGTCACCAGATTCTGGAAGACCCAAGCTGAACTCCTTCTACTGGCAAATCCCTGAGCAGGGATTGGAGACCAGCACGCTGCCCTCCTGATTCAAGGGCCAGAGTCAGGGGGCAGTGGGTAGCTGCCCTTTCCACTTTTATATGAAATAACTCTCAGTTCCATCAAGCTGCAGGACCCGCAGTGGGTAGACAGCTGGGTTTCGACTTCTGCTGTGAGCACAAGATGTCTTTCAAAGGTTAAATAGCTGGTGGACTCCCTTCAGTACTGAAGAGATGTGAAGGTATGAGGCACACGGCTAGACGCTTAACAGGTGTCTTCATTACGTATGGAAAATGTTACCTTCAAACAATAGCATTCTTTCTAAAAGCACATCACAACCTGAAATATATGCAGTTACTAATATATGTTACTAATTTGCACTTTTAATTCCCAGTTAGTGACTACTCTCTAAACATAGATGGCAGCAGTACAGTACTCCCTTTTTATGAAGATTGACATCTGTGAATACTGTCTTTGAGGCAAGCCATGTGTATGTGATTAGTTCATTGGTTATTGGCACAGTGTTAAAGAATTACACTGAATAAATGAACCGTTATTTTCCTTTTTTGCCTTCCTGATCTGTCTGTGTGACTTGATCAGTGTTGGAGTCAGCACTTTTATTTTTCTTCTTTTCGAAGTAAAGGGCATTTTCGTTAGGAATCCCACAGTTGACTGTGGGAAGATATCTGTCCCCCAGAAGAGTCATGTGAGATAAGCCCTTGCCAGAGTGAGTAGCCCAATTATGTTTGATTATCCATCACTCATATGGCCTTACAATGGAGGTTGTTTTCAAGCTTCTTCTCCCTAATATTTCACATTAGAAGCCCAAACCATGACCGGATCTGAACTTTCTGGGGCTGAGCAATAGTTGAGAGATGTAAGCAACAAAAATGCATCTCTCCGTTTTTCCGACTGTTACTAATCGCTGGCACAACTCCTGCCTTTGTGAGCAGATAACAAGGCAAGAAAAATGGAGTCCTCGAGTTAGGAGGACTTAGTAGGAGTTAGTTAACTAGGAGTTAGTCCTTGATTTGCACTGATTAGACACCACTGTGAGCAATGTAAGCGATTTTCTCTGACACAGGTATAGAGGACAGGTTGCTTCTTTTGGGGTTAGTGCAGCCTAAAAGGAACTTCAGCAAAATCTTGGTGTATCACAGCAGAGATCAGTCAATGTAAATAATACTGTCCTGGATATTGAAAGAGTCCCTGCTACAGATACTATTTTTGATAACAACAGCAGAGAGGTGAAAAAGAAGCCACAAATCTAAAACATATTTCAGAAATGAACTCTTCCAGCTCTTAATTTTATTTAAAAAGAAGGCACTTTTGTTTAAACCCTGAAGACCTTTGCATTGAGAAGTGATTAACCTCAGTGCAATCAGCTATGTTATTGTCCCTGTAAACACTTCACACTGAAGTTACGTCCAAACATTTAATTTTCTGTTTCACTTCTCATAATTTTTCATGATTTTCATTCGGTGAATGTCAAAAAGTAGGATCAGATATTCATGGGAAAAAAAAGAAACACCGTTACAAGGACAGGCTTGGCTTGATCAAAGCAAATGCCATGGCAAATATTGATCCAGTCAGATCAGAGTTCTGTGGGCTAGAGAGGTGACCCAAAATATCTAGATGTGGAGTAGCCATCCCCATCACTGACACTGGTAGCTGGGTGAGAAGGATCATGCTTTCGCTGTTTGGATGACCAGGAGCTATAAGCTCCTCAGGAAAGAATGTGTAACAAGGCTTATGGTGAAACCATCAGCCTCCACTGCATTTATCAAAATGCTTTAACTAGAAAACTCTTCTGCACTAAGGCAGAGTTTGCTCCCTGAAGCAAAGATGTTTCACAGGTGTTAAATGTGCAACACTGGTGGCTGCTGAGTGAAGTTGCCATTAAGGATGTTGAGCCTTTTGGTTTGAAAATGAGAATTTACCTTGCTGTTAGCAGTCCCTTGAGGTCTCATTTTTGTATCAGTGAATTGCCTGGTTTTGTACTCAGCAGCTCACGTCCCTCCATTTTGCAGTTCACCTGTTTTCTTTTATCTTGGAGTTACTGGTTTTATTACAAGGCTTATTTTTCTTCTCTTTCTTTCCTTTTCTTTTCCTCTCTTAGGGGATTGTTTATCACCATCCATGACAAAGGCCATATTGCAACAATGCTAAACTCTTGGCCTGAAGAAAATATTAAGGTATGTGGCATGTCTTCTGTGGACTGGGAAATTACAGGGAGTTTGGTGCAAAATGGGATATTTAGTGGAACTGCTTGGCATCATTTACAGAACTTGCTGCTTAAAAGGACAAGCAAAGAATGTTTCCCTTCCTCAGAGAATTTTCAGGCTGAACTTCAGTTTCAGCTTCAATTTTCAGTCAAGTTGGGACTTCAGAGACTCTGTCATGATATGTATGTATGCAGTCAAGAACAACTTTTTCAGAGGTAGCAGGATCTTGGTCAATAAAAAAAAAAAGTGCACGATAATAAATTTGTACAGAATAGGGGCCCTAGTGAAAAAGTAAGATACGTGTATTGAAAAACTGTGTGGCTAACTTGCACCAAAGCTCTTTAAGATATCTCTGTAACCAGCGTGCTTGTAGGACTCCTTCCCACATCCAGTGAGTCATGCAGCATCTAGAACACTGGCAATTCTGCAAATCGTGTTTGATACCCAGCAGCTGAAAATATTACTGACGCCCCACCCAAAAAGTGTTCTTGTGAAGTGTTTTTCACTAGAGCTCGGGGCTGGGCAAGTCCCTGGCGTGAAATAAAGTCAACACTTAAGACAGGTCTTGCCAGTCTCCTCACCTTATTCTATCAGTTTGAAAGTACATGTTCCTGGGGATTTCCATGGCTATTGACAGAGTTTTGGTCCCCTATCAGTCATCTGCTTCGTCCAGGAACAAAGGTTTGGCAGCTGAGAAAATCTTGCAAGCATTTTCCATTTCTAAGGGGAAAAAAAAAAAGAAAATTTAACATGTTTTCAGAAAAAGTGATCACATTCATATAAACTTTTGTTTGGAACCGTGGAGAAGAGAGGCAGGCTAGGTATTTTGTCCTTGCTCTGTCCAACAAACTCAGTATTTCCATTTGTTTCCTACTCGGGACTGTGAGCAGAACTCATTATGGCTAATAGATATGTTTTTGCAGATGGGAAAACTGGCACAGAAAGATTGGAGACTGTTGTTGAAACAGCCCCTCTGGCACCCTAAACAGACCATAGGAAAGGCAATGGTCCATGAAAGAGATTCAGACTATCTACTTTCCAGGTTTGCCAGACTACAAAGGCAGCTCATTTAGCAGTACCGCTGTTATGGACCAGAGGGTTCCCTGTGTCTTTGTGCACAGACTCCTTCATGCCTGAACTGGTAGGCACTTGAACACTCAAGATTTTGAGATAAGTAGGGAGGCACCTGGACTGCACCTAAGTCCCTGGAGGGACTGGGTTTTTTTTCAAAAGGCTGAACACCCTCACCATTGAACACCCACCCACTAAAGACAGTGCAGAAATACCTGGAGATGCTGCCCACATTTTGCTCATTAGATTTGGCTCATTAGAGCTTCATGGCAACAGTGTTTACTGTAGAAATGGGAAATCTGGGCCAAACCCTGTATCCTCTGCCTGGAAGGGCTGGAAGGGTGCTGGTGCTCTGCTAAGCTTAGCAAAGCCTCAGCCGAGCTCTAATGAGCCGCACCTTCAACCCTCCTGTCACAGCTGGGCTGCCCTGAAAGAATCACAGTACCAGAAGCAGAACAAGTAAGAAGAAACCAATTCTGGTCATACTTATGTGGGAATGGGGGGGTTTTGTGCCTCTTCCAGGATGGCTAATGAATCCTGACATGAAGAAATATTGCATAAAATGCTGGCCATCTTCAGCAGTGCCTTCCCTTGCCAATTTTCTCTCTGGTTCCTTAGCCTTGTACTCTTCTTCACAATGGCCCAGCTAAAGCAAAAGGAATGCAAAGAATCATACAGGATGGGTGTCATCCTGGCAGCTATGAATTCAAGCCACCTCAAAGTGAAGATGGTGTAGAAACATGTATTTTATTCCAAGACAAGCATGCTGCCGTGCAAGCTACTGCACTGGCCTTCCATCCTGCCTTCCCTCCCTTCATTCCTCCCTCCTTCTGTAGGATGCCTGCCCTAGTAGTGCACTCAGGATCTTGAATCCCCATGAGGATTACTGCTGTACAGGGCTGTTCAAAATCCTTCCCATGGAGTGCTTTCTGTCGGTTCACTCAACACAGAGAGTATCAGTCATCCTGTAAAGGCTGACGTCGTGCAATCAGTGCAGAGAGCTGGGAATGCCAACAGCAGCACTTGCCTCTCTGCATTGCCTTGGCAGCTTGGAGATCAGCTTGGATCACTCTGCTGGGCCACATGCCTCCTGCTAAGGCAATGCAAACCTGGACTGGTTAACTGGATGCGGCCTATGGTCCAGAGTCATCTCAGTTAATATCAGCTGCCTGGGGACTTAGTGCCTAGTCTCACATTGTAAGTACTTCTGCAGTGCCCGTGAAGAGGGAACTGAGCTTTTCAAAGAGAAATAACCCATTCATCTGTTCCCAAAACAGCTGCTGGGGAGAGGAGATGCACTCTGGAGGTTTCTGTCTCTCCCCATCAGATGTCAATTAAGTTTAGAAAACATTTAGATGGCTGGTGTAAACTGCACACCTAACCTTTGTACAATGACTTCACTGGAGTCATCGAGAAAATTTGTATCACAGATGGAAGTAGAAAACAGGTTTCTAACTGTTAAACCAGTAACCTCCTACCTTCAGGTAGATGGGTCTGCCCTGCTCAGCCAGAGATTAATGTCCTGTTTGTTGAGTTCTGATCATATGAACATGAGTTAATAAAAACATTAATGTGCTTGTGTATCAGGTGCTCACAGAAACTGTGCTCTTTTTTGGGGTGTTTTTCAAATCCAAAGAGCAACAAATAAATGTGAATCCAGTTTCCCCTCTGTTACAAATAGCAATGCATGTCTCCCATGCTGTATTTTCTGTTCTGTTTCATTTTTCAGTGTTGCCTTGAAGACCTTTGGTAACTATAGAGTGCTGCAGCACATCTCAGGCTGAAGAATTTTTCCCTCTCTGATGGATATCTGAGCGCCATTGAGAGGTTTTTAGGTTTGCCCGAGAACATTTATTTGTTTGGATGAAAGGGAATCAATGCTCCAGAGAAGTATTTTGATTCATTAGAACTTAATTTTGTTTTAATATTCTCTGCATAGTTTGAATATTAACTCCATTTATTTTCAAGATAAACCTGTAGCAGTGAATATGCTCGCTGCTTTCCCTGTTCCCATTACTGCCTTTCAGTCCCAGTTGCATCCTCTGGGTGTGGTAAAGAAGTGAACGCACACCCAAAACCAGATGGAGCCCACCCAAAAATAGACTTTCTCATTGCTAGCACTTCACGTTGACTCAGAAGGAAAAGCAAATAGGAGAATGTTCAAATACGTGTATAGTTTATGTTGAATAAGAAAGGACACTGAAATATGTTTCTTCCACACGTGCAGTTCTTAAGCACACTTTTTTCTTCTAGAAAAAGAGATGAAAAAAATCAAGGCCAGATCTCATTTGTGGTACTTGTTGTAGTACAGCTGGGGATGCACAAACAGCCGTGCTGCTTGGGCTCTGCTACAGGGAATTGAAGGGTTGTCCAGCAGAGCTGCTGTTGTCCCACGCTGTGAGCTGCTACCTGTCAACCACACTTTCTCTACCCCCAGAATGAGCAGCCCCCTGTTGCTAACAGCTGATTAACATGGTGTCATGGAGAAGGAGCAAATATCCATTGCACTTGGCAGTGCATCTGCAAAGTGGCATCAGTGTGGAAACAGTGGAGCTGGGTTTGCGTCTAGAGCCTTGGCAACCCCATACAACAGTCTCTTTTGATTCTCCTAGGCTATCGTGGTGACAGATGGAGAGAGGATTCTTGGTTTAGGAGACCTCGGAAGTTATGGCATGGGTATCCCAGTTGGAAAGCTGGCTTTGTACACAGCTTGTGGTGGAGTTCACCCACAACAATGTCTCCCTGTCCTGCTGGATGTTGGCACAGACAACGAGGTAAGACAATTTTTCATAAATCTGACATGGGGGGGGAAAAGAATCAAGATTTGTGTTTAACTGAGGCCAGTTCCTTAAATGTGGAGACAAAGCTGGAGACATCCAAGATGAGATGATGGCTAGACCAGCACTGCAGGAAAGTGGGAAGGCTTAATTCCTGTCTGATGCATGAGAACCTTTTGTTCTTATGGGGAACTGAAATAAACACTAAATAGACTCATAGTCCCCTGGTGAGAAGATTTAGAGTGTTACCAGTTGGAGCTGAATGCTCAGCTCCACCTTTCAGCATGGCAAGGTGAGTCGACAGGCTTCATACAGGAAGTCCCAGAATTATTCTTCCTCTGGTTAATTGTGAGTAAATAGGCAGATATTCGTGTCTGTGTAGAGATGACTATATTCCAGAAACGGAGAATCCCTGGTGAGTGGTTTGGGAATGATTAATGTCACTGTTTTGTTAGATTGCACATGTTACTGCACATGATAACCAGGCAAGAGGATTCCATCTGTTTGCAGATTTTTGCCTTATGACTCTGGCTCAGAAAGGCCAAAGTGAAACATTTCAGCAATGCCAGAATGGACATCTGTGAGGATGTCTTTTTAAAATTAATATCCTATAGCTATTTGGGATGGCCCAGCTTTGTCCATTTTTGTAAAATGTACTTGTGCTTCACATGACCCCATGTGAAGCAAACACACATTTCTTGAGGGAAATAATAAATCTCGGGTATAAGAGCTTTGAGTTTGTGTATGAAGACGAATTAATGCTGACATTTTCAGACATGCTGATGCTCACTGGACAGCTAGATCTTCTGCACCTCTTTCAGTCCTGCCCCAAGTCTCTCACACTGGACACTTGAAAAAAATGAAAGGATGCAAAAGCAGTGCCCATAGATGACATCTGAGAATCTCAATTACCTCTTTGGTCTCTGGTCCCAGGATTATGTTACCCTTTAGCATAGCGGCCTGTCATGGACATGTGGAATACAGGGTGTGCTCATCTCAGCCTGATTCATGGTCTTTCCTGAAAAGGGAGTTGGACCCACTGAGGCTAAGGCAGGAATTAAGTCTCAGTCTCTCACTTCTTGCAGTCTCCAGTCAATAGGGCATTGTACTTGCCTTTGGATCCTTCATCTCTTCCTTCTCCTCCATGCTGATCTGCACACCACCAGGGCTTTGAGCTTCCCAGCTGGAGTTTCCCCCCAGAGAGACCTGGGTGAAAGTGTTTCCCTTCCCATGGCAAGCTTCTGATTGTGCACATCCATCTGTTTCTATCTCCAACACTAAAATCCAAAGTGGCACGAATGATTTTTAGGCCTCTCCAAGGGTCAGATGGCATCAGAAAAAGGGACTTACAGAATCAGTCTTGGACCCATTTTTTTCTGCCCAAGATTAGATGTAATTTATGTGTTCAGGAACTTCTCTGTGAAGGCAATTTCCACATCTGGGGTAAAGATAAAGAAGCTGCTGTTTTCCAGCAACATGAACAATGTATTTCTTCACAATATAAATAATTTTTTTGCTTATTTATTTAATGGCTTTCTCATGTGCATAAACCCAAATTAACTGAACCCTAAGCACATCCTAGGAGCATCCTGCCCCCAAGTAAACTCGTTCATCAGTGCATAAATAAGATACCTCTTATAGGCATTCATCCTGTTCATCTCTGCCTATGAGTATCTGGTGAGCCAAGGGTGGCTGTGTTGCTAACACGTGAACCTCAGGTAGAAAGCAGTAACTACTGCTGTCGTATTGTATTTTTAGCATCAGTTGCCAGCTTGTCTTTCTGACAGTCCATAATACTTGGTATATACTTTCAGCAAATGAGTCTTTTTTCAGAGCTTGGCATTTCTCAGCTTGTCTGTGGCGGAATTTTGTACTCCGTGAACGGGCCCCAGAGCACAGGGTGCCGTAGGAGCAATCAGTGAAGTATGCAAATGGGTCTCCTTTCTGTTTCGTGGCCCTGGAGAGCCCAAGTGAATCAAACTCAGAGGAAAACCTCTTTCATCTTCCCTTCTAAGGGAAAACAGCTGTGGCTGTAAAAACAGATCTGATATTAGCATACCTGCCAATATTTAGGGCCATATGGCTGCAGGACAATAGGTTTGAGATGGCTCATCTCCCCCTCATGTGGATGGTTCAGTTCCCGAAATTGGAAGGGAAGTTCCTTTGCAGTGACTCACAGAGGTGTTGGCCCACCTGTCTCCTGCCAGTGTTTGTCCTGTAATGTTCCCCAAAATACATGCTGTGTTTCCATGCTGATCCAGTCCTTTTTAGGTGGCTTATGGATGCTGCCTCAACACCTGTTGGAGGAGTGGCCTGTTTATATGTTCCTATTGGGAACCAAAATAGAAATGAATCTGTTGTGTGAAAATACCTTGACTTTACACCTGCCAGATAACCCAGGTGAGTGCTAGGCAGATGCAGGTGTTGGGAACATTTTGGCATCTGATTACTGATTCTGGTCAACTCTGTGCTGTCGCCTAAAAGGCCTAAATGACACGTCATTTCAAGTTACATCAGGCGGTCTTCATGGCGCAGAGAGCACTGTTTATGGTCAACAGCTGTCCTGGTAACCTCAGTGCAAAATTAAGAACTGAATGCACGCTAAACACTCTCCACACGAGGTCAGTTTTATTCACTAGGAGTGAGGCACCTTGGCAGAGAGCCTTTGGTAGACTTGTTCTGGGGATGCAGAGCTCCCTTTCCTACGGCAGCCAAGGAGTGTTGCATCCTTCTGACTTTATTTACGCTGAAAGATAGTCCGTAGCTTCCTTGGGAAGCACTTTCTGCTTGGGAAGAGATGTGCGAGCTGGCCTTCACTGCATAGTAAGTAAAATTAATATGACCACATCAGACAAACTTTGTTGGTAGGCTGGGACGTAAATCTCCATCCGTCTGCGGAAGAGAAGATGTCAACAGAATTGCTTTGTGTCCTAGGCTCTCCTGAATGATCCACTGTATATTGGACTGAAACACAAGAGGGTTCGTGGGAAACAGTACGACGAACTGATTGATGAGTTTATGCAGGCAGTTACCAACAAGTAAGTGGGGTTATATACATGGCTCCTCTGGGCTGCTTCCATTTAAGAACAAATGTTGCAACTCCTGAAATAAACATTAGTATAATTGATCATCCAAGCAGAGGAAGGTCATTTCAATGCAAGTCTCCTGGGTGGTCTGCAAATGACTCTTTGTGCTTGAGCACTCCGTGTCAAAAATATTTGTCTTCAGAGAACTGAAATGGCACTGACTATTTATAAGCATTTCCTATCCACATAGGCCAGAGGTGTCAAACATATGTTCTGTGGGCTGTATCTGGCCTCCATCATGTATTTATGAGCCTCATTCAGCAGAGTCAGAACCTAAACTTTGGTTTGTTTACACTTTATAAAGGAAGTTTCTAGCTCTCGCCACTGTGAAGGAAATCCTCTAAATGGAAATGGCATATTCCTTCACACGGTGTGGAGTCTGCAGACTGCCCCTCTATGGCTTTGTCAGAAACAGGAACTTTCCTGCTGGCATTTTACTCTATGGAGTGAGAAGGCCAGGATTATAAGCATTGTCCTTTTAAGGGTGGGACAAACCAGCTGCATGCTTCCATTCGTACTCACTAACTGGGATAGAGGGTCTCTGATGTACCAGGGAGTTTAATATGGGAAGAGCAGAACCACCACCTCAGCCCTGTGCACCTCTCTCTGAAAAATAAAAGAAAACGTTTTAAAATCTCCATGACTATCTGGAGAGATTACCATAAGAAGGAAAGTGAGGGCAATTGTTAAGGAAAAAATACTCATATTTGGAAAGTCCAAGCTCCTAAGCAGCTTTTTTTTGCCTTTCGTAAAGCTGCAGATGATACTGAAAAGGAGCAGCAGAGAGCTGCAGTCTCTGCCTGATTGCCAAGCTGCTGCCTGTCTTTTCTCCTCAGTGAAGGAGCTATGTTTGATCCTCCCTCCGTGTCTCCAGCCAGCTGTATGTGTGTGTGTGTTCCTGCACAAATGGGAGGGAGTGGGTGGTGCATGTGTCATTAACTCGCAGTTCCCCGTCTCCCTGGAGGTAGGAAGCGCCATGACCAGTGTCTGACACAGCACCTACCCATCCCCTGTATTTACACGTGGCTTGACTGCCCAGCTAGCTGTGGGTGGAGGAAATAGGGGCAGAAATGCAGAGGACCATTCAGTCACAGCTGAACCTTCTTTATATTTGATAAAGAAGCTTGACTGAAATGTAATTTGATCTCATTGTAGTATTATGTTAGATGCTTTGTGCATTATCTAGTGGGAAGAAGTTCTTAGAGGCTAGGAAGCTGGTAAAACACAACTAGGAAATCACAAGAGACAAGTAGAAAAGATTTAAGAGTCATCAGTGTTGATTTGTGGGGGTTTTGTTTATTTTGATTGTAGTCACTAATTAATCCTTCAGGGAAACCCTATCCTGCTTTCTTCTGGCCAGAAGACCATGGGGGTGTTGCAGTGTTGGTGTTGATGATAGAATGGGAACGATAGAATGAGAATGCAGATGATGGTCTCAGCCATCATAAGTTTGGCTCTGAGATTTATGCTTGTGGTGTTAAATGCAAAGCTCATTGCACTCACTAAAGACAATTTGCCTTCTCTGTGCTTGCTTGCTGGAGAGGAAGGATTGGCTATTATTTTCCTGTGTTTACATGAGCTAATCTCCACATTGAAGGGAGAAGACCATGAAACAATAAACTCTTATCTTGGGAGGCGGTGAAGTCACATCTAATGCTTTCATCCAAGTATTAGTAATCAAGTTCCTGGGGCCCCTGTCCCAGCTTTTCTATTTCCCTTAACCAGGATGAATTCCTTGAACACAGTAAGCCTCCTGAAAGTTCTCAGCAAAGTGGGGCTGGGAAATTCTGCTTTGCAGTTCTCCATTCACATCTGTAAAGTATTTGAAGATCCTTGAGCGAAAGGAGCCATTACCCTATATTATCATCCTGACCACCAGCATACTTTAAAGCATTGTTGGGATGTGATCCTTACGCACTCTGGGCTGGTGAGTAATCCTGCTATCAGCCTGAGTCTGGCAAATTCATATGAAATAAGTTCATTCTGTCTCAAATTTCTGCTGGAATGATTGGATTCAACCCAGTAGGAGCTCTCGCTTCTGTTACGAAAGGAAGCAGAAATTGTTCAGAAGGTCAAGAACATGCTGCTTTATTGTAGCCTGCTTCCACTTTTGAGGCAACCTGTGAGTATGTATGAGCTGCTGCAACCTCTTACGCAAATCTGTAATGTCACATGCAAATTCAGTTACTTGGGGAGAAACCTTTTGGGTTGCAAATCCCTTGCAATGTGGGGGCTTCCTTTTCATCTTGATATTCACATAGAAATTCTGTCTACTTCCTGAGGGTACTTTAACTTCTCATGGAATCCATTTGTCAGTTCCTCTGCAGGAGTACCTCCCACCCTGTCAAATCACTGCTGGCTCAAGGGACGTTTGTCACTGAAGTGGAATGTGTCAGAGCCCACAAAAAAGCCTGGGGAGTGAAGATTTAATCTTCTAATGGAATAATAATATCAAACAGATGTCAAATTTCTGTTGCTAGAGACCCATAGAGTCAGTAGAAAGGGCTCCTGGTCTCGTAATACCCACCTTGTAATGAAACGAGGAGTGTGCCAGAGGCTTCAGAGTTAGCAGTTCCAATAGTTTGAAATAAAGTGTGGGCACCCTGGGCAATTTTAGAAAGAAAAGCCCTTTCTGAAACAGCTGGATAAATTTCTGTGTTTTCCTGCTGCCTAAACCTCCATTCATTACTCTTTCACCTAAAACATGTAAAATGACTAAGCTCTTTAACAGCAGCTCTAAGCTATGCCTTTTGCTCCTCTTGGGAAGCAACTACATGCAGAATGTGGCACATTGAGCCTACCTGTGTCTCGCACTGAGCAGCAATATCTTCACATGGGAAAATGCACTGCTTCAGTTTTCCCTCTGCTCAGTTACTGTGGCAAAGGACAAGTCAGTCTTACCCTTAACCTGGTACATTTCTTTAGGCTGAAATAAGTGTTCACCTAATGTGTTCAAGGATCAAAACTGGAATAAACCCCAGAATTTCTGGGGCTTGAATACCTGATCAAATTAATCCTTCTGCAGCTTTCATCATGCAGCTACAATACAGCTTGGTGGCTCTGAGGGGCCAGACATGTCGATGGATGGTCCCAGAACTGCAGCCTCCATTTTGAGCTCTAGGCTCAGTCACTGGCTGGCAGATGTGGAACGTGCAGCCTGAGACTCTACAAGATGCAGTTCCCCACGCCAGCAAACCGTGTCGCAGAAGGCTCATTAACCTGTCATAACTTCACTCCCCTTTCCTTTCCCATCAGTGCTTATTAACAGAGTGACCAAGGGAATAAGATTTCTGTCAGCCTGTGTCATTAGGCAGAGCACAGAAGGCATCCAATTTCTCAGATGGGAAAAGAAAGAGAGTACCTCTGCTGAGTTTATTTTTCCTTGTGTATGTTTCATACCTGTTTTCTCTTTGTCTAATGCCTTCCCAGTACTTTTACCCATGAACAAGCCAAGTCAGGTCTCATGTGCTGTCCAGCAATCAGAACCTTTTTGAAAAGGAGCCACCTCTGTTTCAGCAGTTCTCCAGGAACACAGATTCACCAGCATGGATCACAAATTCACCAGCACCTTTCAGAAACAAAATCTCCAGTACGGGTGCCCCCATGTTATTTCTTCACATGCTCTGGTTAACTTGGCTAATTGATCCTGAAAGATTAGACTTAATTTTCTAGGCACCAGTTTCTAGGCACCAATGGGCTTCAACAAAGCCCTCGCATGTGCTGCTAACACCCAAAGTCACTCCCTAGCATCTGTGTGGCTGTTAGGAGACCTGCGCACCATCACTAGCGCCCTGGCAGGGCTGGTAGTGTGGGCCAGCTGCAACCCTCATGGAATACAAGGTGGATATTCTCCTTGCCCATCTATCCCAGTTACCATGGCCAGAGGGACTCTGACACCATTCATGAGGGAGAAGTGATGGTAATGGTAAGAGCCACCCCCAGCTGTCCGTTGTCTTGGCTTGATGTGGGATAAGATCATCAGCCAGCATCTGTAATCTGCCTTAAGACACTGGATGATATTTTAAGTCAAGGAACAATATTTAGGTTTCATTAGCTTGATTTTCTGCTACTGGGGAATGACTGAGCTCCAGATGTGCTGCTAGGGATCACTGTGGCTTTTATTACCTTGAGTTCAAATCCTTTGGGGTAAGGCAGTTACAGATGTCACAAAGCCCTCTGCCGCGGGCTTTCTGTCTGGGCTTTTCCGCCTACGCCAGATTTACCCCAGCAGTTTCAGAAAGACGCAGCTGGAGAAGCTCTGTTTGTGCAGAACGCACAGGGTGAGGCTCTGTTCCTTGTTGTGTGTCAGAGGGTAGCTCAGGGCTGCATCTGAGGCTGCATCAGCACTAATATGGTTGCATCTCCTGCTTTTGCCCTGCTCCTGAGAAGCCGTGTAGCTCCAGCTGCAGTCCTTTCTCAGGCCAGCTGCAAGCAGGATGATATCATTTTGCATAAAAACACTAGAATGGCCATGGCAGCCATTAGTGCTGGTCTTAGTGCTTGAAAGTCATGAGATAGGATGTGCAAGATAGTTGTTTGGAGTTTTTTCCTTCTGTAAAGAACATAAAGAAAGTTGACTATGAATTTTCAAGATTTTTTTTCCCAAGAACTTTGTAATTGATCTTAACTTCATTGTGCCCGTTATCCTGTTTCTAGCAGTAGCTCATAGCAGATGCCCTGGCATATGACTAAGAGCAGCAATCCTTAGCATGTCCCCCAGTTTCCAAAAATGTACAATTCTGGGATTTCCTGATACCTCTGTGCTTCAAGGGGCGCTTTTGTTGACGCAGCACTCACTGAGTCCACAGCAGGCTCTGTGCCTCAGAGCATGTGGCTACGTTTATGTTGGCAGAAACCCAGTGAGACTCCTACCCAGTGCTGGAAATTGTCTGTAGCCTAGGATGATGGTGAGGCAGGCAGCAGGTCCTGTTGGGTTAGTGATGCAGTTCCCTAGCACGGGATTTCTAAACCCAGGACCCAGAGTTCTTAAGTTTGTATTGGCTCTAAGGTCTGCCTGGAGCCTTCTCTTCTCCAGGCTGAACAACCCCAGCTCTCTCAGCCTGTCTGCAACAGGAGAAGTGCTCCAGCCCTTTGATCATCTTCATGGCCTCCTCTGGACCCGCTCCAGCAGGTCCACATCTTTCTTGTGCTGGGGACCCCAGGGCTGGATGCAGCACTGCAGGTGGGGTCTCATGAGAGCAGAGCAGAGGGGCAGAATCCCCTCCCTGGCCCTGCTGCCCACGCTGCTTTGGATGCAGCCCAGGACACAGCTGGCTTTCTGGGCTGGGAGCACACACTGTGGGCTCAGTTCTCCATCCAGCAATACCCCCAAGTCCTTCTCCATGGGGCTGCTCTCAGCTGGCCTCTGGAGGAGGTGCCTGACCAAACTGGCCCATAGTCTGTGGCCAGGAATTGTATGTCAGAGTACTGCTGGTCTGACCAGAAGCCTGACAAGTTGTCACAGTAACAATTTAATAGTAAGATTGGCCTCAGGACACCAAACAGACTCAGGTTCTAGTCTTGTTTTACTTGCTTGAGTGGACTTTGTTTGTCTGATCCTAAATGCTGATCACTTGCCAAGCATGATATTTTTCTGATGATGGGCTTCTTTACAGATAATTTCATTTTTCTTGTAAATCAGAACTTTGGTTTCAAGCAGAAATAAGATGACAAGGGCAAGGACAATTTGTTTCTTCTCTGCCTGGTTTTATCTAAGAGTATGAAAAGGAGTTGCAGCTCCTCAAAGCAGATTCCTTCATCACGAACAGCTGAAAGCAGTGCTATAAAGTGTTAAATTCAGACAAGGATTGGAACTTCTTTCTTGTGATTCTTTCCATAAAGGAATAGGATTTCCTTGCAAATACTTTTTTTTTTCATGCATGTAGGAATGTATTCTATTCCCTCGTCATTGTCAAAAAAAAGCTCTTTTGATACTGGTCAGTAAAGGTGCTGCACAGGTCCTCAGGCCACCCTTGAAGTTCTGACTTGGGCTGTTTTGGTCAGATGCTTCTCAAATGGTAACTGCTGCCTCATGAATTGTTTCCTCTCTGACCTCATGGCTTATAATGAGTCTGGATGAACTCAAAGAGGTACATACAACTGAGGGTGAAACAAAAAAGTTGCATAATGAGATTGTTTAGGCAACTGAGAAGTCTCTTGAATAAAGAATCTGAAAGCAATTTTATCAGGAAAGCATCTGCCTCCTTTTCTGGGATTCACTCTCTTTTGTTCCACATTTTTGTTCCACCACTTGTTCCAGGTGGTCATCCAAGGGAAACGTGTATCATCCTCTGTAGGGGATACAGACTTCGCTAACAGCATCTTTCCTCTTAGCACAGCCCGGGGGTTCTGTGTAGGTCTGGGTGGATAGTAACAGCACCAGAACAACAATACAACGATAAGCAAAGCATGAATCCTATGTTTGTGGGCTTTCCAGGAAACTAGATAATTTCTTAATAAAGATTTCCAGGTGATAATTTTTACAATAGGCTTGTAATATTATATGTGTTTAGTTCCTAGAGTCATCCTTCATTAGGGTGACAGTTTGTACTATTATTGTAATCAATACTATATTGTTTCATTGAAAGTACTGTTTGTACAAGATTTGCTAGGCAAAGGCTGGAGACTGGACTAAAATGAGTGTATGGGACCATTCTATAAAGCATTTCCCAGGGAGACTATTTTCACAGAAAGGTTTTTGCAAGGTATGAGAGCCAGAATTTGGGTCATAATTATTTATGGCACAAAACCAGGAAATAAGCAAACTAATGAGACACCAATATAATTTTTGCCTGAAAGACTGGTGAATTTTTTTGGATGAGGAAGAACTGACAAAGTGTATCTTTTTGTTTCCAATTCTATAAAATGGGTAAATTAATTCCAGAGGTGGCAGAGAACAGGATCCCCCAGATGGTGGTCTGGCAGCCAACAGGAGACATGGTGACAGTATTAAATAATGACTCTTTTAGTGTAACCCATTACAAGTTTCAGCATGTCTGAATTCTTTCAAAAACACCTCTGTCCAAGCATCCTTTTTGACAGCCTACAAATGTAAGTATGACTCATGCTGAGGGGAAAGCTCCAGTTCCACAAGGAGACAGAACTGCAGAGATCCCACGAAATGCACACTGCAGTGTGCCCAAGAGGAATGGCGACACTTTGAACCCAAAATCATTCAAAAAATACAACCTTCCCTTTTTTGAAAGGGAGAGAAAGAACTGAGAAAAGGAAGAAACCACACTGGACCATGGCACTTGCTCAGTTTCAATGTACCTTGTCAGTCTGAAATCCTGATAGTCTACATTTGAGCTTTTCTTTTAGATGAAGGCAGTCAGATCCTGGCTGTTTAACTACTCGTGTCCCAGATGCCAAGAAGATGATAGAATGCTCTAGAGAAGATGAGTCACTGACAGTCAGGATGAGATTGCTGGAGAGAGCCAACCTTAGCTGGCCATGCCTTTCCTGGACTGGAAAACATTCAGTCCTGATGTGACCTGCTGATCTGCTTCCAAATCTCCTTCAGGCTCTCAGCTGAAAGTTAGGAGATGAGTCACATGGATCGGTGGAAGAATCTATGAGAACTGACAACAAGCCAAGCAGACTGACCTCAGGAGTCTCTTCCTATCACAGCAGTTGGCAAGATCTCTCTGCAGGGCCAGCATCAATTCTAGCTGTAAATTTTAGAATATTTAAATGTCTTGGAAGGGAGCTTCAGAAATCCTTGTTCAAATACTCACTTTCCAATCACTTTTTCTATTAAAAGGCATCCTGCACCTATAGACAGCGAGTATGTGAGTACTAACTGGGACTGCATTCATATCAGATGTCACACATTAAACAGAGCAAGGTTCAACAAAAGCATACCTCATTAAAAATGACTCCTCCAAAGGAATTCATTAATTTTGGTTTCTTAGTGGGAAATACAATGTTTCCAATTAAACACAGTTTCGCAAAATCAGTTTTATCAAAATCCAGTTTTCATTTTAAAACATTATTGTGGAGGAAGACTGGCCAGTATAATTCACTTCATCCTCAAGTATTTCTGTGTTTGCTGACAGGGGACCACTTGGGCACCATACATAAGGGATGGAGCAGGGCAATTTCTGCAGACGTCAAGAAAGAAATTGCAAACATTGAAGGGCAGCAGAGTACTGCAGTGAAAGGGTGATAAGCCAGTGACCTAAGGTGCATGACATACATTTAAGATGTTCCCAACCAGACCTTCCCAACTGTGATAATTAGATAACATTAGATCATCTCTCTTAATTTAGGTGTCTAAAGTTAGATATCTAAATTTAGGTTGATCATCTTAGTCTGCCTTCACGACACTGTGAAGAAAGAGGCATCTCCAGAGATGTTATCTACTTCCATTTTTCACTTAGAGTCGTTGAAAGAAGCTGCTACTGGATGTGGCCTTTCTCTCCATGGTCTGAAAGGGCAGTCAGAGTTGTCCAGCTGGGCAGTACACAGCTGGGCATTACACAAACAACTTTTAAATATGTAAAGGTAGTGGAAGAAATCCCATTTTGCACTGCATTTTATTGGCTGGATTCCAGTACTTGTAGCAGCTCTCGGGACACCCTTTCCCTTTGCAGTACCAAGTATTCTCCACCTTCTTACCTGAGCTGGACTTTTTCTTAGCATTGTTGCATATTAAAGGACTTCTGTGCTCCAGTCCCAAGTTGGCTACATTTTACTTTTGGACGCTACCCAAACATTCTTTGTGGAGCGCTCTGAATTCCTTTGGGATGAAAGGAATTACACAAATATTGAAATGCGTGGGGGAGGGACAGTAGAACTGACTCATCATGTTGATACTCACAAAGATGTTACTGCACATGGCCCCAGCAGCTGGTTTGTTCAAACTCCTTGCTGAGTTTATCCTTAGCCTGCTCTGGTCACCCTAGGATGGAGCATTGCATGCAGCCGCCAAAGTACCACTAGGAAAGGACAGCGAGATTAACTGGTAGATTTCTAAGACAACTCAGTAAGTCAGCTGCCTAGTTGTGTTTAGTTTCAGTGACTTTGGGTAGCACAAGTTCTTTAAATTTCTCTCAAAACCTCAGTAAGGTGAGTAGCCCTTGAAGACCAAGATCATCATCTGAGATTCCTGTCTTTAGCCGTGAGTCTGAAATACTTGCTTCTTTCATTCAAAGCATCCAGTCATCGGGTCTTACCATGACCAATTTGTGGTCTTTATTAAAGAAAACTTTAGTTTTCACATTATGCAAAGGCTCACATAAGCTCAAAAATGGAGTTCAAAAGCTCAGTGGACATATTACAGTGAAAAAGAAAACATCTTCAAAAAATGTCTTAGTGAGAAGAGCTTGCACTGCAGCACTGTCCTGTCACACCGAGGGGCAGAAAGAGAAATGAAGTGTTTATGGACCACCATACTTCTCTTGTGCTCTGTTAATAAACAGGGATCAAGGACAAAAATAAAAGTTGCTTGTGCGCTATCCCATGCTGCAGACCACAAATGTGAAGTGAGGAAGGAATTCACAGAGCTGGTCACACGTACATTAATGCTGGCTGAGGTCATTGATTTTGCTAAGCAAGTCAGTAATGTTACTTCTTCAGTGGTACCAATAAATAAGACTGGTGTTAGAGAAATAGTTTCTATAGCAACTGAAGTTGCATAAAGATTTGGTAATTATTTGCTGTGAGATACTAGCAGATGTTCTGGATGCTGTGTCATCTCCCCCTGAGCCATGTTTTCCTTACACATTCAAATGATGAATAAGAGGAACATCCATTAGCAAACTGATCTTCAACCGGACCAGGTTGCTCAGAGCCCCATCTACCCTTACTCTGAATGTTACCAGGGATGGGGCATCCATTACCTCTCTGGGCAATCTGTGTCAGTCTTTAACCACCCTCATTGTAATTTTTTTTCCCTTATATCTCTTTTATCTTATCTTTTATCTTATATCCTCTTTTAGTTTAAAACCATTACCCCTTGTCCTGTTGCTACAGGCCCTACTAAAAACTCTGTCCCCTTTTCTAAAAGCAAACACAGAGAATGGGAAGCAAGAGAGCCAATCCTCATCCATTTTTGAGATCAGGGGGGTTATCAAGTGAGAGATTCTCATGATGGATAAGGAAAGGAGCACAATGCATGAGCTTATCATTGTGTCCTTACTGACAGATATACTTGAAGTGGAAAATAATAATAAAAAATTCGAGGCCCTTCTAGGAGAGCCCGACTGCCCACACAGTGAATGCCATGAAAAGACCTTTTCATGACAGGAGCCACAGTTCTCAAATGCAGTATGTTTTATCCAGTATCAATTTCTAGGCTAAAGCAGGGGTGTTCTACCTCAGATTTCAGTGGCAAAGGAGGAAAGTCTGAATAGAACATATGTAAGGTGATGCTACCTCTAACAAAGTGCTGCTATTTAGAGCCCCTTCACCGGCCTGCAGCCCGGAGGTTGCTGATAGTTGCATTACTCATTCTCTGAGTTTCTCTCACTGCCCTATCACATTTATGTGTGAGAAACGAGCACTTATGGCCCTTTTAGATTTTATTTGCAAAGCTTTAATGCAGCCTATAGTCATACAAACTGCTGAATGTGTATACATATGGACCAGCCTGAATATTACCCAATTTATGAACTGCACGCTTGTCCTTGAAATTGCTGGAAATTACTGGACAATTATGGAAAGTTTGCAATTATTTCCTGCCTTTTCACTCTACAGGTCACTAGCTGTCATTGCGTGCTGGTTTCCTGCTAAACAACCCAGTGGAGAAAAACATTTCCAAAGCACAGAAGTGTGGCTGTGAAATCACACCATGAACCATTCAGTCCCACCGTGAAACACTCACTCCATGGGATCCTACAAGCAGATTTTTTTCCTCATCTCTTGGCCACCTGCAGCTGAAGTGGGCCCTTGGTGGTGTCCCTTTAACTGGTGTCCCCTTTGCAGTCAGATTTGCTGTATTGCGGTGTGGCAGTTGTAATACAAAGAGCTTCTCCTTTGCTTTGAGAAGCTCCTGTGCAAATACCCCACTGAAAATTTTGCATACCGAAAGTCCAAAGATGCATGTACATATAGGTATATAAGTATGCATATTAAGAAGCCACTTGAATTATGAATACAGTTTATTCCTGGTGACTCCACATTTCTCAGTGTGTGGACCTTGGGATGGTTGTGATCCTGTTTGCTGTTACTGTGCCGCATTTCTCTCATGATACTTCTATTTCTTTACTAGAGTCTCTAGCTAAAATGTCTTGGTAAAAGGTGTATTTCTTGTCCTGTGTTGTGTAAATCTATTTATCCATTTTAAATTGCCCTTTAACTTGCAGGTACGGCATGAATTGTCTGATCCAGTTTGAAGATTTTGCCAATGCTAACGCTTTTCGTCTCCTCAATAAATACCGCAACAGATACTGTACATTCAATGATGATATTCAGGGTAAGTGATGTTAGGAAAATCAAATTTAACCTTCACCTTGTCATGAGAAGAGGTGGATAATATCACAAGACTGTTTATTATACAGTAGTCAGATGTCTGAAAAATTTCAGAGTTTACACAGAAGCATTTAAAAATATAAACAAAAGCTCAGCCATCTGAGTTGAAAAGTGAGTCTCCATTGTTTTTTAGGAATTTACCTGCTCATTGCAGAAACATTCAAGGGAGAAAATGGATCATGTGCTTTAGATTATCCAGGTAACTTAGAGAGTTTCATTAATTTTCTATAATTTAGCTGAAACAATGATGACGTTTTAACAGTTACGCAAGGCTTTCCGTTTCCATGAGCCAGGTGATCATTAGCTGATGCTGGCATTTTCCCTCTATTGTTATACTCTTCACTACGTGCACAAAAAAAAAGGTAAACCAGCTTCTTTCCTCTCTGTGGATGCTAACTCTGCAGTAATCTGAGAACAGATCTGTTCTCCCCTAGCATGGTTAACATAACTCTTCCAGCGTCAAAGAGAAGTGACAGCAGCAAAGCTGGGGCTATAACCAGCATGTCTCCAGGTCCTGAGAGGCTCGGCAGTCAGTGGGATTGCTCAATGCCCAGAGGGATGCAATCTGCATCCCGGTCTGATGCTGACTTTGCTTTAATCCTTTGGAAGAGGTGTTTGCCCATTCGACAGGGACAGGATCTTCCCCAGTGTCTACAAACAACCAGTTCTCCTGTGAGTCCCTTCATCTTTTGTCTTGTCTAGTCCTGCTTGAAACATGCAGAAATTTCCAATGCTTGATTTAATTATTTGCAGTCAGTTGGGCTCATCCTCACTTGTACTTGAAAGAGACTGAAAGAAACATCAGTGTTATTTTTCACACAATGCTGGTTCTTTTGTGAGCAGACTTTCCAGTGCTGTTCCTGCATCTGCTGCTTATTTAACAATATTTGGCAATGTGTGTAGCAGCTTCTTCCTGTCTGACACAAGGAGTAGGATCCTGGTTTGGGGAAATATGGTTGGTGTAATGGAATGCATGGACATGCTCAAAGACATTGTCATGAAGAGGGTTTAGAAGCAGAGAGGCTGAAGGCATTTCAGGGAAGGGCAGATGGATACAAGAAGACTCATCAGGTGTTCTTGCCAACCCCAAAATCTTTCAGTGGAGAGAGAAGCACAGAAAAAGAAAACCCAGGATATACATTTTTGAATTGAAGTATTGAATGGAGGAACCAAGCACTCAGACTTTTCTGAAGACAGGCAGATGAAGGCCATAATAAGAAGCCAAGGTTGTAAAGATTTCTTTTGGATTAGTTGCTCTCTCTGAAAGTGGAAGGGGACTCAGCAGTCAAAAAGAGGCCAGGTGATGTGGCAAATCACACATCAGGGGCCTGGATGTAGGTTTTCTTGGCAGAACTAGAGTGAATGGCAAAGGTTTCTTGGTGAGTTGGAAAGGCTTCTTTGATAATAGAAGACAAAGAGAATATTAAAGCTAGACTGCAGATTCTGAGTGGGAAGCAGGAGACTATTTTTTATAGTTTTCTTTTGGCTATAGGTCATAGCTGAAAGCCTCAGACAGTTCCTGGTAATGACTGCCCCAGAGGAGCAAACCACGTCCAGGAGGATGCTGTAAAACAGTATTGCCATAAAATGGGCCTTATCTGATTCTCCCCAGTTAGATGCATGTCACAGTGCACGGGAGATGTCAAGTCCCCCAAAAATTCTTTCGAGTCTCGCCTGTTGAAACAGAAGGATTTTATTTCTTTGTAGTAAAACATTGTTATATTCTCAAATAAAGCATTTTGCTGGCACCAGTTTCTCAGTACCAGGTAAGTAAAGAAATCCTGCTGATCTTTTGCACAACAAGCAATGAGTCGAAGGAAGCAAGCCCCTGTTTAGGCTTTTTTATGGAGCTGTTATAAAGAAAAGGGAAATCCAAGCTAGGGCTGTAGTGAGAAATGAGTTTTGAGGACCTTTGGAACACTGAAGTAACATGGATCTACTCAGTTAACTCTGTCTTGGAGTCACGTCAGAGATAACAGAGTTGAATCTGGGATGAATAGTCTGATTTCCCCTCCCTAATATATCCCTCTGTATCCTCAGATGATATGAGAAAGGTAGGAAGTGGCATTTTCTCACTTACACCCTCCTGTTCTTTGGGTTTACCTTAGACACTCTCTTTTGTAACCTGCTGGTGTTCCATGACTCGCCTACTTTAAAAAGTGTTACAGTTCAATGTAAGTGGTGTTCAAATGATTAATGAGAATTATACAAAGCCTCGTTTAAGCAGGCCTGATTAATTTTACTCAAGTGAGGCAGGAACAGACCTCCTGAAGCCTGAGTTATTCCATCTTCTGAGCTGGCAATGTTTTAAGTATGTTGAGTTAAAAACACATCTTAGGCACAAGCAGTGCAAGTTAGATCAGGCCTGAGCTATACTAATTTAAACTCGTTGACCATTGGTTAGTGGGACTCTGGATGCAATGTGCCTACACATACGCACACAGAGGAGATGAGGGAAAAAGGTATAAATTGCTTCCCTTAAGCTCCTTTAGGCCTCCCTGTTGCTGCCTCAGGGCCTACACAAAATGAAAAACAGTTTAAAATATAAATACCTTTTTTTTCCCCCCCTACAAATTACTGTATTTCCAAATCCATCCCAACCCCGGAGAATGAAAGTGACTCAGACTCCTTCCAGTTGGAGCCAGCCTGCTGATGCTGAGTGGGATGCCTGCCAGGTACCACCAGCTGGGACGAGGTGATTGCTTATTCTGAAAGCCATTAGCCTGGGAGCTCGCAGGAGCTGGCTCACTGTGCCCACTGCTCATTCTGAAAGCCATTAGCCTGGGAGCTCGCAGGAGCTGGCTCACTGTGCCCGCGCGTGGGAGCTCCCATTGAGGGAGTGCTTCTCCTTCCTCTAAGGGGCTGATGACATCAGTCCTTTCCCAGCTCTGTCTGGGTTCATGCAAGGGGCAACAGCTTCAATTACAGCTCTAAGGGAGAAAATTGATTGTCACTTCTTCCTTTTTCCCAGTAAAGTACCAGGGCAAGCGCTGAAGCACATGAGAAATTGGAGGTACATGAGAATGCTTTAACTCCTGCTCTTTCTCCTTCCTGTTCCAACTTTGTTCCACTTAATTGTTTACAGTGATAAACAGAAAGTAGACAACTTAAAGTCTTACAAAGCTGTCGAGTCTGGTGAATCCTTGAAGCAGGAATCTCTGGATTCCTGCTTCATACAAGGAATTCCATAAAGCCATTGAAGACATTAGTTTGGAAAGGACCTCTGGACATCAGCCAGCCCTCACTCAAATAAAGGGTGATTTCAGATTTCAGGCTCCTCAGAGCCTTGTCCAGCCAAATACTTTGCAATATCAACAAGGATGGGTATCCACAGTCTCTTTGTGCTGCCTGTTCCAAAGTTTTCTTGTCTTCCTTGTGCATTTTTTTCCCTAATATCTAATTGGAATTTTGCTAGATCGAACTTGTGTTCATTGCCCCTCATCTTTTTGTTGTACATCTCTGAAAAGAATCTGGCCTCTTTACAAACACTCCAGCCAGTACTTGTAAATAGAAATTAGGTGCCCTCTTAGACTTCTGCAGCCCTTTCAAACCCAGGCTCCTCAGTCCTCTTTGTATACCCTGGTCATATTTTTGTCCCTCCTCTGGACTTGCTTCAGTTTGTCGTTGTGCTGAAAGCCCCAAACTGGAGATGCTAGTCTAGGGATGACCTCAAAAATGTTGAAATAGAAAAAAGTAATCACTTTCTTTGACCTTTCCAGCACTGCCTAGACTTCTGTTGACACAGTCTAGCAGGCTGTTGGCCTTCTGTGCCACAAGGGCTTATTGCTGGCTCATCTTCCACTTGCTGTCCACCATGACCCCAGAGTTTTCTTCTGCAAATCTTCAGGACTTTGCATTTGCCTTTGCTGGTCCTCATGAGGCTTCCCTGAGCCCATTTCTCCAGCCTGCTAAGATCCCTGCGAATGACTGTCATACCAGCACTGTATCAATCACTATCCCAAGTTTGTAATCAGCCATGAACTTTATGGGAGTGCACACTGATTTATAATCCAGATTGTTATGAGAACTTAAATAGTATTGGCCTCTTTGTACCGCTGACCACAAACCCTTGAGCCTACCAGCCCAGCCACTTTTTTACCCACTTGTTCAGTCTGTACCTCTCCAGTTTGGCTACACGGATGTTTTGGGAGATTATTTCAAAGGCCTCATGCAGATCAAGGAAAGCACCCAGAGTTCTAGTTCCATGACGAGAACTTAGGCATGCAAAATTACAGGGTCTCTATGGACTTTTGCCTATTTAGCAGGGATTATTCAACAGACAAAGTCCATGAGACCTGGTAAGGTGCATCTAAGGATTCATGTGAGGTATGTGGCCAACGGCATTACAAAGTTACTCTTTGAAAGATTATGGTAACTGAGGAGATTCCTAATTCCTGAAAAAAAGACTAAAGTCACACCTATCTTTAAGAAATGCAAAGAAGAAAGATCCAGGGAATTTTAGCCCAGCTAGCCTAACCTCAGTATCTGGGGGATTACAAAGCAAATCTTCTGGAAGTGCACCTGGGAACATGAAGGTGAATGAGAACGGTATGGATCTCCCAAGGCAAATCATACCTGACCAACTTAGCTGCCTCTTGTGATGCTTACTCAGTACAGAACAGCAAAAGTAGTTCTGCAAGTTAAGTCAGAATTGCAGAAAAATGAATAAATCTTTGATGTGTTATTTAATTAATCATGTCGGATCGTGTCATTCAAAAGTTTTTCACACATACAGGCAGGGCAAAGAGAACAGTGCACAAAGGCATAAACCCTGTTATCTAAAGTAGTCTGCAGGCAATGCTCAGGGTCCCCCCCCCTTCCACAGAACACCTCTAAGTCTTTTCCAGGTCATTAGAGCAATGATTCCTTGGTTGTAGGATGTGTGACTGCTGATGAGCCTCAAAATATCTCTTGACCCACCAACCAGCTTTTCTCATTATCCTAGCAGATAACCTTTCCATAACCTTCCCAAGACACTTCAGGAAGCAGTGCCTGGCCTGAAGCAACAGTGCTCCAGATCTCAGCAGAGGCTGGGAACAGGCTGACTCCAGTGCCACAAATCCGAGCAGCTTCAAACACTTGGGCAAGTTGGAAATCAATCATGTGCAAACGAGGCCTGTTTCACAGGCACGTTTCCATGTGCTGTGAGAGGCAGGCGAAGTGAGTTCTTGGCTCAGCAGTAACTAATTTCAGCGGATTAAAATGGTACAGTATCTTACTTTGTTGTTTCAGCTGGCGTGGCAAATGCATCGGTAATTATCACAGGAAGCTAAGGAGGGGGAAGCACAATGGGAAGGGAGCACGGGACGATACCGTACTGTGGAACAAAGCAGGCAATGTCTTGCCAGGCAGCTCCTGAGCAGCACGCTTTCCCTGGAGATTTACGCAGCCTGGAGATAGATGTGGAGGTGTTCTCAGTCCTGTAGAGGTTCTCTGTTAACAGTCCCTCTGGACCTGCTGTGCCCCGCAGCAGAAGAGGCTGCTGCATTTCCCCTCGGTGCTGCTGCATCAGCTATGTAAGGGCCAGCTCCTGGGTTTGTGTTGAATTCACACACTGACTGCTACACAAGCCAGGTCAAGAACAGTATGGGCTCCAGGCTGTAAATGGGCCTCAGTTTCTTGGGATTATCAGTGCAGCACTCAAAAGATCACGCCCATATCTTCTGTCATTTTTAGGAATTGTGACATTTGTTTCCCTTTCCTCTCCTGCTTTTCTTGTTTGCTGTTTTTCTCATTCACTGGATGCCACTGCCAACTCCTCCTTTGCAGTGAAGAACAGCGCAGGTCACCTCCGTGTTAAGCTGTCTGTGATCTTTTAAGTCCAGGCTAAGGAGGCAAAATGAACAGAAGAAAGGGCTGTGCTCTGACCTGGTTTAGCTTGTTCGTATGGAACAGCATCCACAGAGTCCCCAGTGCTGCAATGGGGATGGGGGTGCTTTCTTGCAGAGCGCTGGCAGCTGCCTGACAGCCTCTGCCTGCGTGGGTGCACGAGGGGGCTCAGCCCGCATTGGCACAGCGGCTGCAGGCTGGCACTGTACAGGCAGGAAGGAGGGCACTGCTCCCGTGGTTAGATCCCATCATTAAGGTTATGCCCAGTATAGTCCAAGCACTTTTCAGTGGAAGGATTAAAAGCAGGCCTCATTAGGCTTCTCCATTGTTAGGCAGCTCTTCTCCATGCCACCACCTCTTCTGGGTCACCCTGAAGAGAGCGAGTTCCTTCCCTGTGCATCGATGCTTTGCATTTTACTGCTCTTCTCGTTGACTAACTCTGCACCATTTCTAGGTTTATTTTCTTAATGTTTACAGAGGGCCTCTGGGGGAAGGGTAACACTAGCCCGCAGCCATGGAGGGAAAGACCTTGAGCTGCAAACGCTTTGGCAGTTTTTTGCTCCAGCTTTGTTGTGTTTGACTTTTGATTATGCATTTGGAGTGGATCTGGACAAGCTCCACTCTGCTTTCCAGTAATGGGCGGAACTGCTGCAGGGAGTTAATGTGAACCAGAATTTAGAAAAGCCCTAGGCTTCCTCCTCATCCATAAATTTAGATATATTTCCTTGGCTGCCCTTTGCTGGAGCTGTTAAACTGGAGTTTGCTGTTCCCCGGGCCCTCATATTGGCATGGTTTTGACAGGGCGAAGTGTAAGCAGGCAGGTCAAGAGTAAAAAATAAAAGATCAGGCGGAATTTGGTCATCTTTTCCACCAATGTACTGTGGAGAAGGGGAAATCACCCACACAGGTGTTGCGTGAAGAAACAGGCAGTGGTGTGGCTGCATGTTCCCATTGCTGCTGCTCTTGGAAGGATTCGGCATGGTGGTGATGCTCAGCTCAGTCAGCCCTCCGGGACAGGTGACAGGGCAGTGCCAGCCATCAGCAGGAGAGGACTCCTGCCTCCAAGCACCCACATGGTCCACGCTTTCCCCTGTGTCCCCTGCTTAGCCACTGGCTGCTGTCACCCACGGCACAGCCTTGACACCGGCACTGGCGGCTCTTTCCCTGGTGACTCGTGCAGTGCTGCCCATAACTCCACGTGCAGAGCTGCTCACCCCTCTCCCCGCTCTGAGGAAGGGTCAGGTCCCCGGGAATGGGAGCCTCTCTGCTGTAGCCTTTCCCATCCGATGCTGTGGAGCAGATCCTTTCCTCAGGTTATGCTCCAGTGTACCTCCACTGACATCTACTGGGGCTTGTTCTCACTTGCAGTAGTACAAGGGGAACATCAACCCCACAGGGTTTTCTTTAATGTTTTACAATGTTCTGAACGTGCCTGAGCGTCAGAGATTGATTCCTGCAGAGATGGCCATGTTCCTGAGTGTGCCTTAGTTTTAAATGCCTCTTTTTTGTTCTGGTTCTGTTGCTGTGGACTTCCCAGAGAGGTCCTGAGGTCTGCTTGCTGTTTTGTGGTATCATGTTTAGTGCTCACTTTGAGTCTTGGATAGACAGGATGATTTGCAAGCACTTTCCTTTCTTCTCTCTGCACCCCTCCATATCTCACCTCAGATACAGAGCAGCCAAGCTGGCTCTTGCTAATTACTTAGGGAAGCAGTTATCCACAATAGCAGCACTCAGTCTCTTTGGAAAACAGATAGACCAACGTGTTGAAGGATGGCTGGTTTTTTCTTGCCATGGTGAGGAGTTCCCTGCCCCAGTCTGTCTTTGTGATTCTTTTAGAACTGAAGCACAATGATTAGCCAATTCCTTACATGAACCAGCTGTGAACTCTTCTCCACAGAGATGCTCTGTTGTTCCATGCTCAGAAATTGTAATTATCAAAGAAAAATATTGACCTAAGGCCAAGGTACAGTAACTTTATTACTTGAGTAATGGGGGTGAGATGCAATTTGGGAGACGTGGAGGGATTAGAAACACATTGGAACAAGAGAGGAGGATTAGGAGTGGCAGAGCTGAACAGAGCCCTGCTGTTAGTCAGAGCTGCAGTACAAGTGCAGGGGATGAGTAATGGCACACCCAGTCCCACAGGTCTCTGCTCTGCAGACTGAGTCCCTGCTCCCTTTCTTTCCATGCACACCACTTGTCAAATTCCTGCTAGTGACACCTTTAAAAAGTACCTCAGGTCCCTCTGTTGAATCTCTAAAGAGCATTTCCCACTTAAATGTGTCTGCAAATACCAGCATTTGTCCCATCAGACTTCTTGACAATCACAGAGTATAAAGCACTTTTGCCTGGGTCAGGACCAAGAGAAACAAGATATTTCTCCAGTTACACTTCTCTCTTTTCAATACTTTCCAGACATCTATCACTGCTATTGCAGTGACCTGACACACTGTCACACTGTAATGGTTTCACTTCTGATTTTTGAACTCTGATCAGATCCCCACTCCCACCCACACAGGGCTTTGGTGATTTCTGTGCAAAGTAAGCCTGGGAGATGGTGTGTGAACATGTGTAAGTGTACACATAGATGTTCTTACTCTACTGCATGTCACAAGCTTGGCATTGCTGACAACTGGGGGACCCTGGTCTCTTCCCATTTCTTTGCAGTTGAGACTTAGAGAGTGGAATCCCTTTCTGCACAGATGAGATGTCTGCAACAGAAGTGTCTACATCTATTCCTGTTACCTTGCCTCTCTTAAAAAAAATGTGGCGGTAGTGACTCTTCTAGGGTGCATTTCATTTGACCCAGTTCAGGTGGCTGCTTTAGCACAAGCATGAGCAGGATCATACACGTTTGTTTAGAGGAGTCCCATCCCTAGCATCTGTCATGGCAGCACGCCAAGCAGTCCTGCTGATCGTAGACTTACCAAAACACAGAGCATGAGCATGGACTGGTTATGTGACACCCAAAAACCACAAAATCTAAAAACTAGGCAATTATCTGGAGGTTTTTTAGATTCCTTGGATGTTCATTTTCTTCCTCTGTAATTTTCCTGACATTTCACCATGCAAATACGCTACTCTAAAGAGACCTTTAAAAGGTAGAAGTTTAGTGCAGGAGGGGCAAGAGGAAATCCTTTGTACACTTCCTTCAGTTGTCTGACATGTTAATACTGAAGCAACAGGGCACTCAGTGGCTGGTTCTCTCCCCATCAACTCCCTTTTAAACTGACTGAACTCAGATGGTCTGGGTCTGGAAACGTAAGTCTGTAGACTTTTCTGAGCTGATGAAGGGAATTCATCCTTGGTGCTGAAGCGAGTGTCTCAAGTGATTCATTGCAAGAAAGAAGCTTACAAAGCCATCAACCATCAGGCTAGTCTGTTTTGTGTTTAAGACATGAATGCTTGCAGCGCCCTCATGAAGTTGTGGATGCCTCATCCCTGGAAGTGTTCAAGGCCAGGTAGGATGGGGCTTGGAACAAGCTGATCTAGTGGAAGGCGTCCCTGCTCATGTCAGGAGAGCTGGAACTGGATGATCTTTGAGGTCCCTTCCAACCCAAACCATTCTGTGGTTCTATGAAGTGATGCTGCCGTTCTGTACTGGTGTGTCAGCGTGGACACCACGTTTGCTGCAGGAGGGTGGCTGCTGTCACCTCTGCTAAACCAGAATCACTCTTAAGAGAGGCTAATTATTAGTTTTTGGAGAACTAAACTCATCTGAATTATAATCACAAAACGTTGGTGAGCAGATTGCACTGACAAATGCTTCTGGTGTGACCTATAAAGATTCTCTTTGTCAGAGTAGCTTTTAGAGGCTCCCTAAACAAGATAAGTCCTGTCGATAAAATTACTTCTTTGGCAGAGTACTTGCGCTCTCACTAGATTTTCTGCTTGCTAGGAAATGAGAATAGAGTGAATCATTCCCCAGTGATATACCAGCAGATTCCTAGTTTGCCTGTGGCTTTTGCACTAAAGAAAAGGAGCGGGTAAAGCTGAATTTGTTTTCTGGGTCCTTGAGAGATGAGGCAGCTCCATCTGCTGGTGTCACTGCTCCTGGTCATGTCTGCTCAGGAGCTGCTGTTTCTCAGCCAGGCTGTTCCTGATGCCTTGCAGCACCCCAAGCCCTAAGGACCCTGCAGGGGACCTCACTGAAGCACTGGATACCTGAAACCCTGAAGCACTGGCTGATTACACGGGAAGGAAAATAGGAAATGCTGGAAATTCGGTGAAATCAGGTGTATTAGCCTAAAAGTGGTCACTGCCTGCCCCAGCCATGACCACCCCCACAAGACTCGTTACTTGTGGACTCCCTGATTTCTCACAAAGCTTCTAAAGATGAGAATGGAGAGACCAGCATTAGAGCTGGAACAGATCAAAACTGGGGCATATCCAAACTGGTATTCTCTCAAATGCTAAGGAATAAAACTAATGGACTTTGTGACCCTTACGGGTCCCTTCCAACTTAACATATTCTGTGATCAAACTTCCTCCTTCACTCCCAGGTCACCTTTAAGGCTTGCATCCAGCTTGCCCAGGTGAGCTGAGATACCACCAGTGCCTGAATCCTTATTAGCTTGTGCCTTATTTGCTTTATTTCCACCATATTCCTTCACCTGGGACAGGACATTAGATGAAGGCTGCACGTGATTTATGTGTGAGTTATGAGGGGTAAAGGCAGGTTATTCAGTCTGGACATTTGCCCCCCTTAATGGGTGGAAAGCTGTAGATATCAAGGTGGCAGTAACAGCAGGACTCTGCTCCATTTACTGCATTGTTTCTCACTGATCTGGGACCGCCTCCTGTTCCCAATGACTCCTTAATGATCAGTAGCAAGGTGTGATGGCTGTGAGTCAGGGTATCAGGGTGTTGGGGGTGTTAAAAAATGGTGATGCTGGGCTGTGAAGGTAAATAGGAGAAGAGGATGGTAATTCCGTGATCCCAGAGGATTTTGTGACAAGGGGACCCAAGTTCAGACCACTGCTCTGCTACAGAGGTCTTATGTGACCTTAGGGAAGTCACATGCATCTTAAACCCTTGGGAGTTAGGTATTAACTTCTTCTGGCATTCTAGGATTCAACGTCCCTTTGACTCTACATGGAGGAAAATTTGTGTTCTCCAGCCTTGCAGGAGAATTTGAATGTTAGTATTTCAGCATAGGGAAGGCACTCTGATCCTTCGGTGACAGAATCTAAGAGAAATGGTTCCTACAAGGTTTCTGACAGTGTATCTGCAGGGTAGGCAATGCATTTGCCAGGATGTCCATCTCATGGTGTTTCTCTCTTTCAGGCACAGCATCTGTGGCAGTCGCTGGCATCTTCGCAGCCTTAAGGATCACAAAGAACAAGCTCTCTGACCAGAAGTTTGTTTTCCAGGGAGCTGGAGAGGTAGGAGTGTTCCTGAGTTCGTGCCTTAATAAGCTCCATCTTCAAGTTTAGAGAGAGAAAAGTCAACTATGAAACTTCCTGCAAGGCTTGGCTTCATGAGGATGCAGCACAGAAGCAGGTTCCTTGTCACTGGGCGGGATTGGCCCCACAGGTGGATCTTGCTGCTGTGTGGAAGTTACCAACAGTCTTTCAGTGACCTCTTGGCCCACAAGTCCTGGGCGGACTCCGTGGATGCTACGAGGCTGCCCATGTGTCAGTGGGGCTTTAAGTACCTTTAGGGAAGTCCCTGACTAGGCAGGGTGCTGCAGGAATATTAAGGAGGCTGGTTTGAGTTCTCAGGGTTGGTGTCTAGGGTAAACCAGAACTTCTTTAGCAGCAGAGTTCAAAGGACTCAAAGAACTGTAAGAACACAACCTTGCTTTCTGGAGTCAGTCTTAGTGCCCCATGGCAGAAGCCAGGTCACCATGTAAGGCACCTTGCTCAGAGAGAGAGCAGGAAGAAGAAGCCTCCAAAGCCTGGTCCACGGACTAAAGGTGTTGGTCCAGGACCTGTCTCAGCTCTCACCCACCTGTGAGACTTTGGGAAGGTCTGTTACTATTTGTCTATCCCTCACTGAGACAAAGATTGCTCTCTCTCCACCCCTGCTGGCAGACACATCTGTGCTGGTCACCATCTCTGGCACAGAGCCCCTCCTGCCTTGTTAGTCCCCACCTGGGCAGGAGGGCCAGGCACAGCTGTAGGACCACAAACACACAGCATGTGCAGGGCTGCTTTCCCAGGCAGGAATGGGAGAAGACTTTCCTCATGGCCGTATTTTAGATGCAGCAGTCCCACTTGGCTGTGAATTCCTTTGTACTGGCATTGCCACCAGCATTTTTTAAGTGTCTGCCTCTTTTCCTCCCCTGTAGCAGCTGGTTTAAATTATGGAGACAGCCCCTGCTTGTCAAGGTACCACCTCTGCTTCTTCAGCCTCACCTGCAACTTGCTCTGCTGAATAATTGTGAGGGTTTTTATTTATGGTAGCATCTGCAATGCTAAAATCAGCCCCATGCCTTGGCACTGTACAGCCTTGGAGCAGAAAGTCTCCCTGCTTTGTGCAGTGCTGGGGGATGACCCAACTCATCTCTCTTTTAAGATCTTCCTCCAAAAGATAATGATATCCCAATGAAGTGTTTATATACTGTGTTCCAGGCTGCAATGGGAATAGCTCATCTCATCCTCATGGCCATGGAAAAGGAAGGAGTTTCACGAGAGGATGCCATCAAAAAAATTTGGATGGTGGACTCCAAGGGACTAATTGTGAAGGTGAATTTGTCTCCAGAGCTGAGCTCCGCTCCCCTTCCATCCACTGCCAGCTGGAGAGGCCAGAGCAGGCAGACACCTTGGACTCCTGCTCAGCCCTGAAGTAAAGACTGCAGTTTTATTGGTGTCAGCATTAGTGCTCCTGCTTTCAGAGGACTAGGTCTCATGGTGACAAGAATGTGCCAGCAGCACTGGCTGCCCTAAAGGCAACACTTAGGGCTGGGTCTCTAAAGTGGAAGGGTACCCTGCTGGTCACGGCCTCGAGCAGTGCTGGAAGTCTTGCACGTCATATGGGGTATTATCACAGCAACATTGCGCCCTGCTCAGTGACCCAGCCTGGCCCAGCTCCATTCTACGCTCCCTGTGTCCCCAGGGCCTCTGTCCTTGTCCCTCCTCAGACTCGAGGAGACTTGTGCTTTATGTACAAGTGAATGGCAGCCAGGTCCTTCCTCCACACGGTCACTGTACTTCGGTGGGTGAGAGGAGCAGAGGCCGGCCCAGTGTGACATCACACCAACAGCTGGATGCCTGACTGGCTGATGCTGAGGTCCTGCCATGTGGAATAGAGGTTTAGGTAGAGGGCTGAGAGATGAAATGAACTGAAGATGAGTTATTATGTTATGTGTCCACCTTTTGCTAACAGACCAAACTCCTCTTTTTTTGACTCCTCCTTTTTCCTCACAGGGCAGGAGCCACCTGAACCACGAGAAAGAAATGTTTGCCCAGGACCACCCCAGTGTGGACACACTGGAAGAAGTTGTGCAGAAAGTGAAGCCTACAGCAATTATAGGTGGGGTTCACTTAATATAACCTTTTCATGTCAATTCCATTCTTAGGAGAGTTTCTGTCATTCTTCCAGAGTCTCCTTTTGTTCTCCTAGTCAAAACAAAATGAGTTTTTTTCACCCCCATTTTGTCAGTTGAGTTCTCCATATCCTTTTCACTTAACTATGGGGCACAGGCTTCCTCACTTTTGGAGCTGTAGGAGCCCTTCCAGACAGGGCTGCAGAGGGAGGTGCTGGGGAAGGCAGGATCTGGGACTCTCGAGCAACAAACGTTGCCCCATCAGGCTGGGCAGGACGAGAATGACAACAGGCACCTCAGGCAGGTCTTTGGGAGTCAGACTGGCCAAAACACTGGTGCCCACTCTGCCTGGAGGAGCAGAGGGCTTTATTTTCAGACAGGCTTTTAATCTCACTGTCATATGAGAAAGTAACATTGCCACCTGCATCTCCAGAGATGCAGCCCATTCCCTCCCACAGTTCATTTCCCAATCCCAGAGGGATGAGCCCGATGCACTGAAGTCAGGCACTGATGCCTTAAGTGGCCACGTAAAACACAGAGACTCAGAGACTAGACAAGAATTAAGAGAATAAAAGGAGGTATTTATTTGAAGGGCCTTCAAAGGTACACCCTGGGCAGTCCAGAGGCTACACCCCAGATGGACCCTGGGTCACGAGTTCTTCACACTTTTATAAGGTTGGTTCATTTGCATATCAGGGTTAATTCTCCAATTATAACCTCAGTTCATTATGTAATTACCCCAAGTTTGCCCCCCCTTTAGAGGCTTTTAGTTTACACATTTTGGGCCTGGTGTCCTTGCAGTGGAAGCCTGCAGAGGTTTGCTATGTCTGACCAGCAGGAGAGAACAGCAGCTCACAGGCCACAAGAAACTTCAGAGTTACACACCAGGCAGCACAGGATTTGAAAAATATAGAAGTTAAGACCTAAGGCATCAGGAAAGCACCACCTCACTCTCTGCTGTTGTTGCAGGTGTCGCGGCTGTGGCAGGCGCTTTCACTGAGAAGCTGCTGACGGACATGGCAGCCTTCAATGAGAGGCCCATCGTGTTCGCCCTGAGCAACCCCACGAGCAAAGCGGAGTGCACAGCGGAGCAGTGCTACCGCCTCACCCAGGTACCGGCTCGGCACGGGCAACACGGGGCCGTGCCTGTACCCGGGCCATGCTGGCCACACAAGTGACAGCCTGCATAAGCTGAAATAAGAGGCATTCGAGCTGGTCATCAAGAAAAACTTTCACGCTGTGAGGAGGGTCAGGAGGTGGAGCAGGGAACGAGGCCAAGGTTGCTCGTGCAGTTTCTATCCTTGCAAGTTTTCAAGATGAGACTGGGTAAAGCCCTGAGCAACTTGGTCTGATTTCATAGCTGACCCTGCTGTGAGCAAGAATTTGGGTCCCTACCAGCCTGAATTACTTGGTGATCCTCTAAAGAAAGTGCTTGCCTCTTTCATTCACAGCTGTCTGAGATGTCCCATGCTCCCCAGTTTCTGTCCCCTGTGTTTTGCCAGCCTAGTTGTTTATGTAACTATTTCATCACCCAACTTAGACCCAATGTCACTGAAGAATTACAATCATGTGGATTGACTTGGCATGAGAGAGGAGTCCTTGTCTCACTCTTTCCTTTGCCCTCCCCACCACCTGCCTGTGGCCAGAGCAATCACACAGCCCCAGACCTTTATGCCACATCAGTCTCTCTTCACACTCCACAGATGGTTGATAGAGAGGTAGAAAGACCCCTCAGCAAGATCAGAGCACTTGCAGTACACACACACTCAGTGCTCAGTGGCCGTTTCCACGTACCTGATCATGGCTCGGGATGGGTGGGTCCTCCCAGAGTGTCAGCTGGAGGTGGCTCTGGTGCCTCTGCTGACTGAGATTTGGCAACACTGAGCACGGATCATGATGAGCCGCAGAAATCTAAGACTTCTCTTCCAAATCTGAATGCTTCTTTCTCTCTCTTTGATCAGGGCCGGGGAATATTTGCAAGTGGGAGTCCATTCCCAAAGGTAACCCTACCCAGTGGACAGACCTTCTTCCCTGGCCAAGGAAACAACGCCTACGTCTTCCCAGGAGTGGCACTGGGAGTCATTGCCTGCGGGGTCCGGCACATCTCTGATGAAATCTTCCTCATCACAGCAGAGGTTTCCAACTGACATTTAACTGATATTGTAAAAAAGGTGATAAGAGGCACATGTATCTACTTCAGGTGGTTTAAAGAACCTGACCCAGGACAATGCATGGAGGGGAGAGGGCTCAGCCTCAGCAAAAAGCTGCAGCCTTCTCCTGGCTCAGGGAAAGCTCACGCTTCCATTACACCTACAGAGGTGCAGGAGCCATGACAGGGTTCTCCTCCACAAATGCTGCCCTAACACAGCACTTCCCCGCTCTGGCTCCAGTCTGAAGTCTGCAATGACATCTGTACGCACGTGTGTTTGAACAGGTCACGAGTTCCCACTCCGGAGTAGTCCCAGCCCCGATGCTGCTGTGGTTTCAGCCACTTACCATGTAATGCTAGGGAAGGGAATGTGGTGTGTGCTTGAGACCATCCCTAAAAACTACCATTCTCTTCTTTCTAGGTTATTGCTGCCGAGGTGACAGAGCAGAATCTCGCAGAAGGAAGACTCTATCCCCCCTTGGACAGCATCAGAGAAGTATCTCTCAAAATTGCTGTGAAAGTGAGTATTTCCACTCTTATTTCCACTTTTCATGGTAGGGAGGGCAGGAATTGCCCTGGCATCACTTTTGCTTTGTGTTTTTTTAGTTCAATTTATTCTAAAGTCTAAGGCAATCATTCTCAGGAATCCTTCTGGCCATAATTGCTGCTTTGATTTCTTCCATCATTAAAACCCAAATGTGAAAAATACATTCTGATTCTGGGTGCTTCACAGCTCAGAAAACTCTTCTTTATTGCTTGAAGCTGTGAGTCTTCAGCACTTCAAAAAATAAGGTTTAGAGTCAAATTCAAACATGACTCGAGTTGCCAAAAGATTTTCAGTTCCAAATTGCTATTTTGGAACCTTTCCTCCTGTATTTAGTAAGGACCTAAGGACATAAATACCGTTCCAGATCTGCGTTTGTCTAATTATGGATTTGGTGCCCTGTACACATCAGATCTGTAATTCAGAGACACGCACTGAGAATCTCCTTGGCCTGCTCAGAGCTGCTGACGGATGCAGAGCGTAGCCGAGGAGCCTACGGGTGTGAGCGGAGCTGGCCCAAGGGCTGCTCTCCTTCTTCACCTGCACACCCCGACCATTCTGCCAGGGCAGGGGGCTGCATTCCTTACCAGCCACTGGTTGGAGGCAGCTTGGCCCTCCCCTAACTGACTCACAAAGAGAAAAAAGCAAAAAACTGCACAATTCTGAGAGGAGGAAAGAGGGAAAACACAGACAGGGCCAAACTGCAGTTGGTTTCACTTCATGACGTGCCAGCATTGTTTCAGCAGCTCATTTTGCTTATCTTTTTGCAGATTGTTGACTGGGCCTACAAGCACGGCCTCGCTTCTTGGTACCCAGAGCCAGCAGACAAGGAAACCTTTGTGAAACAGCTCATGTACAGCTCTGACTACGATTCGTTTGTTCTTGACGATTACAGGTGGCCCCCCACAGCCATGCAAACACAAAATATATAATGTTTTGTGAGAACTGTTCTCTCATTTTTGCCATCAGTTCCTGTGGCCCATGCCGTTGCTGTTATAATGCACCTCCAGGCTTGCAGAATGATAAAAGTAAATTAATACAAGTAGTTTTTTACTTGCCACTGATTTTTGTCTGGGGGGAGCATGTCAGTAGGGAATAAAATGGAGTCAAGTGTGGGCAGTGGGTAACTCCCAAGGAGAAAGACAGACTGGCTGCAGCCCATCCTAGTCAGTCAGCACTGCTGATTGCTGATTGCTTAACATACTGCCTGCTCTCAGCTGCCTTGGGATAAGCTACCTGGGCCACCTCAGAAGCACAGAATCCCATTACTACTGGGACTGCCCCTAGGAAGCTCAAATCCATGTGGCCATCCCTCACACGTGACAGCCACTGTGGCTCTCTGGATGTAATGGGAAGTGTGTGCATTGCCCTGGGAGAGCTGCACACTTGGGAAGCACTGCTCTTTTCTGCTTCCAAAGTCCCTGATATTTTGGGAGTCTCAACCAACCCAAACTGGTGCATGGGTCACACAGCTTGGCACTGTCATCTGCCACACCCCATGGAAACAAACCCCAAAACCTCCCTCAACCCCATGGGGACAACAGACCCCCTCCCCTCCTCAATTCAGGTGGCCCTTCAAGAGAACAAGAGTGAAGGGACACACAGGGGACAGCCAAGCTGGAGACAATCCTGACAGTTCACAAAACAGGCACCCAGGGTGGGCATCCTCTCCTGCCACTTCCGTGATACACCAATGTGTGGTCCAAAATGCTGGGGTAGGCTCCTTAGGGGAATTCCTGTTGGGTGACAGGGCAAGAGAGAAAGTGATCTTATGTGGGAAGTGGTCCTGCCATTGGTGCTCCTCTTCTGCCTGCCACGAAGATGGGTTTTCCTCGAAAGAAAGAGCCTTGTCTTTCCCTAAAGCCCCAAGACCTCTCTGTCCTTGGCCAAGAGAACAAACAGGGAGTGATGTCAGGCTACAGAGGCAGGGCAGTGAGCAGCTCAGGAAGAAGAGAGTCTGCTGAGCCAAGACAAAAAGCTGCTTGGAGCAGGATGGAGGCTCCACCTGGGGTTCCTTGCAAATAGGAGAGGGCATTCAGGTAACTGTGTTACTGTGATACTGCACACATTGGCTCCATTCTATAGAAAAACCTGTGGGATGGGGTGGGAGATTGTTCATCTTCAATCCATCTTCCTTTTCCAGCTCCTGCAAACAAATACATCGCAAAACTCTCCAGCTGGAAGCAACTGTTGTTTACGAGGCCATGTGATTTCACCCCAGGAAACACTCAGGATGCCCTCCTCTGCTCACAGCTGGACGGCTGCAAGAGGGCAGCGCCGACTCCTTGGTACTGGGGAGAGACTTTCCAGGACAACAGCTCCTCTCTGGCCTCCATCGAGATTTCCACAGCTCTGCTCTTGTGTCTGAGTTCCTACAGGGATTCCTTTCTCCTTCCCAGCTGCCTCCTCACCCAGGTGCCCCACACGGGGACGCAAAGCAGCACTGTCACTTGAGCTGTCATCATTCCTGCCTCTGCCTGCCCTCAGTCCCTGGGGCAGGCAGCACAGCCTCCTTCCACCTGGTATCCATGGCCAGCAGCTCTGGGGCACTTCTAGCCCACGGCCCCTGGGCTGCAGGGGGACAGCTGGAGCCGGGGGCACTTCCCCATCGTTCCTTTCCAGAAGCAGCCAGCCATGGAGCCAAAGCCCGCAGTGTGGCAGGCTGCATGCTCGATCCCTCAGGGGCCCTGCTGCCCTGTCACTCCTACAGACCTGGGGGGGAGCAGGCAAACGCTGCCGTGGGCAGTGACTTGTCACAGCAGCTGCCTCTGGCTTCCCCAAAGGGTGAGGATCTCCTTTGCACCTCCGTGTAAAACACGGGCTGTGCTTTCACTTGCCCCGAAGGTGAAGAAGCTGCCGAAGCCAGCACACACTCCCTGCGCTGCTGGGGCTGAAGGGAAGGGGGGCTCGGGGTGATGCCTTAAGTGGCCACCTAAAACACAGAGACTCAGAAACTAGAAAAGAATTAAGAGAATAAAAGAAGGTATTTATTTGAAGGGCCTTCAAAGGTACACCCTGGGCAGTCCAGAGGCTACACCCCAGATGGACCCTGGGTCACGGGTTCTTCACACTTTGATAAGTTTGGTTCATTTGCATATCAGGGTTAATTCTCCAATTATAACCTCAGTTCATGATGGAATTACCCCAAGTTTGCCCCCCTTTAAAGGCTTTTAGTTGACACATTTTGGGCCTGGTGTCCTTGCAGTGGAAACCTGCAGGTTTGTTATGTCTAACCAGCAGGAGAGAACAGCAGCTCACAGGCCACAAGAAACTTCAGAGTTACACACCAGGCAGCACACGATTGGAAAAATATAAATGTTAAAACCTAAGGCATCAGGAGGAGCACAGCAAGTTGGCTGGGAGCCTTTTCTAGGAGGAAGGCTATGCCCGCCCTGAGAGTTCCTTGCCAAAGCCCGTGGCCCTGTGTTCCCAACATGTGGGATTCAAAGGGAACCGCTTGAGGGCTGTAGAGGACTTCTGTGCGCAGCTTTTCCCCAGCGGAGAAGGTCCTGTCGGCCGTACCTCACATTTTACCAGGGACTTAAGCAGTGGCAGTGAATGTTCTTCTCTTGTCCAGTTTCACACCAGAAAAATCTCCCGCAGAGGGAATACTTACTGGAAATGGAGTTGCTGGGTGCCTGCCCTACAAGGAACATCAGCTAGTAAAAGAGACTAAATTGGTGTAGGAAAAAAGTTGAATATTTTGGGACTTTTAGCTGCTGTCTGTGTTTTGTTTTCTAATTTAAAGCTAGGATATTTCTAGCAGCTCGTTTTGGATTTCTCTGCTCTCAGTTCTTCTCTCGGCAGCAGGAAAAGTCTCTATTCTTAAATTATTCTTTTGTCCTTCCTTTGAAAAATGAGGCGATTTGAAACCAGCAATAAAAATAGCATCAACACAAGAAAAATATATCAATAGAGGTAATAATCATGTGGCAATATTAATACCTATTTCAAGCTCAGAAAGGATTATTGTGTCATCCAAACATGATGCTAAGCCTGGCAATTACCTGATATCTGAATTACCTCTACCAGGAAAAAACCCTTCACTTCTCTTTTCCTCATCATGTCTCTCCTCTTATTTAACAAAATTTCATCTTATTTATAATTCCAGTTGGTGTGGAGTAGCCAGGTAGCATTTGTCCTGTAGTAAAACACGTTCTTCCTTCCCTGGCAGGGCCCATCCATTGGCCAAGCCGGCACATTGCTTGGAGTTGCCACAGGCTGTAGCACTGGCTCATCTCCAGGAGCATCCAGAAACCAGCGTGTGGCTCTGACAACCCAAGGGGCTCTGGACAATACAATAAAAATAAATTATCTTGAAGTCAGGGCCATCCTCCTCTGGCCTGACTTTTTATTTCAGCCCCTGTGCCTGGTGTTCTGTCAGCTGGCTCTAGGCGTGAAGGGTCATCTAAGCCATAAAAAGTATTAATCACAGACTTCTGGAAAAAAGTCAGGATGTCTGGCCATCACACTTGTATTAGGCACACCAGGCGTGTTCTTACAAGTAGCTGCCCCAAACTAAGCCTCTACCCTTTAAGTCATGTTCTGAGGCTTCTTCCTCACAAGCCCTGACTTCATGTGCAAATGGGAGACATTTGTTTTGCTGGCACTTCAAGGGTATGCTGACCTTTCCATCCTGAAAGGAAAATCTTGATAAAATCACTAATTAATGACTGAGTTTGAATCATTTGTCCCAGATATGTGGATAAACAAAGAAGCTAAAGGTCTGGCTATTAAACAGGAAAGAAAGGTTTTTCTTCATAGAGCGAACTGTTCAAATACCTAAAATGGTGGTAATTGATTTATATGCAATTATTGGAGTGCACAGAAGCAATTACAGCTGTTCTTTGAAGCCCAGTTCTACTGTGAGGCGTTTCTATGCAAAAAATTCCTTATTAGTTACCCACTGATGAAAAATGGTGGTAGAAGGATGGAATTTCTCCTCATTTAAACTTCATACCCAGTTTTACCCCTCTGATCTCTGCTTTCTGTACCTTGAGAATAAGAGGGCTGTTTACTCCAGACCTAACAAATCTAGTTGACAAACCACTGACAGGGAAGAGGCTGCTGGAATGGAAGGGGATTTGATCACAGAACTGTAACCCTGGCTGGTATTATTGAAACGAGATCTGCCAGAGTCCAGCTCAACTCATAGTCACCCAGGCTGTATTCACACCGTCAGCAGTCAGAGCACTAAGCGTTATTTTAATCTGTAACTCCTGCCGATCGGTCTGGAAAATCACTGAGATGTCCAGAGATCTCACAGACTGACTATGAACCTCCATCCCCTTTCAGGGTGCTCAGCCTTAATACCCAAGGAAACATTCTGGCTAACTTGAGAGCTGAGCACATCCAAGAGAGATGGGAAGAGAAGGAAATAAGAATGTCATGCTGAGGGAGGGTCCAGGACAGCTCTCGATGCCACCCTGGAGTGTTGTGTCCACCTGAACCCAGAGCAGAGTCCTGAGCACATTCAGCACAAGCTCAAGCTCCTCACTATGAGGTTTGGAAGACAGAAAGGGTCATGTCTGCTACATCACTGAAATGAGTCATGGGGATCAGTCCCTATAAATTTCTCCTTTACCCTGTGGTACAGAAGAGCCCGTATCACATTCTGCAATTAAGAAAAAAGGGACAAAATCCGGGCCACCACCTCTCCTGTGCCACCATCCTTGGTGCAGCAGCTCCTCAGGCAGGATCCTTCTGTTTGAAGAGTATTGTGGCAACATCAAATTAAAAACCATTCACTGAGCTTTTTCCACTGTGGAGGTACAGAGGCTTGAAGCAGTGGGCCTCTATCTTTTATGAAGCTGAACAAAAATAAAATTAGTAACAATTATGCCCAGCTTCTCCAAGAGAGAGCAGTCTGCATTCCCCATCTCCAGCTACCAGTAAAGTGATTTGTCGCCCAGTGTCTCGGGTTTAACTCACTCTCAGTCTGAGAGCAGAGTGCTGACAGCAGATTCGCTTCACTTAGCTGTGGCTGAAATGGCTGAGTTGAGCTCCAGCCATTCCTGGGCTAAGCCAAACAGCCCCCACTTCACTCCAAACCCTCCCTGAAGATGCACTTGGGCACTGATCACAGGTTGTAGTGACAGAGGCACAGGTACAGTTCCCTTCAGCACGTAGCTAAAGGATGGCACCTACAGCAAAGAGACGGGACAGAAAATGGAGACAGTCACCTCTTCTTCTGGCACAGCAGGATTTGCCAGAATTTGTTCAGCTGAGCCCACAGACTGAATTACAATTAGCTATTAAGGCTGAAGTAGTCTAAAATGCCCACCAGGAGACATCCTAATACACAGAACATGCACTAACAGGAGCACCAGAACCCGTTACTACAAATCCTGAATCCTCTCCTCCCTCCCTCAGTACAGACCAGTCCACATTTTCTTATATGCCCAACATTGTTGGGGAATACCTGGAGGGAGCACAGGGTAAATAGTGCAGTTTTAGCTGCCTCTGGGAGGGTGACAAAGATTGTATAAATAAGATGTGATTCTCCCATTTCAGAGGAGAGATGATGGATCATTTGGGAAATGCTGCCTGTTCCTCAAATCCCACACTGGCCGATTCAAGCAATTGAAAATACTTTCCACTGACAGCAATGCAGTGGCATTGAGTCTGTCATCCCTGGACAACCATAGGTCTGTGGACTACAACCATAACAACCCTAAAAAATAAGGCTTTGACAGTACATTTACATTTCATATGGAGGGTGTCCAAAAAGCATAAAAGGCTAAAAACCTGCAGGCTGGTGAAGTAGTTCTCTGCCAACGAGGGAGGGGATAATCAGGGTTACAGCGGGGTGTTGAAAAATATTATAAAACACCTTCATCTTTCACAGCATCACCTTTCAGCAGTCTCCTGCCAATCTTTACCCACACAGAACTGGGGAGAGTGCGCTCATTATAATGCCCTATTTTTAGTTGTTTATGTAGACGTGTTACAAATACTACTGGATTTTAAGCAAGTGTTCGCCCGCCTCTTTGGCTGACACAAAGCTATCCTAAAAGCATTCCCATCTCTCACTTCATATAGTCAGGCTTGTAAGCTTGACCTCTCACATTCTCATCTGAATTTCTTGGACATCTCTACGGAATTGCTCCACCACCTTTTTCCTCCTGTCGCCAATAAGTGCAGAATGACCTTCGGTTTTTGCACTGTTGCCAAAAGCAGTTTATTTAGAAAGTCAGAAAACAAAAAGAGTTTACAATAAATTTCTGCATCTTTTTCACTAACACCCTTTGATCAGCTATGTAAGCTCAATGAAGGTGACTCATCGTCGATGGCCAGGCTGTACTAGAGCATTCCCAAGCTCAGGCCATGAAATAGTTAATGAGCCTGTTTCAAAACACTAAAAAAAGGAATCTTTCTGCTTTCTGAAAGTGGCTTTGGAATAGACCCAGACCATTTAGGTCACAAAATACTGAGGCCCAGTAGTAATTATTCATGGTGAACCCTTACTTACTTGTCAGTAAATCACCATTAAGGAAAGGTTAAGATTCCCTCATTTAAAATGAGAAGCAAGGGTTCTTGTCATCCCCCTTTATCATCTTTGACTGTATATGAAAAACTATTAACACGTGTATGCTTTCCCATCAAAATCTCCAGTAACATCAGGCAGTATGTGTAAAATACACCAGCAACAAAATGGAGTTTAGTGTATCTGAGAAACTCAGTGCAGGCTTTGTAAAATGAAATAGTTTGGTAGTCTGACCTCGATCCAACCAAACAGAACCCATTTCCTTTCAAAGGGACACACTTCTTTTAAGACAGAAAAGCTAAAAAGAATCAGCTTTAGTCCTTAGGGACAGACTCCTTGTAAAAGTGCATCAAAAAAACCAAAATATCTTGCTCAATTACAAAAGCTTTTATTCTTGCAGATGGTTAAGATGATGATCTTCAGTGTTTCAGAGGAGAAAACAATTTCCCAAGGGTGTTTCTGAGCGACACTGTTAGGTGATGTTTTCAGTGCCTGTGCTATTCAAGCTGGGGGAAACAGCTCAACAAAAAGAGCCCACACATGCACAAAGGAGATCAAAGATGCAGCCTCACTAGATGGCAACCCCTGGTCTGCTTGGGTGCCCTCACTGCCTCCACAGCGTGGAGGGGTTCTCCAGTGCTCCTCAGGAGTTACACAGAAGTCCTTTGTTTGGTCTGTGTTGTGGAAAAAGCTGTTGCTAGCTCCTTTTCAGGCTTATCAGACTTCCCATGCCAGGTACTCCTCAAATACAAATGCATCCTCTGGCAGCAGTGTCACCGTACTTCTAAGAACACTGATTTCTAGATTTCTATTTTTTCTTTCAGTGCAAGCTCCTGTAATCAGAACATACCCCTCAAGGAACTATTGCAGGATGGAGGCTAAGCTGAAGACACATCTGCGGCTGCTGCTCAGTCAGGCTGATTCCTGGAGCCTGCCCCACACTTCTCGCAAGCCCGCAAAGACCCCTCCCAGCCCGGCAGCATTGGGAATGGGCTGCCACCCCAGCCTTGCACCAGCCCAGCTCTGCTGGCACCCACAGAGCTGCTTCTCCCACCGCTTTTAGACAAGGTCTAACCCAAGAAGGCCAATGATGCTCAGCTTCTGAGTGCCACAGGTCACCATCTGCAAGGCAGCAGAGCACCAAATGAGCAAAAACCACCTGCAGGTCAAATTTGTGGCCTTTCATGGCTACTTGGGATAAGAAGGTGAGGCCTGTGGGCAATGAGACCATTCAGGTTTGCAATATCTATCCCAGAATCAATTCCTGAAAACCTCTTTTTGACTTTTTCTGAGCAAAATCTCACTGACACCTGTGAGACGGGTGACAGCATAAGGCTATAAGGTCTTCTGGATTAGATCCTCAGTTAATGCGCATTTGGCTATTGAATTTATGAGATAAATAAATCCTAAAAAGGTGGGTTTGTTCCTTAGCAGAGACCACTGTGTTATCAGCTCCCCCATCATCTGCCTGGCCTGCTGAAAGCAGAAATCTCAGGTGCACAGCTCAGGTGAGAAAAGTGGGCACTGAGATTATTCGCACAGCACCATCAAGCTGAAATACTCTGAGCAGCTGCCAAGACGTGCTGGAAATTCGCACGCTTGAAGTAGGAGCTAGACAAACAAAAAAATAACACAATACATCTCCACCTGAAATAAGCCCCCAGCTGGTCCTGCCCAGGTAGTCTCAGATGCAGTTAGACACAAGCTTTGCTGGGAGCTGGTAGTGTGCAGCTCACGAGTGCAAACTGGGAGGTTTGCCAAAGCGAAGAAGGCAGGACAGAGCTTACAGAGCAGGACATTGTCCCATCATCAAAACCAGCAGCAGGGCAGGATTAACCTAATTTGTAGCTACCTTGGCTGGACAGGCTGCCCATTGAGCCTCATACACGCTCTCGAGAAGCTGAGTGAAATAAACTGCTGCAAAATTGTTCTTGAAAAGTGCATTTCCTCAATAGCACTCAGCTATCAGATGCTGGAGTGTTGTGGACATTCATCCATGGTGGTTCCTTTCCACGCAGCTTGTGGAGACCTTGGGCGGCTTTTGGGGAGGAGAGAGGTGGCAGCAGTTACAGCTCTTGCTTTTAAAAGTAAAATTAAAACATTTGCCAAAATAAATTATCTCAGTTTATTTCCAAAAGATTTTGCTTCACCTCTCCACACTTCCCAGCATGCTGACCCCAAATCTCTGAAAAATTAAATCTGGGTTGAAGAATGAAAAAAATTGCTTACTTCTCACATTATCTTTTAAAAGACAGAAGGCACAAGGATTTGTCACCACCGAGGGTAAAACCCCAGGCTGATCCGTATGAGGATCCCGTTTCAAAAACAAACAATCCACTTGGGGCTGGCGGGGAGCCAGACTGCGGGATTGCCTTTGAAAACTTGCATCTCAATAGGAAACCTCCGAGTATTTTGATCTGTTTTCATAACTGTAACAATTTTCATCCCTTGACTTTGTAGCGTATTATCGCTTCTTTCTTCCTACTAAGTTACAGAAACAGACGGTACAAATGAAGGCAAAACAAGCATGGGTCGCTGTGGATAAAATACAGCATTTCAAAAGATTTACAAAAGACAAAACCCGCTGCCTGTCTTAACTCCTGCCAAGAAACCATTACAGAGGATGGAGGCACGGTGAAAGCCCCCTGAACGCCGCGTCTCAACAGCAGTAACAACCACAGATCTCGGATCTATTGTGTAGCTTTATTTTTATAGGACCTATCATAGACTCTTTTACATAACTTAAATGATTATCAAATAATCTCCTGTACACAATGAGACAGAGCCGCATTGCTTTCTGAGCTTTGACACATTCCTGGAAGAAATCCAACAGTCTGTAGGAATCACATGGCCGCAGTGGCTACAGTACATTTTTGTCCCGAACTTACACCATCAATTAACTTACGAATCGCTGTAAATTGCCGTTTGCGAGATCCTGCAAGCCGTCGTTAAAATTTCAGGACACTGAGTTTTGGTAGCAGCATTTTTAATTTTGCTTCTTCACTTTCTTGCCTTTGTGTCCTCAGCTGAACACCTGCCAGCACTTGTGACAAACGTGAGCCTGGGAAAAATGTTAAACGCACCTCAAGTGTTGACATGAGCTTTAGATTTAGACTGAAATCACTGACGACTGGTCCCCGCGGCCTCTGAGGAGCGCAGCCCCCGTTCCCACGTCGCCTACAGGTACAGCAACGCGTCTGCCTACACAGCCAGCCAAGCCCTGGCCCCTAAGGAAGGAGGATGAAAGGGGGGCACCGGCCGCTACAAAAACACCTGAAGAAACCCAAAGTTTCACATTTTATTTGCAGCGTCGCCGAAACCGCAGGAGGAGAAGACTGGCAGTGCACAAGAGTGAATCCTGCGGGGGCCGTGGCCGCAGTTTCGGGTGCGGGGCTCTCACGTGCAGCGGGGTGTGTGGAGCCCCGTGCGGCCTCGGCGCTGCCCCAGCGTCCGCCCGCCCCCGCGGGGGGCTCCGGGCTCCGCTCCC